>CM076100.1:11876769-12334269 GCA_038048805.1 Hipparchia sbordonii | reverse complement strand
GGAAAATGCAGGAAAGTATGCCAAATATATGCCCCCGTTTGCGCCAACAGCGGAAAAACGTATCACAATGAATGCCAACTGGAATTTGCAATGAAAAAAGACAGTAGTCTCCGCTTTTCATACAAGGGATTTTGTTCTCCGAACAAACTCTCGCCAAAACAACTTACGAGCGAGCAAAAGCTGTTTCACTCTGACTATTTCTACGGAGCGAGCGAAGAAGATCCTTACACTAGAGAAAAAGATTGTTATATGCATTGCTAAATTATGTTCACTTTTTATTTTAGACTGAACGTCTGACAGAATGACACTTGCAAAGTGTAAGCCAATTAGGTATTTCATAGAGACAAAATAAAGTTAAATAAAATTGTTGTGTCACTGTGATTTTGAAGTATCTGCCTCTTCATAACCCTTTGATAACTTTTAAAAATATTTGTCTGCCTTTTTTTGAACGCACTATTGTTCGGAACGACTGAACTGATTTTGAAGCGACTTTCATAAGCGGGTGTAAAGTTATACAAGGAGTGGCCAAATATATTTATATTCAACTTTTAAGAAAGGATGAGGCGAGTTTTTCTATGTTTGTATGGGTAAGTAAGTACCTTCGAAATTTTCAAACCGATTTAGGTATTTTTTACGATCAAAAAGTTTGCTAGATGCCATAAAAATCCTGATGCGTTAGGGGGACTGTTCCCTTATCCCATATGCTTACACAATGGATACCTTGGTGCACATGATTGATTCAAGAGCAATTTTGGTCAAAATCGCGTTAGCTATGTGTAATTTGTGCATATTCGCGTTTTGGGATTATTATATACAAGTAGGTATCGGTTTTAGTATAATATATATTTATTTATTTTTTAATTTGGGAAAAATACAAAAACTCTTTTAATGATAATAATTTAATCAATATAATTTAATTAACGTCATAATACTCATAGCCGAATAACATTTGAGGTTTGTTTTTCTTTGGATCGTTTCTAAAAATAAAGCATACGGTTAATTTGAAACAGGAAGGTAGGTATAACTAAAGGTACAGTATACTTTGATGTACGCAACCCCGCCTTGCGACAGCGTTGATCGATTGCTAGGTTTCGCATAATTGTCGCGTTGCGGCCGCTTACCTCAAAATATTATTTATATTAAAGTTCATAGTCCATGAACTTTTATAGAAATTAAAAAAAAGCAGTGTGACTATCCCAGTATCTCAAAGTGTACCTTTTCGTCGACCTTTCAGTTTTCAGTAGTCAACTACTGTTTAATTGTTGTAAGTCGACGTTTCGATCCCGTTTAGTGCGGGTTGTTACGTTCCCTCAAATATGGTCGAGCGAAGCAACGGCTGGATCATGCGTCATGCTCGTGAACGGGTTCCATCAACGGGAATGGGTCTGCTTTATCCGCACATTTTGACATGCGTGGGATTGTGTGTACCTGCGTATGCATTTTTGAAGCTTCATTGTGGAAGCACTGTATGTGTATACAATATACATAGCATAGTTTTGTTACCTATTGTAATTTTTTTTTTTTTTTTTGAAAAGAGCAACTGCTGAGTTTCTTACCGGCTCTTCTCAGCAGAATCTGCATTCCGAACCGATGGTAGATTTATGACGTGTCATAAGAGCTACAAGTTGGCCTACATGAAATAAATGGATTTTGAATTTTTTTTTGAATTTTGAATTTTTAAACTAAACTCTCAACTAATAGTTAAAACTCTCAACTTTCCACTACTCTTTAGTCGACTCATCACTAAAATAATAATTATAAGAAATATAACGACCATGACTTTATAAACTTTTTTTCATAAATTAAATTGATAAAAAAATGATTAGGTAAAAGAATTTGGAAAATATAAGTTAGGTAGGTGTAGTGGAAAATCTTACATAGTTTGTCCTAGGATAGTATTTTTTGATGCAGTTTCTTTCTTCAAAGCTTTCATTTCCGATTTATTGTATCCACGACCAAAATTTTGACCAAATTTGTTTTTACAAGGTCCGATATGTAGTATCCTAAGCCGTGAGTATGTTAATGGCTTTTCTTCATAATAATCACAATAACTTGAGTATGTTCTTCCGTTTGATACGCAAATGCTTCCTAATCTTTTATTGAAGCGACAGTCTGACTTCGATTGATGAAAACAGTATATTATGTTATTCAGAATAGATAGAATAACTGAAAATCAAAATCCCGCCAAAATAATTAATGTAATTAGTGAATAATAATTATCAAAACTTAAAATTTTAGTAGGATTTGAAAAACTTTAGAAAATTAAAAAAAAAACTGTCCGCTATCGTAGTGACCCAACATCAATGATAAATTAAAAAGATCCACACCTATTAATGAAAATAATTTTAACATTGTCACTGCTACTGCATTGTAATGAATACTAAATATTTTTTTTTATTAGGAAACACGATGAGCTAGGCAAGCAAGGCCATAAACTCATTCTTTGATGTAGCAATTAAAAAATTTAATCGATTTATGATACATTCTGGTAAGTCCAATAAATCGGTCATGTTAAATATTAGCAACGCATTATAAAAGCTGAAGAGAAATTCTCCTTGGGTATTCTCGAGCGTGTAAGATTTCAGAAATGGATTTAGGAGTGGTAGTCGCTACGGGCCTACAGCAAATCTATGATGACATATTTTGTAAATCATGATATAAAATATAAAGCATGATACTTTAAAAGTTTAAAAGTAAGTAATTAATATTTTTAGAGAATTTTGACAAACCGCACACAAAATACTTAGTTTTTAAGCGTGACTCATGTAATCAAATTTTATCGGTTACCTAAGCGTCAAATATCTCTTGTATGGATGCTAGGGAATGACATGATAGGGAAATAGGTAAAAACGACGCCATATATCGATTCTGATATTGATTTACATATAAATATGTATCCGTAATAACTGCCTGAAAAAAGGAGTATATTGTTTTCAGGGTTCATGTATGTATGTATGTATGTATGTATGTATGTATGTATGTATGTATGTAGGTATGTATGTGAGTTCCTATATTCCACTTATTAAACCATAACTTCTATACGCCTGAACCGATTTTGATGAGTAAGGTAAATCGTTACAATCCTTAGCTTATTCCGGGTGACAGAGCCTAGTAAAATTAAAAAAAATTAGGTGGGTTGACCATGGTCCCGCATTAAAAAGAGGAAAGTTAAAAAAAAATCGGAAATAAGATTAAGTATATATAATCATCATCTAGAAAATGATGAGTAGATTCCAAAAATATATAAATAACAGTAGATATAGTTCAATATCCAGTGAAAAAATACCATTTAAAAATGTGAATAAGATTCCAAAGGGCTTTGGGTATTCAACTTTATAGTTTGTTTTTGGCTGGGCAGTCGTGTTTTTTAATTATAACTTGTTTAAATAATAGTTTAGCGAGATGTATTATTAAAAATCAATTGATGGAAAATTTATTTAATCAAACCATCTTAAATAAATTAAACAAGGTACCAATCAGAAAGGAACAATATGTCTATACCTACTTACTTATATGTAGAAATATTAATATATGATAAAATAATGCGCTCTACTTGCATAATTATTATTATATAAAAAAGACGTGTGGCACTCGGGGACTGCCGCGGTAAAGCTATTGCATAGCATTTTTTATCAACGCCATCTAGCGATGAGAGGAGTCCCGTGTCAGGTTATTTTCGTTACGGAATTTCTGGATTCGGTCTCCACGCTCAAGGCCCGCGATAGAAGCTATGCAATAGTTTAAAAATTGTTGTAAGTTGCTTCATTTTCTAGGGTTCCGTACCCGAAGGGTAATCAATGGGACCCTATTATTAAGCCTCCGCCGTCCGTCCGTCCGTCCGTCCGTCCATCCGTCGGTCTGTCAGCGGGCTGTATTTCACAAGACAGTTATATGATAGTTATAGGTAGACAGTTGCAGTTTTCAGAGAATGTGTATTTCTGTTGCTGCCCAGCAAATGATAAAAATAAAATTGAGTTAAAAATTAAAGGGGCTTCCCTGCTAATAACGTGCTTTTTTCCGGCGTTTTTTGGTACGGAACCCTTCCTATGCGAGTCCGACTCGCATTTGACCGGTTATTTTTTATACCATATAACTCAATAAGACACTCAATAAACAAGGTCCTTCGTGGAGTACTTGTAAATCTCTGTCTAAAACCTTAGCGATGTTAAATTTACATATATTGCTGTAGGTATGTCCATCGTTGCCGCAAACAGGAGCGTTTGACTGACAGGGCCAACCTTGGACGTTTAGAGCCCCGATTATAAAAATAACTGCTGTAAAACAAAGATAACTATAATAAGTTGCAAAATCGGCAGCCATTACACTGTAGGTACATATTGCATTCAAAGAATTTATTTAAAGACTAGCTGATTCCCGCGACTTCGTCCGCATGGAAATAGTTTAGAGTGACTTGCTACTATCCGCGAGAAGTTATGTCCTCTGTCTCCGATAATATTTAGTAGATTTCCACCAAAATTGGACACAATATTTCTAATAGTACACAATTTATAATAAAAAAAGAATTATTAAATTCGGATTAGATTTGACGAAGTTATGGAGCAAAATAAACAAAAACTTTCATCCCCTCTCCCGGATAAACCTTTCTGTTTATCAAGATAAAAAGTATCCTATATATTGACCCGGAGTTAAGAATATTAGGATGAACTAAAAGGCTGTTGTAGCTTAAAAAATAAATGAGACAATTAATACACATTAACATTGTTCCGCACAAAAAAAAGACGCCGCGTGTGTGAAAGCACGAATAGGTACCTACTTACGTAATGAATATACCTTTACTTATGAATTATTTTTAGTACTATTACACTGTACTTACTCAGAAATAACATAATAAAAGCCTCCAATATTCATCAAAAATATACTGCTGAGATTGTTTTTCTAAAGTGTATAATTTACCTTTATAAATGTGTTAGTAACTGAGAAAAGGCTGGCCAGCTATAAGTAAGTAGATGTTTTCTTTGAACGCATGACTAATTGCATCAAATAGTCATATAATTATGTGTATAATAATCATATGGATTTATAAATTCAATTAAGGTTTTATGTTCAACAAAGAATAACACGTTTAGTTTAGTTATGATAGCTTATCTCGGATATACCCCATACAAACGAAGTTTGTTCGTCCTTCGTCCTTGTTCTTATGTTCTTTTTCGCTCTTAAGTTCTGTATTGCTCATTCATGTCACCTATGTTTTAAGTTAATAAAAGCCAAAGTCAAGTGTCAAAAATTAGGTTTCCATAGTACAAAAAAAAAACAAAATAAAGTCGCGCGGGTCCTCCTTATGGATTAACAGGTGTCACAGGTGATGTCTTGTTTGGCTTCATCGTTATGATCTATCAGTTATCAAGTGTTTATCACCATATGGTAAAGTAAATGAAGGTTACATGCGAACTGGCTAAGCAGTTATTGATATATAGTCAGAGTTGGCGATTATTTGGCCCAAAGGCTGGCAAAATAGCTTGATAGATAGATAGTCAGAGTTGGTGATTATTTAGCCTAAAGGCTTTGCTATCCAAGAGGTAAAACAAAAAGCTAGCGTTCATGCACTATGCCCACAGGAAAACATTTACAAACACATTATTGCCGAATGCCGGTGTAGGTATATTTTTATGTTAGGTTATTCTTTGATTTTGAATATTGTTTACATTTTAGATATTATAATAAGTTGCAGAAGTTGTACCAAGAATATATAAGTATACAAACTCTTAAGTATTAAGAAAACTAGTTTTTCAAAAATCACTTATTGAAACAATATCGCTTATCGCTTATAGGTATACGTATACATGGCATAGATTTGTTACCTATTGTAAAAAATTTTTGCTGTTGCGAGTTTATTGCTGGCTCTTCTCGGCAGAAAGGGCATTTCCGTAGATTCATCGACGATTCAAAAGCACTTGTAAAAGTTTATTTGAATAAAAAATATTTTTATTCTATTCTATTCTAAAACTATGTACTCGTAGTATCAACAAAAAATCAACATCTACCATGTTAGTTTTTTGTTGATACATATTTGAAATAAAATACAGAGTAAATAATGTAATAGAATATATCGTACAATGCGTTAAGAAAATCATTCACTGTGACATTTTTTAGGAAATTCGACACCGTCTTTGTAATGTGGTGTTATATTCGTGAAATCTATAAATATAATATTTATACGTATACCTACTGCGTTGCGTTCAAAATATTATATGTTCTCCAATGACTTAGAGCAAGTTGTTTACGATTTATAACTCCTCCACAGTCCACACGAAATGAATGATATGAATACGAAAGAATATCTGTGGATCTAATTGTTATAAATACTACGAGTACGTACCACGGTAATTATTTTAGTTGGGATTGTCGATATTTCGATCCAATTGCATGGACCGTGGTCACGACGAGACTGCGGTGTTCTGTGATCTGTGGATCTGTGAAAGGTAACCACTGAAGCGATGGCGAAAAACTGAATCTCTTGCATCCCGGGGACAGATAATATGGGATACTTTTTATCCCGGATAATATCTTCCCACGGGTAAATAGTTTTATTTGTATTCACAGTTGCCGTAAATAGTGATCTTTAATTTGTGTGCAGTGCAGTGCGAGTATGCTTAAGTAATTTTGGAAATAAATGAATTTGAATTATCTTACTAGATTAGAGGTATCATTCAATTCGTATTATTAATTTTAGGTTAGCGCATTAACCTACTTCGTAATTTTCGTAGTCGTTTATAAATCAATGTACCTAATGCAATTCTGATTACCTTCTTGACTTTCGATTCGTAAAACTACAACCAGTATCAATGTTTACCAATCTTTAATTGTATAATCACTGTCGTGCATTTGAGCAGGTGAACAAAATAGTAAATAATGATACATAGATAATAAACAATAGTATTGTTAAACTATAATAGTAGGCATTGTGATTGCTACTACAAGAATTTGTTTTGGCAGATACTATCGTCTTTTACTTTGTTTATAACACACCAACAGCATTATAAACGATACAATAGTATATTTTTCTTTAGTGTGTACCTTATATTCCTACTTTATAATGTAGAAGATAATAATGAGGTACCTAAAAGTAATTTCCATACCAACTTATTATACTTGAAACAGTCAACGCGAAATTCGTGGTACTTGTATGACTCTTTAAAAACTGCCCTAACGCGTTATGTCAAATTCAAAAGATTTTCCCTCAAACAACAACAAAGATTTTTGAGCCTAACATAATTACCGAAGTTTATTGTCTTCGAACGAAGTTGAATTTTATATGAAAGAAACGGAAGTGTGGCAATGTAAAAAATTGCAATAGCCGGAACATTCTTCTATTCTGCTATTCCGTACTCCCGTACAGCTTCGAAGAATGACCACACCTTACTATGTTTTAAAATTATGATTATAAATTGCAAAATTCAAACCTTGTAAAATCGAAAAAAATTAAAAATTAGTAAACCCCTTTTTATGAAAACAAAACCCCTTCAACACAAAACAAACAAAATCCCTTTCCCTGTAAAAAAATGGCTTCTCTCAAATGAAATTCTGCATTCACTCTTTTGGGTGCGTACTAATTCAAACGGGTTAAATGGTACGAATACCCCGAATGAATCGTTATTATACAAGCGCAAGACCTTTAAAGGTTACACGGTTTGTTGGAATTCAGTATTATGGTGCAATGCCTAATTGTATCGTTTATGCCAACTGTGCTGGTCTTTTTTTTTATTATATTATTAATTCCATTTACATTTTGATAGTCATGTGGTGTGGGGTTCTTTTATCACCCTTCTTTTAAAAGTTCCCTTACTCGTAAGTTAACCTACTAGAAGCCAACGTCGGTTCACAACCTCACCTCAATGTTTTTTTTTATCCACCGACAGAAAAAGAGGGTAGTTACACATTTTCCCATTTATAAATAATATTAGTAGGTACTTAAATTCCGATCAAACCGAAGAAAATTCCCACATGCGAGATGAGGGATGCAGTTTAAAAGAATTGCCGATACGGTTACTTATTCAGTAAGCACAAGCAACAATTTAAAAACTTCCATACAAGTTCGTAAAAGAATTCGGTGTGACATTGCAGGAGCAACTGCAACCCGCGCGGCTCCCCTTCAGTTTGACAGAATCTTCCAATATTAAGGGTGCGTTACGTCACGATTCGCAAAGTTGAACTCTCGATAAAAAAACTGTCATACTCATAAGAAACTGTTAACTACGTTAAAACAACTATAAATTATTTTAAATGTGTCCAGAAAGATATCTTTAGTCACCATTGACTAAATATTATGTAAGCACCTGGAAGTTGTCGTTATTCGGCTTTATTTACAGGTCATCAATGCAATTAAAGTGCTACCTTTGGAGAGAAATCACAAAGTAATGTCGCATCCGCGTCGTAGCGTACGGTCGGGGACTAAATATGTTTACCACTTTTCAAATTAGATTCTTCGTAACCCTGCGTTCAGTAAGGTCTATAATGCTATATCAAGGCATTTGTTACGTTATAAAAATTTCATGCATCGTTTTATCAAAAAAAGTATTAATGACTTTTCTATACAAATATTAGTAATAAAACTCATTTCCTAAATTCAAATTTGACACATTAGATCATTGCACTTGTAAAAGTGACAATTAATTATCAAAAATATTAGATTTGTTATTTGAAATTTAAATATACAAAATAAATACAAAATGGAAGCTTAATCTTAATTCTAATGGTGAAGTTCATATTGTGCATTGAATCATAATGATGCTGATAGCATCCACAGTCAAAATCAGTCAAAAGGAGGTGGATGAGCTATGGTGATGCGTGGTGTTTCTACAGCATTTTACATTGATGTTCAGCAGCAAAATTCCGACAACCTAAGTTCAAGATAATGCGCTGAGCTACTATTCCATGGTTCAATCTGCACCGTGGCAGTCATCTCGTTCAATAGCCCGCTCGATCTGCTGATTTGAAACTGAAAATTTATGGAGCTTAGTGATTCAAAGCTGGGACTGTCAGAATCAAAGAAATCCTCAGTCTTAGATCACATTGCACTGGGGTATGGGATGATATGAACTGACTTATCGCCTTGTCGCGTCTATGCGAGAGAGTCTACGTGTTGTCATAGCAGCGAATGGAAATTAAGCTAATTATTTATTTATACTAATATTGTTTAGTTTCTCAATAATAAAATTAAGAAATAAAGATTCTTTGAAATTTCATTAGATTATTACTTCCGTTTTCTCATTTTGGTAACTCGTGTCCTGTGCTCGTGTCTACATGAGATGATATCTATTTATTAAAATTACTAGCTTTTGCCCGTGACTTCGTCCGCGTGAAGTTAGGATTCTAAAATTTCCATGGGAACCCTCTATTTTTCCGGGATAAATGTCGCTATCCAAATCCTCAACTATATTCATGCAAAAAATCATGTGGATCTGTTGCTCCGTAGCTGTGTGATGGAAAGACAAACCAACAACGAACAAACAAACATTTACATTATTTTATAACATTAGTAAGGATTTTTGTTCCAAAAAAGGTTTTCTACATCTAAACTATTTAGCCGTCACCTACTAAAGAGACCGCTAAAGGACTGTCTAAGCACCGCTACATGTTGAAAAGTCTATGATCTATGGCTAATCAAATCACATATCGACCTTCTGACACAGATGTGTGCATGCAATTATGAATCTTAAGGTGGTAAACATTTTCTGTCCGCGACTGTATATAAAACATGCGCCTACAGAGTAAATCTTGAAGCTTCGTAAAACAAAGCTTACATAATGAACTTAAATTCAATCTTCTTTACAATTCATGAGCCCAGTAATGGTATATTATGGACTTTATACTTGGTAGAGAAAACCAGAAGGCAGGTATCTGTTACGTCTTTTACTTATCAGGAAATATAAGTTTTATTGTAATACAACGTTGAGTAAGAATCAAGAGTTATCAAGATTTGTTCTGACAGTTAGTTTTATTTTAACGAATGAAATGTGGTACCTAATCAACCCAACAAACATAATATTATAGCACTTTATACAAGTTTATTTGAATAAAAAATTATTCTATTCTATATTGTGTTGCATGGTCAATTGTTGATGCATTGGTGGTGCGTATTGTTCGCTCTTGCTGCATTTGTAAGGGACTCCGTAACAAAAACTAATACTTACCTAGGATTAAGTTCATGATTCTATGTCGCTCAGCGTTAGAATTTTTCATCATATTTTACTTATAAGAATACTAGCTGATACCCGCGACATCGTTCGCGTGGATTGAGGTTTTTTATTGCTGCGGGAACTCTCTTTTTTCCCGGGATAAAGAGTAGCCTATGTCCTATTCCAGCCTATAATCTATCTCTGTGCCAAATTTCAGCCAAATCGGTTCAGTCGTTGCGGCGTGATTGCGTAAAAAACATACAAACTTTCGCATTTATAATATTAATAACTAGCTGATGCCCGCGACTTCGTCCGCGTGGATTTAGTTTTTTAATTCCCGCGGGAACTCTTTGATTTTTCGGGATAAAAAGTAGCCTATGTCACTCTCCGGCCCGTAAATTACCCCTATGCAAAAAATCACAGCAAGCCGTTGCTCTGTTGCTGCGTGATTGAAGGACAAACCAACAAACCAACAAACCAACAAACCAACAAACCAACAAACACACTTTCGCATTTATAATATTAGTAGGGATAGGATTAATATTAATTACTTAATTAATAGGATAATCCATACTTACGAGTACGTAGTCCAGTTGCCTGAAATAAAGCATGTGCGCGATAGTGACGGAAATACCTACCTAAAGATTTAGTAGGAACCTACTTAGAAATTAGTACAGTCACAAACATATAAGAGTAAGCAGACCTAACATAAGAAAAAATTGGCGTTCCAATTACGCCTACATACAAATCTCACGCACACATTGACAGTAAACAGAGCCGGACTTCGAAAAGCGAGGTTCAGCGAGGTTGAAGGGACTGGAGAGTATTTAATATCTGTAATTTGAAATAATATGGAAACTACGGAAAGTTGCCATCAAATTGTAGGTTAAACCCTTATTTTACATTCTGTAAACTTAATTCTATAAATTAATTCTTAATTATGAAAATGGATTCTAATGTGCTAAGTTTCGCGGTTTTGTAATCAAACAAGTAATAATGTTACAAAATAATATTTAATAAAATCAAAACAAAACATGATTTACAAAATCTACCCAAAAGATATATCTATTAGATAAATAAAACAAAATCAAAAAGCAACTTTTTCTCTAATATCTTTTAGAAATACAAACATTGACAATACGATAACATCAACAGTAGTTTAATTAACTCTTACATTCTATTCAGCCTGTATCACTCATTTCAATAACCTTATTAGAATAGTATTACACATTTTAAACTTATAAAAATAACAAAATAAACCATATGTCTCAGTCTTTTCAATAACGTAATAAGGAATAGTATTACTCTATACTCTTTATTAATAGTATTACTAGGCTGTAAATTTTGCAAGTCCATCAAAACTTGATCTCCAGCAGCTTTTCTTTCTACTGGACCTTTTACTGATGATGTAGACATATGCTGAAAACAAGAGTAATAAATTATCAGTTGTCTAGTATTAACAATTTAATAGGTAATACAAATAGGTACACAGCTATATATGTATGGGTATAGCTGTCAATATTTACGTTTAAATGGCAAGATGTTTTGGGTTGGTACCTAAATATAAGAACAACTAGAAACTTACTTGTAATGATGAATCAAAAATCATTGGGATTGCATTAGAAGTAAGGACGGTACGAAAACCACTGCAATCCACTAAATGTGCTTCAAAATGTTCAGAACATAGCACACTCGATGTTTTGTGCTGCCAATTTTTTTTATTCGTCTGCATCAACCAGGCATTTTTTATATTTTCATCCTTTGGAAAGCTGAAAAATGATTTAATTTTATAATTTATCCTTACTTTTATAGAAATAGAAATAGAAATATTTTATTTCAAATAAACTTTCACAAGCACTTTTGAATCGTCAATGAATCTACCACTGGTTCGGAATGCCTTTCCCGCCGAGAAGAGCCAGCAAGAAACTCGGCGGTCGCTCTTTTCAAAAAAAAGTAAAAATTTTACAATATTTAATGAAACTATGCTATGTATTGCTTCCACGATTAATTTTCCTAAGTCCAATACAATACAAATAAAAATTAATACAATCCAATACATCTTAAAACAGGCAGGCAAAAACAGACTAATTATTTAATCAAAATATACCCACTAAACAAAACTTGCGCCTGAATACGGCCCTGTCAAATTGTACAAGTATATGAAACGACAAACAAGATCCTGATATTAATTAATTGATAAATATTGCAACAGGAATATACTAGAACCAAAATTACTATAACTGTCTACGAGTTTTGCGTATATAATAATTAGGGACTGCTTCTAAAATGCCGAACGATTATTAATAATCACACAGTAAGCATATAACCAAATTACGAGTCTATAGCACATCAAAACTTACCGATGAAAAGTAATTGCAGGTGTTTTCCTATACGGAGAATTGCCACACAGAGGTGCACAACACTTCACCATTTTATTTCAGAATTTTTGATTCTTTAGACTCGATTTTAAAGCAAATTTAAAAGAATAAACAACTCGCAGGTTATGTTGTTGTTTTTGACAAATTGACATATTGCACCATACTGCTCTTATTTGTAGCTTACGAATTGCCTCAAGCTCAATTATGTCTATGAGTGCGTAAGTGTTGCAACAACAGAAGTAAAAGAGATAGAATCATATATTTTTTGTTGGAGAGAAGCAAGCGAAGATATTATTTATTCGTTTAGATGTAGTTGTGAAAATTATGTTAGGTCTGCTTACTCTTATATGTTTGTGAGTACAGTTGAAGATTTGTGTCACTCGTGTCTCCGCAGACGAGCATGGAGACGATTACTTAACTGAGAGCACAATTTACATAATCGTAGTATCTGTATCGTATCTTAATTCACATTTCATGAACGCCATTACGTGCGTTCAGATCTTGAGCAGCTTATCAACGTCTTCGCCTCGTGACGCTCGAGAGGGAACTCCGAGAGGCTCGGTCACGACTCCGCTCGATATTCGAAAATGTTAACGAGGTGGGCGCGAAAGTGAACAAATAGTGAATACCTACCATTGTTCAAGGAACAGGTGCCTGCGTAATCTGACACCCACCCGGTGTGCTCTGTTATGCAACCCTTTAAAAATACTTTAGTATAGCTCTGCGATCCGTCGACCCACTAAAGCATGGATTCTTAACCTTTTCAGTATAAGAGACCCACCTTTAGTGTAAGTTTCGTAATTATGTCATAGTATCCGCGGGAAAGGTGCGGAGATTTATGCACAGTAAAAAATGATTCGAAAACTAACATCTAAGCCTTAGTTAACACATTTTTGTTTTGCTGAAACCCGACTACTGAAAATTATCATTTATATGTTTATCATCCGTCATATTTTCCTATAAAATGCCTATGTCACCAGGACGATAATAACGAAGCGATTGACACCTCATTCATCAAAATCGGATCAGTAATTTAGACGCCACAGTGGAACATTCATACATAGTCACAAACATAATATGTACATAGCCTACTAAAATCATAACGACAGTATAAAAAATAATATAACAGAAAGAAATGAAAAAATATATTTTTTTGTAATAATAAACAATGTTGAAATTGTTCATTCAAATTCCTCGGGTACCGTAAGTATATAAAAATTTTATTATTAAAAATTCAAGGTTTTTGCTTGCAATAGTAATAATATTCTAGATAATTTCAAGTTCTTAACTTAACCTTCTTTCGGTTTATTTTTATTTCTACCGAATTAAGGTCATTAAAACTACATTATATAAAAATCAGATATTGTAATATACATTAAAATAGTCAAGGCAATATTTTCTTTCTAATTTTCAGTCAACAGTAAAAAATACGTTATTCGTAATAACAACGTTAAACTTTATCTATTACTATATAATATATTATCGTAATTTAATTACACAGGTACAAATAAAATCTGCGCTGTTTGTGTAAATTATGTCCGCGTTGAACGGGACCAATACTGCTAGCTCCGTTTCTGTGCTAATTAGTACATTTCTTAAGAATAACTTTACAACAGAAGAACAACTTGAGTAAAGTGGTCGGTAATAGCAAAAGTCTAACTGCCGCACTCAGAGATAAACATAATGAGTTATTAAGTAATTATCATTAAATCTTTTAATGAGCTATCATATTTTTTATTGTTTGGTACATAAATGATAGAAGCGATTCGTTAGTTGACTCTGTTAGTCAACTTTTAAATTTATACTGAGGAGATCTTTAAGTAAGGACCCTGAATGCGGCAGTAAGACGCAACTATAATCCAAGATAAAATTAATAATTCAAGGAATCTAGACACATCTCTAGATTTAAAAGATTGACGTAATGCAAGCATCAAGGAAAATGAAAATTGACGATTCAGAGCATCTATTGAGTTTAGGAAATGAATTTGAGAGATGTGCCTTCACTCTATCCAAGAACATTAAATTATAGGCATTACAAAACTTAGAAATGTAGGCAGGTGGGTATGTGAAATTTCCTGACAACTTAATTAATGCCCAAACGAAGTTACGTCTGTTGCAAGCTTGTATGCTTTATAGTATTCCCAACTGATAAATCGGGTTGAATGTTGAGCAAACCAGTGTTTGCTCAACCCGATTATCATTGAACAGGTCTTATTTTTTTAAATTGAGCAATGTGTTAGCACTTCAAAAAGTCATTACTAAAAATGGATTAGTTAACATATACTACTACGCAAAAGAAACATAATACCGGTACCTTATCGACGAAATTATACATACCTATTACCTACCAACATAATATTATAGAACACAAACCTCAATAGCCCAATAGTCACTACAGATGTGGACTGAAAACTTGAAAGGTCGTCGGTTCTATCACTTCCCGTTGCACTATTGTCGTACCCACTCCTAACACAAGCTTTACGCTTATTTGGACTGGAGAGGGAAAAAAGTCAAAGAATAAGTCTTATTTCTAATAAAAAAAAACATATGTACTACCTATATACGCCATATAGTTTCATCACTAGTATTTTGAATGAAAATGCCTATGCCTTGCTAATATTATAAATGCGAAAGTGTTTTTGTTTGTTGGTTTGATGGTTTGTCCTTTAATCACGCCGCAACAAAGCAACGGTTCGATTGCGATTTTTTTATTTTTTGCATGGGTATAGTCGAAGACCGGAAGAGTGACATAGGAAACTTTTTATCCCGGAAAATCAAAGAGATCTCGCAGGATTTTTAAAAACTAAATTTACGCTAGCGAAGCATCAACTAGTAAATATATAAAAGTAGGTATGTCTAAGTATTCACGCAATGTAAGAAACATGGTTCAATTTGCATGTGGGGACTAAGCCTATATATCTCAAGATATATAGGCTTATATATCTTGCTTATATATATATTATAGCTTGGTCGCCAAGCATGTATCTTCGTGAAGACCCGACATAAAGTCCGAAGTGCCTTAAGTTGACATGCAGCAGTAAATTCACATATTGAGTAATGAACCGGTAGCTTTTAGTACGTTGCCAGAAGTGCGATAAATCTTATGAAGGCATTTATAACCGGTTGTGTATACGCATCTAATTATCTATCACTGAATAAATTGGTAACCACTGTGACAATTTTATGTGCAGACAACTTGCTGACATGGCAAGATAAATATTGCAAAAGAACTTCAAAGTTCTGCAATGGGGCGCTAATACCTACTCTATACCTACACTAAACGAGAATTACTTTGTGTTTGTATTTATTATGAATTATTTTTTATTACGGTCATCATTTGAAACTATGGCTTCCAAAATACATAATATTATTTTAGATCTGCCTTTTCTATACATATATGCACTTATATGCGTGTTTTATATAATATTTTACCAATTTTTTTGTGCCATATTTTAGTTTATATAGTTGAAGAAAAACCTAGAACCTAAAGAATACAATTAAATATGATTTTCTGCAAGAAGTGCAAACAAACAATGCTACATTTTTTGGATGCGTACCTTATTACCTACTTCTTAGCTTTTCGGAAAATATTTTAAACACCCGAGAAAAATGCGTTGGCAACTCTATTCGAAACACATATTCTCCTGGAATTTCTTTACATACCTGTTTGGATACGTGTTAACCTGTTAATTCTAAATAACAACTTTCCCAGAGTCAAGTGGTAGTATAAAACAAAAAAGTAAATAAATGGTAACAAGTGTATCCGTGCTCGTAGTTTCTTATTTTATGATTGATATGTTTTTTACTATCTAAGAGACTGGGGGCCTTCAGTACGTAAGTGTTACATATATTCTATCAGGTATGTCAATCAATGCAAAACTTTAAAGATTTACATATTTCCGTTTGAGATTTTTATGCCCTAATAAAACGTATTTCATTTATTCACGTATTTTGAAATTGATTTTTTGGGTGCCTTATTTTTCTTAATTAATCAAAGTAATTTGCCGCCATTGAATTATCTTAATTATTGACTATTATCGTATTATTTATTTTTTATTTTTGTTAAAACAAATATACATTACATTATAAATATACACGACAGTAATATTGTAACAAAAACCCAATTGCTTAATAACTTTAAATTAATTCTATAATTATTAATCTTTTCTTTGTTTTAATAAATAATAAAGAAAACTATCAGCTATTATTTTTGTAAGATTAAATTATTAATAATTTCCTGCCGAAAAGAGCCAGCAATAAACTGGGCGGATTTATGCTATAGATATTTTTATGATTAGGATGACAACTTTTTTGTCAGCTTATTAAAGCTACAAGAACTCTAAACATCCCCTGGTTTGAGATATAAATAATTAATCAGTTAGAAAATTCCAATTTATTTAGAAGAAATTCATTAGAAATATCATTCGAGCAAAACTCATCTCAATTCTAGATCCCGGAACTTAGGTGTTGCTCTTAGCTTATATCTTAGTTATAAGCAATAAATAAAATCGAGAAACTCACACTGGAGTGCGAAGCCTCAGGCCAAAGCTGTAGCTCTTCTAATATTAAACGTAATTGAAACTCTATACTTATTGAAATAATCAGAGGTGTCATATTCTAGAGGTGACGATGTCATGAAAACACATTGTTTGACTACTAAACAGTAAGACAAGTCGTGCTTTTTGTTATTTACTATTGCTGTTCTTACTCCCACTCTGTCTGTGAATGATATCATAATCTAAATAAGTAAAAATAAATATTTTTACTTATTTAGATTATGATATCATTGACAGACAGAGTCAAAACTTAAACAAAATTATTATGATAGTTTGTTGGAGTACTCCCACAACGCTTCCAATGAAACTTCAAAACATCAACAAGACAAGTAGTTAACGACTGACATCACATCATCTCGGCAGCACAACCTGTCAACCGCTGTCATATTGTGAGGCTTGAGAAGAACTAAGAATAATGGTAATATAAGAAGAATAAAAAAAGAAATATTTAAAAAATATTATAATATTAATTTTTTCTTTATCAAATATAAGTATTAAAGTTCCATTACGTCATTGGCTAATTCGTAAGTAGTCTATTTAATATTCTCGATGAGACACTTTTTGACTTTTATTTAAGTCTACGCTCTCTCTATTATCTATTACTCCATGGAATTAATTTAGTAATCTTGAGATAGATTTATTTAAACGAACCAGGGCAGAACGGCTGTCAGGGCTTAATTATTAATACATCATACTATAGCCATAGCGAGCAAGATAATAGTAGTTAATTAATAGCCGCAGGCAATAGATAAATTTCTTAATAGAAACTGGTGTTCCTATATGTATTGTCTTGGCTTTGAATAAGATATACAAATAAGAAATGTATTATTTGTCCGATGTAATTAAATAAAATATTAATGTTTCAATCAGTGGTTTCTATGATAATAAAGCTTAATTTATTTGATTTGTAATCATGTTGTTTCCAAAGGTCATCGACTTGATTCTGCTTTACCTGTTAGTAGGACATGAGATTAGACTTTCTTTCTGTCTAGTTGGCTATGAGAACTGAATTACATAACTAATTGACACTTGAAAGATTGGTGCTTGAACTCACCTATCTAGCTTATCTAGCTAATCTAGCATACTTTGACTTTGCTACGAGTTTTAAAGGGACGTATTACTTTATGGTCTCACATAAACCTGTCCCGTAGGTTTAAAAGTTTTAACGGGTAAAACGCTTCTTCCAAGTTCCGACATACTCGTAAACATGAATTATTATGATCGTTACCGTAAATTCTACAACTGAAAAAAAAAACATGGCTTAATTTGCTTACGGGCTAAGCTAACCGATACAAGATTTGCACGCGGCATAAGATAGTGTTCTGTGGTCATCCTTTCAAGAGACCTTTGTCGAATAGTGATCGAATGAAATGACAGTGTTGACGAAAGTCTAATATCAAAACATCTAAACGGTCAAAAAATAAAGTATTTCTAAACAAGAATGAACCGATTTCAGTAAAGTTCGGATGATGTTGAGCCTTCTAAATTTTGAATTCAACTAAGTGCAAAAGTATTCTAGTTTGGTTGCTATAAAGTTTGGTAATACCTAAAGTACCTCCTTTCATCTTCAATATGAACCCGATCTCAGCGTCTAGGTACTTATTAACCGTTACTAACAAGCTAAATACAAGATTTTATAACGATAGTGCATAAGTGTTCAATTATATTTTTGGTTTATTTTTTGTATTTTTGTTTATAAATTTTAGCTTAAATAAAATCCAATAAACATTTTATGGAAAAACACTTTCAAAAACATTATGTAAACAGAGTGGTCTCAAAAGCACTGCATTCTTATCAATGTTGCATGAACTTGCCTCTCAGCGACGCTTTTAATCTAAATACGAGTATATAAAAGCAAAAGGCTTAAAAGGTGACTGACTGACCTGTATGCCAATCAATGCACAGCCAAATTATTTTACGGATTGAGCTGTTTGGCATACAGATAGCTATTATGAAGACAGTATTTTTGAAAATTCAACTCCTGAGTTTTACCCTCTTTGGGGTTTGAAAAATTGAACTTAACCTGAGCGAAGCCGCAGGCAAAAGCTAGTAGGTATACCTAATATTATTTAGGCTATTATATTATAAAAATATTCAAGCCGTATTAATCTAGGATCTAGGTTACCAATACTCAGAATACTCAATACGCATTTTGTATATCAAAACTTTTTATTCCTTTTTGTCAAGTTGTAGCTTTGAGTCCCTATACAGTCTTAGTGTAAGATTGAGTTTGTCAAAATAACTTTAAGTAACCAAATATTCAATAATAATTGCAAAACATACAAAAAAACAGCTGTAATCTGAGGCGACTGTCATAGCGCGGTTAACAAAAAAACATATTATGTTTCCTAAACATATCCAGTTATTCTGATTTGCGCAATAGTTGTTAAGAAAGGTAACACGAAATTATTTTAAAAAGTACACTTGCAATGTCGTTAATGTAATTATTATATCGTATGCTCCACTTGTCTACTTTTTTTATGGAAACTTTTAGTCCCGCAATCGGTAATTATTATATCACAGTTCATATTTTACTGCCTGAAGGTGCAAAAGTTATAGCAATATATAAATAAAATATAAATAACATAAAGATATGGTAATACTGAAATATAATGTGCGATTTACGTAGATACTTATTTAAAGAATTATGTTAACAAACATGGGGGAAACGGCTTCATTACTAGACACTCTACTGGAGTATACAATCGAAAATTAACACTGATTTGTGAAATAGCAGTCGGGAGCGAGAACTTTCCTTTTCTTTGATAAGTTCAAGTACTGGCGTTCAGTATTGAATCCCTTTCGCCTGTAGAGCTTCTATAGAACGAACTCACACATAGGTTTATAACACAGTTGAGTAATAGTATTGCCGTTTGGATAGGACCGATAGGTCTTTGACCAATTCCTAAAACGGCAATGAAAGTTGTACAAAAACAAGCCGTGGACTGCGCCCTAATCAGGGTTATCGATAATCTATACAAATAAATAAAAGTGGACTGTCTTTTTTTATTTGAATATTATAAATACGTAAATAAATAAGCCTTTTATTTAGCAAATTTTAACAAACTGTTTTAAGCTAATTGAGACATCAAATATTACGTAAAAAGGTATAAAAATCATACTCTTAAAAATTCAAATGAGTAGAATACTTAAAAGTTGGTAGAAGTGGATACAACTAAAATCTTCCATTTTGTAATTTAATAAAAAACTCATGAACTGACCTTTGATACAACGTGATTTTATTGGTTTCACCCAAAACACCCATATCTTTTGACATTTAAATCGTTATGCCGAGGAAAAAGTTATGTTAAAATGAAAGCTAAAGAGAGCTTCGAGAAAAATATAGGTAATGTGAAAGATTTTATTTAATAATCTTTCTTTTTAAGTTAAGTTTTATTCTTTACGCGTAGGTAATAGGTACATACGAGTATTAAGTAACTTTCTCATCAATGAGCGAAACAGAAATACTTAGGTAAATATGTACGGTAAGTCGGGTTATTTCATGTACTATGCCAAATGTTGTTTAGCTATACCTACCGCTAGTTGCATAATATAACTAAGCTAATGTTTGCCCGTGGCTAACGTTAAGTTCGATTTTTCAAACGCCTATTTTACCCCCTTGGTGGTTTAATTACTTACTAAAAAAATTTTCTTAGCGGATGCCTACGTTAGTCCGTCCAACGGAGAGCTTTGCGTTTATCTTGCGTTGATACGAGTAGTTTAGTAACTACTCAATTACCTTTTTCTTTTACAAATTTAGTCTAGAGACAACCCTATGATTCTACGAAAACAGAATCATAACTCAAGTAGATCTTGAATTGACACGTTGAGGAATTACAACGCGTCTCGCAAAGCTATGGCTAACAGTGTTACAGTTAAAGAACGAGAAAATCTTTACATTGCTTTACACTTTCTTTGGACAAGTTTAACGCATTACTTATGAGCTTTCTTTGTTTGTTTCAGGTACGTTGAACTGAGCGGTTGCTGTTACTAGTACCTACTTTTTTATCTCTGTTAGAATGTTGGTGAGTTGGTGACTAATATCCGTTTTCACCAACCATAGGCACCTAAATCATCCTAAGTAGGAGTCTGTTTACACACTATGTAGCACCTAAATACAATCAAAATTAGTTGCCAAATGTCGTTTCCACCTTTAGATGTTCGCTACAGGTTCATAAAAATAAAATTGGCAGAAATCACTACCTAAATTAGCTTACGTAGCCCGTAAAAGCTTAATTTCTCAGATAGACATACAACTTATGTAACGAAATATAAATTGAATTCACAGCAATCTATTTATACAACCTAAACCGTTACGAGCTTTCTATTGGTTTAAAATGTCTGTTATGTAGAATTGAAAACCATCAAAAAGTCGTTAAAGAAATTACACGTGTAATAAATGAGTACTTTGTATACGAAAATTGTGAATAATATAATAAACCACCTACTTTGTAACACACAAAATACTTAGTTTTAAGTAAGCTAGCAGTATATTTGTTTATCAGGAGCAGCTATAAAAATAGCTGTTATGTTTATTGAATTAACATTTGCGAAGTAACTGTTATTGAATTTAAATAATACCTATTTGTTAAGTTGTAAGTAACACTTTATCTTTTGTTGTTGTATCGTCTAAAATTGTTACCTATTAGTTATTTCTATGATGAAACCCAAATGGAATCATTTATATCTTCAAGAGCTGTCAGCGCAAATCAAATACAATAATAATAGCATTGCATAAGTAGGTACTTATTTATTAAAATTTTGACAGCGTTAACTTTAACTTATTTCAGTTACTGAAAACAACACTTTTTATTAATAAAAAAGGAACACTATTTCTGTCAATATTAGTAAAATAAAATATTCACTATTGCTAACTAAAACACTAAAATTGCTTCAGTGGTTTAGGCATGAAAAAGTAGTTAATTTATTAATATACTTTATACATAAGTATATAATTTAACTCGATCTACACGTGTATGTTAATACACCTTAATATACTAAACGCTTTTTCTTTTAAACGAATATGAGCCCAGCTGAAATTGACCAATATCGTCCTATTATATTTGGAGGGGCCAAATAAGCGGAAAGCTTGTGCTAGGAGTAGGTACGACAGTAGTGCAACGGGTGAGGTTCGAACCTGCGATCTTTCAGTTTTCAGTCAGCACCTTTAAGCGTTGGGCTATTGAGGCTTTGTCTGTCTGTATTGCTAATTTAAATCGAATCATTAATCTAACTAATCTGTTTCATAAACTAGAACTCTATTCGATTGTTCACACGCAGTAGATGTAATAAATCATTCAGCTTTACGCATGGACAGACCAATGCCGAAGAAAATCAATTGTAACGAAACATCGATCGACTTTGATGTCTAGCGAATGTTTAAACGCTTTAGATACGGTTATTATGATCCGAGTCGTGACAGGTTTGCCTTCGATCTTTCATTTGTACAACAAGAATGCAATTCTATAAGTATTTACATATATATTTTATCTGAGCATTTATCTCAACAAGACGAAGCGATCTTTTGTTGCATAATGGTTACCGGATGGTTATCATTACAAATATGAATTACAGTATATAATCCTTACAAATAGTATGAATGCGAAAGTGTGTTTGTTTGTTGGTTTGTCCTTCAATAACGCTGCAACAGAACTACGGATCGACGTAATTTATATTGAGGTATCGATCCTATAGTTGAGGACCTGGATAGTGACATACTTTTTATTCCGGAAAATCAAAGAGTTCCTGCGGGATTTTAATAAAAACTAAATCCACGCAGACGAAGTCGTGGGCATAACTCTTTAAGTCCTGAATCCAAACACGCTGACAATCCAACACACAAAACACACTTTCGCATTTAAATTAAGTATTACTACTTTGCATATCTAATGATCCGTAAACGATAACAATCTGTTAAATCTAGTTAAAAGTTCACGAAAAAGTTCACGATGGTCAGGTGGCTAATTATGTGCACAAAATTGACAGCCCAAACTGCATCTGTGATCGTTATACCTACTACACTACCCACGTATGCTTTGTAGATTGACCTTAGCTAAATACCGAAAGATTCTAGGTCAAACTACTTACATGGAACTTCAATTTGGTGTCAACATAGCGCACTGTCCCTGAGCAATAATGGATGTAGCTTAGTTTTAGATACTCGGTTCTACCTACCATGTACTTCTGGTTGAGCGGTCTGGCCGTAGTCGTCAGGGATGTCAAAGTAACAGGATGTACATCCACATAGTAAAATACAAATAGGTAGGTACCTACCTAGGTATATAGAGTAAAGTAGAGCAATAATAAAAGTCCGGTCAAGTTCGAGTTGGACTCGCATACGAAGGGGTTCGTATCATCGTAACAGCGATTGTGAAGGTCGAGCAAAAACACCGGAAAAATCACGTCTCTTGTATGGGGATCCCCCTTTATTTTTTATTTTATTTTTATTATTTGTTGTTATAGCGGCAAGAGATTATACCTATTACAGTTCATGAAATACAGCCTGCTGATCGACGGACGAACAGACGGACAGTGGAGGCTTATTAATAGGGTCCCGTTGGTATTCTTTGATAGTTTAAACGTTGCACATGTCAATTACAAATCTATTCTATGGTTTTCACAATAAAATGCGTAGTCACTCGATGGTAGTCACGTTTATCGATTCACAAACTAGGATATCGGCGACTTAAGTCGTTGACAACAACTTAATATTCCTTATAAGTATACAGTTCTAAATTCTTGGCCTCACGGAGTCCGCAGTCGGTGAGATTCGTCGGGGAAAGCTCGTTTGAACCTCGGATATTTTCATTACACCTCAATACATAGGTAATGACCACCTTGTTGCTTTATAAATTGTTTATCCATCAGTACCTAGTAAAATAATTCCATTTCCTACCTGATATTATATTTCGGCTACAATTTCTCACGAGAAATTCCAACAAATCTTGTAGGTAAGGTACCTAGTAGAGTTTTTAAAATTTTTTTCAACACACTTGCTCATAAAATGGCTCCCGGTTCACCGCAATTAGGCACACAATGACACCTTTAACTCAAACTGTGACTTTTGATTACTATTATTCACAATGTGAGTTATAGAATTATTTTTTTTAATTTTATTGGTTGAGTTGCTTTGTTCTTAAAAAAGTTTCTATTACAAAAAAAATCCTACCTATTGCCAAGATACCTATTGCTTGCTCATTTCATACAACTTCGTATTTAAATAGATAATTTCAACTTGTACGTGTTTAATAAATAAAACTGTCACTCAAATATAACTTTTGTTTTTTCTGTATAAAGAAAACTGGAAATTCGCCATTTTGTACGTGGCTATAAGAGAAAAGCCAAAAAAAAAGAAACCTCATTCTTTTAGTCTATGGCCATTAAAGGTGCGCGCGCATTCCGGAAAACTGATTAAATCAAATAAACATCTGAATAGGCTGTATGGTCGTCGATCTTTGCCTGCCCTCAAGAGCATCTCAAGAGGGCGAACAAATAACAACATTAATTTTTTCCGCCATTGCGAAAAAATTTTCACAACTCGTTTTCACTGTTTTGTACCATAATGTACTATTTTAGTATTGTTTTCTTCACAAGTGTGTTGAAAAACGTCGTATGATACACGTGTATATTGATGATAACCGTCCTCGGCTACCTTAAGACCCTCACCTAACGGCTCGGGTCTCAATAGCGCCTCAGCGGTAATCACCAACTTTGACACTTGTACCATAATGTACTATTACCCCTCCCGAAAAATACTTACTAATTAGATAGTTATACGAGTAGAAAGTACTACTTACATAATTTTGTAATAAATATTTTTTCAACACACTTGCTCATAAAGGGGCTCCCGGTTCACCGCAACTAGGCACACAATGACACCTCTAACTCAAACTGTGACTTTTGATTACTATTATTCACAATGTGAGTTAAAGAAATTTTTTTTTTTAAATTTTATTTGGTGAGTTGCTGTGTTCTTAAAAAAGTTTCTATTACAAAAAAGATCTTGTTCAATAATTTATAAAAATATCGTGTTAAATTAATGTACCTGAGCAAGCAATCATTTCATACAACTCCGTATTTAAATAGATAATTTCAACATGTACGTGTTTAATAAATAAAACTGTCAGTAACTTTTGTTTTTTTTTTTTTGTAATAAAGAAAACTCGAAATCCCCATTTTGTACGTGGCTATAAGAGAAATGCCAAAAAAAAAGAAACCTCATTCTTTAGTCTATGGCCATTAAAGGTTTCGGAAAACTGATTAAATCAAATAAACACCTGAATAGGCTGTATGGTCGTCGATCTTTGCTTGCCCTCAAGAGCATCTCAAGAGGGCGAACAAAAGAACAACATTAATTTTTCCCGCCATTGCGAAAAAATTTTCACAACTCGTTTTCACTGTTTTGTACCATAATGTACTATTTTAGTGTTATTTTCTTCACAAGTGTGTTGAAAAACGTCGTATGATACACGTGTATATTGATGATTACCGTCCTCGGCTACCTTAAGACCCTCACCTGACGGCTCGGGTCTCAATAGCGCCTCAGCGGTAATCACCAACTTTGACACTTGTACCATAATGTACTAAAAACGCTTTTTTGGGAAGTATTCATGCTTATAATATATTTATAGAAGTATAGAATAACAAATTATCGTTTTATTCAAGTAACTAAGATATTATGTTCATCTTCATGTAAACTTTCAGAGGTAGACTACAAATCTACCTATTTACCTTATTAATAAAATATGAAATAAATTGTGAAATATCCAGGTCATTTTATAATATTTTAGGAATTTTAGGTGTGGTTTAAAAGTTTGGTGTACCTAACTAAGTAGCCGACAAGCAGAGCTATTAATTAGGTAGGACATTAAACTTGTATAAGCGTTTGCCGAGGTTATGATACTAAGGCATTACGTTCACTGCGGTCTCCGATAAGGCGGACCTATCACGTTTGCAATTCATCTACCACAGTTTGCTATCAGAACATTTAGCGCGTACCAGGGTTGGTGCGTGGAGGCCTGAAACAAAATATACAGTTGAAGAATTAATTCTACCTCAAGGGCAACGTCTTCTTAAGGGCGTCGCTTTGAGGCTCGGACCTCTCTCGAACCTAAGATAACAGGGGCAATCGACCTCGAGAGACTGCTTCTCGCCAAATGTATTGTAGGGCGCCCCCGGTTAGTTGGAGAGATGTGGCGCGATGTGTAGCGATGTGGCGCGATGTGGAGCGATGTGGCGCGATGTGGAACGATGTGGAGCGATGATATCCGGAAAGTAGCAGGCATCGATTGGATGCGAAAGGCCAAGGATAGGCAGCATTGGCCCTACTTTGAAAGAATCAACAGTGGATGCATTTGAGCTGACGATGATTAGGGGCAAGCCGGCATGTGGGATTCGTAGATGATTTTTAAGGATCTATTTATCTCTGTTCTTTTATCAGCCAAAGTCATATGTATCTACTGGTATACATGGTTTATGTAGAAGGTACTTTATCACCGTCACATTTGACCGTTTCCGCAAAACATGTCTGAGTAATTTAGAGGTGCCTATTATACTGTGTTTTATGAACATGAAAATTTTCTACTTTTACTAGTGGTGCCGTGTGGGGTACTTATATGTAAGATTAGCATTGCATTATTTGCATTTTACGAAATGACTTTCATACCTCTAGCATTTCCACTCTCTCTGTGTAGTTGAAGATATGGGTACAGCCATAGTAGGTACAACCCTATAGTACGGGCTCGAATAAGAAAGTTTCCCACGTAGTTTGGCGAATATGCATAAGGAATAAACGCTTATCTAATGGTATTATCTCAGTTAAGACCAAAATTACATCAATAAATTTTACACTTAGAATTTCGCAACATTCAACATTTAGTTACGCTTTAAAGCCCTTTTCCGGCGAAATCGTAGTTTTGTAAGTTTGAGTTAGTTAGTACCTATGTAAATACTTACCTAACTAACGAGTTTAAAATTAAATCTATGCCTATAAATAATTAAGTGTTAGTCTGGGACGTTTGTGATTTCAGAATAACTGCCATTTACTTATATTTTCTTAATATGATCATATTTGAACGATAGCATTTCACGTTTGGTAAAATTCACTTTTTAGAACTTTTGTCTTTGTTTGCCTGTATGTCTGTTTGCATAGTAGGTATGTCGAAACGGTTGAACAAACAATAAGGAATTTTCTTGGACAAATAAATTACATGTATGTATGGTAACAATTATCAATTTAGCTCGGAAATCATTAGGTAGGTTTCTATTGTGAAAAATTTTAATTTCTTTTTTTTTCAATCGCTGAATGATATTTAAGTGTTTTTTAACCTTTTGACAATTTTGTATTGGAAATGTGACAAAATGTGTTAGATATTCGAGAAATTCTGGTCAATAACGTAAACGCTGCATTCGAACCACTACTGCAGTCTCATTTGTGGTAATTGGCTGAATTTGTGTCGTTTTCGCTGCAACACTGCATTTTAGCCAATAGCGAGAGAGGATCGGCTAATCAGAGGAGGTTGCTATCATCTTACTTGCACTGTAGCAATCGTTTAAGACAATTCCGCGGCACATGCAATAAAATTTACAAGACTATAAATAGGTAAAACTCCTTAAACTTCCCCTCAAGCGTAACAAATCCTTTATCTAATGGACGTCGAGAATTTAGTGTGATTGTGACCGATTCCGGCGAGTGCCCACCGAGTTTGGAGCCCTTCGTAATTTCCTTACCATTCTCGGAATAAGCGTAAAATTGATGATTCCTGTGATTTAATGTTGGACGCCGGACGCATCGAATAAACTCTATACACTCTTGCCTTTCTTTAAGCTGAAGACAAAACATTTTCTAATGCCTACTCATAAATAATGGAAACAACGTAAAGAATAACTTAACCCATTAGGGCTAGGCACATCAAATAGGTATCTACCTACGTCCTACATAGAGTCAAGTCGCCTCGGCTTCCAATCTATTATAGCACCAAAGTTGTACTTAAATAATGTATTTTTTTAAATCAACAATAATCATTACAAATGAACTTTATTAATGCGGTCCCAAATGAGAAAGATTTATTGTGTGACAGTCTAATATTTCGATCAAATAACTAACCTTTCAATGTACGGAACCTTCGGTGCAAGAGTCTGATTCGCACTTAGCCGATTTTTATATTTTTCTTAATAGCTTTTGGCCTATTCCATTAGGAAATAATAACGAATGATCTATTTATAAACATTTATTACGTAATTTACATAATCATGTGAATATTCATTCAGGATGTCACATTTCATTATTATGTAAGTATTCCATCGAACCAATAAACGTATGAATAATTACAAAAAAAGCCATTACTTACCTACCAATTTAAGTTACATCAAGTTTGCTTGCGTTCTCTATGCTATCATAACATATCCGGTGTTTTAGCTTAGCTTGATGCCCAAGAGCTGGAAAGGCCGCATCGAATGCGCCAACCTACGCAAGTGTGATTTATGTAGGCTAGGTAGGTACGTACTTATTTTCCTCTATTCTGCTTGTTCGGCTCTTCTGCAAACAATGCGAAGTGCGCTGCATAGGTTCGGCTTATAGCTTTCGCCTCTCTTGTGTGGTACTTCGTAGGTACTGCTGGCAAGTTGACAGACGTTGAAAACTTTTTTTACAGGAGTGTTATAGTACTTGCGATTCACGAGGGCGCGTGAGCTTTACTTGTGGTTACGTCATGTACACGCAAATTGCGTAAGTGTGCGTGCCTGCCAGGAGCCTAGGTGGGAGCACTCAGGCGCGAGCAAGCTCTCGCTCACACTTTACGACACACACACGCAACCATGAGCCACGCGCCCTCGTGAATTGAAAGAACTATAGCTACTGTTCAGATCAAAGAAGGAAAATAAACAGTTTTTATTTTAGGGTACTGTATCCCATAATGAAAAAGCGGAATCCTTAGAACATCACTTGATTGTCAGTCTGACTGTCTGGCTGTGCGTGCGTCAAGCCCAAAGATATAAAGATAAGAAGACGGTCCTACCCTCGCCGTGTGTCGAGGCCACGGTACATGTACCATACATAATTAATTATTGATAGTTTATTTGTGTGAGTGATTTTGTAAACTAATTATGTATAATTAATTAATTATTAAACAGTAAACAGCAGGTACTTATTGGAGAGCGAAAGAAAGTAAAATTTCTACTTTTTGTACTGTGCTACTAAAATGTTCGAATATTATATAACGAGTTTACATAACCCTAAAACAACTAGATAATTTTGTAAAAATAGTTGATGTTTAGCTATTAACACTTCACTTAGCTCCAAATTTTTATTTCGTCAATTTGTCAAAATTGTTAATTGCTTTATTTGACATGTTTTGATGCGGCTTTATTAGACTGTTTATTGATTGAATTTTATAATAGGCATTATAGTAAAATTATTTACATAACGACGAATGATGTAAGGTAAAATAAGGAAAGTTTAAAAATCTAACTGGCCGTTGCGCCTCGATGAAAGTAAATTCATTAATTGCGATGGCGATTCCTGCTTTGAGAAAGGAACTTGTGTTTTTGACGGTATTTTTAAAAACTAAATTAACGAGGATGGAGTCACGAACTACAGCTAGCTCATTTGAATATTATATTATATTTTTTAATTGTCATCATTCAGGAAAGCATTGCATTATGCATGAAAGGTTCCTAAAAATATTAAAATGTTGATTGACAAGGTTTTTTAAATAGCTACTTTTTATGTATATTCAAGCGATTGTCCTTATATTATGTAGTGCTTGCTTTCACTATAATTTTATCATAAAATTACTTGAATGTGTAATTATAATTCATATTTCTCGAACCACTTACTTTTATTTAAAGTAAGAGGTTCTCTCTCTTGTTCTTATTTTTTAGTATCAACAAAACCAACAGTTCGTACAGAATAAAATTAGAGGTGTTTTAAAATCGCATGAGCAGTTATCTATTCAATAGTTTATTCCTATTCCGAGGAAATTAAAATCATGCCTTTCATTGTTTTTAAATACATGTAATAAACTAGCGCTTGACTGCAATCTCACATGATGATAAGTTAAAATGCAGCTTAAAATGGAGGGCGCTTGCCCAGATGCCTATTTACGAGGTTTAAAGTAAATAGTAGGGTAGGTAAGTTATGGTTATTAGTGCATTCCAAAATTTTGCAGTGCGTATTTAAAAAATAAACTATAAGCGCTTACTGCGAGATCTTGGAATTTCAACCATTGTCGACTTTCTGTTTTCAGTTTCCCCGACATTTTGTCCTATTTTAAATCTAAAACCTTTCAGGTTTTGAGCTCTGCCATTAAGTAAAAACTTAAAAACTTCTTTATCAACAAATGCGACGAATCTTAACAAAAATAACTAAATCGAACTTTAAAAAAATTCTAACACTATTAAAACCTAATACCAAATTAAAGGAAGTTAAACAAAAAGGCTTAAAAACTATTTTTAAAATTAAAACTATTAATAATAATTATTTCGAAACTTAAAACTAATTAAAATACTTAATGTAAAATTAAATGGTAAAACTAATTAAAATAATGTAAAATTAAATGGTAAAATCGAGATCGTAAAATGACGCAACTGATGAATTTTTTTTTAAAAGAGTATTAGTCAAGCTGAACTTGACTTATATTCTCCTCTCCCCTCCAAATAAGTGAAAATGTGCTAGGAGTGGGCAAGACAATAGTGGGATTCGAACCTGCGACATTTCAGTTTTAAGTACCTTTAACCATTGGGCTATTGAAAATTTTAATAGCAGAAGAACATTCCCTCCTCAATAAACTCTACGCGAATGCTGGGTCATTAATGTTTACTTTCTCTATTTTCTTCTTCACACTAACGTGTAAAATATTAAACCGCATAATCGACGGGGTATTTGCAGTGGCAGTTTATGGTAATCTTTACACTTGATGGAGTATCTACAGCATCAGTCCCTACAATAATATAGCGTTCATTTGACAGCCAGATAGCAACGCTTTCACGACGCGTCCAATGTCCATACAATTTGCTTGCATTCGTAATGAAACTCATTTGTCCGTGAAATGGCGGGAGACGGAACGACTTGGTATTTACGTTGTAAATCTAATGTTCTGAATGAGTTGACTTTAGAACGTTTCTGGAACATTATCTACCTTTTGTAGATAATATTCTGCCATATTAGAGATGAACACATCCATACATATAATAAAATTGTAGAAAAGTGGTGTCTGTACAATGGAAATATATAAAAAAAAAGTAGCAGGGGTTGTTATTATATCGATGCCGAACCCGAAATTGTAATTAATTTTTTTTTTGTCTGTTTGTCTGTTTGTCTGTTTGTCTGTGTGTTTGTGCACGCTAATATCAGAAACGGCTTATTCGATTTAGATACGGTTTTCACTAATATATTGTAGTAAGCTTCACTTAACATTTAGTGTTTATTTCATGTCAATCACACTATCACATCACATCACACTATCACACTAATCACATCACACTAATATTATAAAGCCGAAAGTTTGTATGTGTATGTGTGTGTGTGTGTGTGTGTGTGTGTATGTTTGTTACTCCTTCACGCCACAACGAATGAACCGATTTGGCTGAAATTTGAAATGGAGATAGCTCATACCCAGGATTAAAACATAGGCTGCATTTTATCCCGGAAAATTACAGAGTTCCCATTGAAAAACCTTGATCCACGCGGACGAAGTCGCGGGCATGATCTAGTCGGTTCATAAATAAAAAAGTTATGTCAATTTAAAGAATCACGGCGAACATTTTTAACGTACAGAGTAGGTACGTACTACACGCCTCGCGCCTGAGCGTCGACGGTATATGTAATTCAAAATATGCTGAGCGAAAAGTCACTATTCCACGCGAACGAAGTCGCGGGCACAGCTAGTCTCTAATATGGCAGACTAACAAGTCTACATCAAGGTCCAGGTGTAACACGAATTAATCATATAGTAGCATCTTCCTAATGGCGAATTAAAAAAAATCTAAGATAATAATAATTGAGAGTTTCATTGCGACTAAACCTCAATTACAATTTCACGAGGTAAAGTTCACCAAAGAATCATTTTACAGTACCGAAGTGAAGCAAATTATGTTTACACGATAACCCCCACTTCTCTACTGATATGATACTGAATCTGGCCTATTAACCCCAATCACATTATCAATTACCATTCCTTACTTGATGAAGTATACGTAGAACTAGATCCAATAACCTATATAGCTGCTTAACTTTCTATTCGCTTACTATCATGTTCACGTTATCTTATCTACGCTAAGGGCATGCCGCAATGAAAGCGCCTGACCTTTGGTTTTGTTAAGCTGCGCAAGAGATTTATTCCCATTATAAAATAAACTAAGGTAGATAAATTATTATTATAGACTATAGATGAAATTGTATCATTATATTCCCACGCCTAGCCTTATTTTTTTCGCTCATAGTTACTGTTGAGGCTCTCTATAGCATTTTTTAATTTAGAAACTATCTATTAATTGATATAAAATCTTGCAAAATGTCGATTGAGATGTATCAAAGCTTTTGAGATTAGTTTTTGTTGTGAACAGTAAAACAGAAAAAAATTGAGTAAGTTATTTAACTTTTTTAATAGATGTTATACTGAAAAGTCTTCATTTGCTGAAACCTCGATATAAAGCTTCCTTTGTAGGGAAAATCGGAATACAGGAGACTTATAAGCTACGTAGGTAGTAATAGTTAACATGATTTGCCAAAGAGAACGCTCTTTTTTAGTACTTTATGCTTCCGTAGAGGCACTTGGAGGTAGCTCTGGCATTTCATAGTAGCTGCAGAGAAAATTAAGCTTCTTTATACGCTATGGCTCCTAGAGAGGCTAGACGCTCAGGCGATAGTAGCCAATGTGGGCGTAGTCTGAAGATAAACAAATTACCTTTCTCTACCTAATGAAACAATGTCTTCTTTGTATAATATGTTTTTGCACGGTCGAATGTACATCATTATCATTGTCATGACCAACCCATTTACATCTCACTACTGAGCGCAGGCCTCCTCTCAGAGAAAGTTTATAGGCTACACCTCTGGCCCAATGCGAATTTGTAGATTTCACACACCGTTGAGAACATTATGGAAAACTCATTGGCATGCAGGTTTCCTCACGATATTTTCCTTCACCGTTGAGCATATGATATTTAATTGCCAGAGCTGTGTGGCCGGAATCGAACCTGCGACCCCCCGAATAGGACACCACAGGCCTAACTACTAGGCTTACGCTCGCAATACCGCTAGAATGTACACCAACAGACATTTACTAAAGCTAAATCACTAAGCTTATAAAACCATATACAGCAAAATAGTATTTTTTATCGTTTAGGCGTTGTCGTTTATCACGTAATAAACGTACCAGTTATTTTCCTTGAAATAGGTATGTGACTGCCCATTACGCAAAATCACAAGTTACGAATAAGGATTGGTTGCATTACAAATCTGGTATTATCAACAAAAATACCTATGTTACATTGTAAGTCATAATCTCAATAAAAACTTAAAGAAATAATTTTTTAAAGAGGTGAAGGTTCAATGTAATTGAGTAAGGGTAGAGACAAATAAGAATGACAGATTTGCTCTTAACTTCATGTGTTTGTAGGTACAAAGTAGCTATCTCTAGTGTGTTAGGTTGATCCTTTTTCGATTATCACTTAATAGTAGGTAGGTATATAAAGACAGTGTAGAGTGAAGGAATTATAACCGAAAACATCTTAATAAAAGCAAACTCTAATCTAATCTAAGCTAGACCGTTCTTTCCCACGACGCGACGCGATCATACACAGACCTTCCAGCGATTTCTCCTCATTTTCCGATTTTATGCTTTTTCGGGCCATCTCTCTAAAATTTATATAAAAACGTGGTTTCGGCCACAAATAGTTTCCACAAATAGTTTTGGCGGATACAGAAAAGAACTGTAAGTAACAGTAGTATATTATATATTCGTATTTGCTTAAAGCATCCTTCTCCAAGAGAATATAATCACTCTCCTACAGTCAAAGCACAGATGTATCTATAAAAATAATAATCTTTTATGTCATACTTGCTCAGTAACTAGGGATTACTATGGTGGAAAGTCTCTTTGTAAGTTGGTGTTTGCAATTCAAGGCAACATTACGTCGCACTATGCTTTAATTGTAATGTTCACATTACAGTTCAAGCTATGCAAAACTCCTTGGTAAACAATCTCTTTTCTTATAAAATGGTAAGAAAACTTTTTACTGAAAAAAAAAACACTGACATGACTGAACATGGCGGCATTTAATTTCCATACATTTCAAACTATGCAAAACTCCTTGGAACTCAGAGCCGTAAAAAAAAATGGAAAACTATTTACGAAAAAAAAAAAATGGAAATGGTGGCATTTCATTTGATCTGAAAGTTTGTGAAGTTTGTTCGTAAAGGGATTTAAGTTATTTAAAGCAATGTCAAGCACTTCATCAGATGATGAAAAAGGAGGAGAGCCTGATTTTTGTTTGCTTGAAGCAGAACAAATGATGCAAAACCTTTTGCCGGATAACTAGTGTGGCACTGTCTCAAAACTTAATTCAAACAGTGCACTTGCCTAGTCAACCAGTATCACAGCATTTTCATAATTGCAGCAATATTACTATAATTAATTATAATAAGTAACCATTTTTTTCTATTTTTTCTCTAAATTTGCTAATTATTCTAATTAAAATTTCATTTTGCATTACCAATGTTTTATTTACCTCGCAAGAATGATATAAAGTAGAATGCTTACCTCGGTTGCAAGTAGCTATTACACCCTCGAACTATATTCACCCTCGCTCGCTGCGCTCGCTCGTGTGACTAAATATCTCGGGTGCACGCGATCCATTAGCGCCCTATGCGAGCTGCGCTCGCACTGGCGCCAAATTGGATCTTGTTCTGTAATAGCTTACTTACGTCCCTTGTGTAACAATCTACTATTACGTCCTTGACAATTTCTTTCTGTCATTCGTGCAAGTTCTACAGTTTAAGGCGAATCTTACCATCATGACTTTGAAGGTGTTTTTTCGATTGAAAGAAGTCGTCAGTGTTTTGGTTTTTACGTTTCCTCCCAAGTAACATTTTGGTACTATAATTTAAGAATTCATCACGAAAAGGTTGAGTTAACATCGTGTAAAGGTTGTAGCGATAACCACCCGTTATATAAAAGCATTTGCTATGACTTTTTTGCTCTATAAGCTTATATAGCCAAACTAACCTTTTAGCAGGGGATGTAAAGGTTTACAAAACCGTTTTGTAGAGCCGTTATAGGCAAGTTCTATAAAAACCTCGAATTTAGACAATATAGCGCTATATTAATGTATAACAGCGTTCGAATTCACTATTATGTACCCCATTAGTACTATAAAGTTTTCCTGGTAACCGCTATAAGTATGGCGTTTTAGCAGTGATGAAGGACACAACAATACAATAATTTGACGCTATTGTGGTCCCACAAAACACTGCTATAGTACATGGTACATAATTACTCATAACAACACTGTTATAGAGCGGTTTTGCTTTATAAACGATTTTCGGGACATTTTTATAACAATAAAAAGTGTTTTAATTATCTTTGTTGGGTTTATTATAGTCTCATTGAAGAAGAAGTCACCATGACTCTATTACATGACCAAAGTTTTCTATTATGGTTTTGGTTGTTCTGTTTTAAGACAACAGCGATATATAGCTAATTCCTTTATTTCCTTTATAGAACAAATTATGCATATAAAGGAAGTAAACTGTTACTGTTAGAGAGTTTTGCCCAGTAATGGCTTATTTCTTATATATTGCCTACAACGAAACTAATTAACGTATAAATTTAATATACCTATATAAAATGGATTTAAAATCGTGGAAAGCATATAAACGCAGCGGAACGTAGAGAAGAGCAGTGCAAAAACAATACAAGCAAGTAGTATCACGATCTAAATCAGTTATTAACAATGAAAGTGAAGTGCGTGCCAAATCATTACAATGTGGTTCCGTACAAAATGTAGTTTGTTCTAATGAAGCAACTAATAGAGACTCTAGTGATCCTGATATTAGTGATTGTAGTACACAATCATCGAGCTATGATATAGCAGAGGAAAAAAACACGCAACTGCGTCACGAAATAAAAAAACGGGCCATTGATTATAATATATCTCAACATGCAACTAAAAGCCTAATACAAATAATTAACAATCGATTGCCAAATATATTGCCTACCGATCCACGGACGCTTCTAAACACACAATCGAGTATTACCACATATCCTGTGGTAACTGGGCAGTATTGGCACAATGGATTGATAGATTCATTAAAAGGTTGTCTTCAAAAAGTCGATTGCGATTTATCGCTTATTTCAATAAATGTAAACATAGACGAATTGCCAGCTTTTAAAAGCTCAAAACTTCAACTATGGCCAATTTTGTGCAACATTTATGAGATACCAAAACTGCAACCCATCGTGGTCGGAATTTATGCAGGCCTTGACAAACCATCTGCGGATTTAGATGGTTTTCTAAACATGTTTATACATGAAATGAAAATATTACTCACAATAGTCATTATATTGCAGCCCAGGCACCAGAAACATTTTATATATAACAATACAGAAATATATTTTTTGTGAACGGTGATATGACTTGGTAGAGATGAATCGGTATTGAATCCACAGGCAAAACATTTTTTACGCAAAATAAAATGTGTTATTTCCCAAGGCCATTCCGCTACCACAAGCAGCATGAAATCGTCCCGTTTTAGAAATTTATCAATATCCATTACTAGGGGCATATTTATTATAAGTACCTGAGAAAGAAAACCAATCATGAGCAACGATTACCTACCTACCTATTTTATTTCTTCCTTGGATACAAAAATGTATTCAAAAATTAAGTATGTGGGACAAGACTAGTCATAAGGAACCCTAATTTTACGTCAATGGCGGCAGATTTTTTGTCACTTGTGCTATAGTTAGCCTAAAAGAGAACCAAATTAGCTTTTTGGCTGTGTAGCAGAAACTACGGTTAATTTTATTTATTTTTATTAATATTTTAATTAAAAAACTCAATTAATTTAGGGCGCATTGAAAATAATAAGTAAAACTAATGCTATTCTATCAGTAAAACTTTGGTTCCAAGTGGTTTTTATAGTATTGGTCGAATTTATCCATGTCTAAATAAAAGATGACATTAAACTCAGCAAGATGGAATCCTTATCCCTTTTATTTTTTTGTTTTTGTATAAACACACGTAGACCACCTTGCCGTGAAAAATTAAAATGAAAAGCGTAGTAAAAGAATCACGTACTTTTCTATAGAGTATAATAGCACTATAATGGAATTACGAACGCTGCTACAGAATAAAAAAGAACTATAAAAGCTTTATTGTGCCTCGTATGTCAACAAATTGTCATACAAGGCACCAATATATCAAATTTATAGAAAAAAAAAAGTCCCAAGCACAACTGCTATAGTTTCGCTATGTCTCTAAATAGAGATATAACTGCGCCAAATCAGCGTTATACGACCTTCTTATTGCTTTTACAGTGCTTAAGTGGTGTTAGAGGAAACGTTCTATGGGCTGCTATAGGACAAGAAATTGTTACTTGGGCTACTATAGTCACAACGAAATGTGACACGTCTAACCAAGTTACGTAGTATATAATGTTACTGCATCTATAGAAACATTATCCAGCTGGGATCGTGTGTCCGGAAGGCGGAAATAATATGGTCATGTTTTCAATATGGTACAGTCGGTCGAAGGCTGACTTGTTCGTACTTCGCAGTAGGAAATAAACATGCTTTGATCAAAAATTTGTAATTTTACCTAGTAATTATGTAATAGACAAAATCCGCCAATCATTTTATCCGTTTATATTTCCTTTTGAATGTGAAAATAAAATCACGCGCATAACCATTCCTTCCGTTTTCTTACATTTCACACACAAGCTGATCGAGGTTCCAAAATTATTGAAACGCTTTTAAAAACTTTGATTTACTTTTCGGCATGTCTCCAAATAGTTTAGTATTTTGATATAGTACTTATTTCCTGTCATTTTGATACAGCTATACGTTGTCCAAGCCTTTATTTTCTTTTTGGCATCTGCCAAATACCCTACGCCTATAAATTACCGCTTTTTTGTTTTCGGAATAATGTACTAAAATAATGTCGTACTTTATTGACGTTTAGTGAAGTGCCCTGTGCATAACAAACAACCACAGAGTATAACACAGTTCTTGAAAGACGATAAATCATTCACGATTATGATAAAAATAATTTGACTTCGTGTAAGTATTGTTTCTCTCAAACTTAATAAAAAAAAAGGAAATAAAAATAGTAACTATGATTCCAAGATTGAATATTTGCAAGATATTAAGTCGAAATCTTGGAATTTAAGTTCAAATCAAGAGTAAGGAAATTGTTCTTTTAATTTATTTATTTTTTGACGGCTGCCTTGAAATGTAACTATGCACGCGTTAGTGAAGTGAGTTAACTTCAAAACGCGTGGTTAATAACGTCTAAACCAAGTTTAAATCAAGAGTTATGAGCAAATATACTTGGAAAATCACATACCTACCTACTTATTTATTTAACAAACTAGCTACGTAATTGGGTATACAAATGAAACAAGTAAAATTATTAAATACTAGCGGCTCGTCCTGGCTTCGCACGGCTGGACATTTATTTTTTAAACATTTTGGCATAAACGTACAGTAAATGCAGGACAACTGACATCAACGCGTAATTTTTAAAAACATTTCACTGAGCAATTTTATTAAACTCGTAATATGTTTCGAATGGAATGTCCGATTTTAATAAACTAAAAAGTAATTTACAGGTATTTAAACTGCCTTGCTTGAGAAATCATTTATTTAGGTAAGGATTAAGGCAAAGGTATAAATAACTTGATCTGATTTATATACACTATACAATTTAAATTAATATCGGAGTTATCAGAAAATGAATATTTCCGCGTGATAAAATAATAAAATGGTGCCAGCCGGTGCGGCGGGGCACGGTGGCAGGTATCGGCGCGGAAGATTCCTGTGGTTCCTGTGGTGATCTTATTAACAATCGTTTCCTATAAGAAGCTCTGTGCGATCGCAGCCCCGTAAAAACAAATATTTAATATTTCAACCCAGACGAAGTCGGGGCAGGTCGCTAGTTAAACATATTTTGAAAGAAAACCTTAATTATTATTATTATCGATAAAGAACCCAAATCAACTTATTATTTTTTTCTGTTTGTCTGTACCGCAAACATATGTCAAATTAATTTATCTAAGTGATTAAAAATATATAATAAAATATAAGTACGTTAAATCAAAATTAAAAAGTATTTCATTAAATCGATTGAAAGTTCTTCTTAAATAAAATCGATTATTACTTCAAATCGAATCGGTAACGTGTGAAGGCGTCACTAAAGCCAAAATTTCTTGATCTGCCAAAAAGAAAATAAAGAATTGGACAATCTATAGTGCTTATTTCCTGTCCTTTCGTTTTCCGTCGAAAGGGCTCTAGTTAAAGCGGAAATAACTTGCGTCATACCATCAAGAGGAAAGTATTATGGCGGTAGAGCAAATCAAATTGAAATAGAGCAAAATTGGCCACAAAATATGAAGAGACTTTTCAGAATAAGCTTGTGTCGCAATCTGACCTAAATCCCTCCCTAAGTAGGGATCGCGGTGGATACAAGCTATGCCTATGACCTACATCTGTCGATTTTCATTTTTGTAGAAGTGAGCTAAAGTGGGTTGTTTTGTGGGAAGCCTTGCAAGAGAGCGCTCGTAAAACTACCCCTGCACGTGTTCATAAACTAGAAATTAACACATGTCGACGACACATAAGCCGATAATAAAATGAAGGATCGTCGGATATACCTGGAACGCATGGGAATCATACAGGCTAAAAGTGTTTGTGATAAATGAGGTTTTACATATTTCTTTGTAGCTTAATATTAACTAAGATTTTTACCAGTTGCATAAGTTTGGTATCCAGGTAAGGTAATCAAAGAATTAACTAAACAAAATTAACGCGAACGGCCAGGAAACCGCTCGATTCTCCACGAAGAGCTTCAGTGCTCTTTCAAAAATCTGTTAGGTTTAGGTATGATTTATACGTATAATTTCCTCGTTAAAGCGAAATTATGTAACATTATAAAATATTATGTTTGGGTGAAATAATTTCATGCCTTTATATTGTTTAGATCTAGGTTATGAAGCAATGATAAGTACTTCACCAAATAAACGATTTTAAAGTGGGTGATAGTGATAAACATTTCCCAAGAATGCACGAAGAAACGCACGAAAAAATGTAAATAAAGATTGTGTAACGTTTAATGCCTTATTTTTATAAGAAACAGTAATCAGAGTAGGAATGACTTTGTAAACTCCTATGAGTGTCATTCTTTCGATGGTTTTTCATCTTCACCTTAAGGTGTAGCTTTGTACATACTTTAAATAACCCATTGAATTTTGTAATATACCTACTGAGTAGATATGGACCGGCCCTTGCTAACTATAACTTAGAGTAAAATGGCATCGACTCGTTGTTGCGATTTCTTATTAAAAGCACCGACTTGCTTAGGAATAATGTATTAACTCAAAAATGTAGGTATACAACAAAAACCGCAACGAATACAATGACATCTGAAGAAATGGTTTTTTGAAAAGGAAAATGTTACTGAATCTCAAGCAATATTCTTTTTTCAGTGGTTGCAACTTTATATACAAATCCTATTTTTCTCTATTGGAGCTTGCTGAATTATTAAGATGCTATAAAAGGCTAATCATCATCAGTTCCCGCACATCACGTATTGTTTAATGTATTCATTATAAGTATCCGCTCTTGCAAACTTTTAATCGTTTTTTGTACGTCGATAATACTATTTGTATTTTGTAATAGAACAATTACCTAACAGTGAATGTAATCGACGGGATACGATGATTTAAAATCAGTTTCAGTTGAACTAGAAAAATAACGCCCCTACATATCTAGGCGGCTAAATGATATAGTACTTACTGCGTTTTGCAAACACCTTACTTTTCTTTTCTGTGAACGTTTGCTGATAAATTGGCCTGTTATTGAAACAATGGTATTCAGATCCCACAGAGGCTGGCACGCGACGATGGTGTTACAAAAACCGCCGTAACAGGTATTATCGTTAGATCTAAATGTGCTAGCGGAATTTATTGTGTAATTGTTGTCTTTACACTTGGGACTGCAATATCCCTTCAACGTTTGTAAGATAAATTTTATGATTGCAGCTTTATTACCGTTATTTGAAGAGAAACAATCGCTTATAGATATCACAATAGGGCTTACGTGTAAAAATAATCCTGGCTTCTCCTGGCCTAATCCACCTATGGCTATATTATAAAACAAATAAAAAGCCTTTATTCTAATACATTACAAATTATCTTTATACATAACAAAACATTTCATATACCTACTCCATTAGCATCGTATAAAAATAATTAATTATTACAAATTGCTAAGATTATAAATCGTGTTAATAATAATATAGGTCAATTAAATGTTAATTAATTAACATTTAGGAATTATAATTTTATGTCAGCCAGCAATAATATAATTGTAAACCTAGGATATTTTAATTTACGTAATAAGTCGCCTCTACGGCGTAGACCTCCCCCAAATTCTAACGTTTTCTGTCCCGAGCTTGCCGTATCCAGTCATGGCTATATTACAAAAGTTAAAAATCGGTCGTCTCGATGACAAACATGCTAATTGCAGGATAATATAGGTCAATTAAGTGTACTTGCACTAAATTACAACATAGGGTTATTCAAGGGGTGGACGAACAAATTCCTGAAAAGCCGCCAATGCATTGGTGGTGCCTCAGATGCTACAAATGTTCATGTGCGGCGGTAATCACGTGACCCGCCTGCTGGTTTGCTCGCTAAAAATATAAAAAATAAAGTATAAATAGAACTAAATTCTGAAACATCAAAAAGTGCGTCACATTATTTTGATTAGTATTTAAGTGTGCATATTATTAACCTTCATAGGTAAAAGGTATGTGTCATTAGAGTATCTTTTAAAACCGGGATATTTAGTTGTAATTTGATGTCTTTATACGACTTCTTATTTGATTACAAATTAATTACTAAATATAGGTTCGTAAGTATAGATAGGTATGCAGTTACGAGAACGACTTCTGGATCTATAGATAGAAAGATTTTAGTTCATCTGTGTGCAAATGGAACATGCCCATTGCCCATTGAAGACATTTCAAATTAAAAGCCAAGTTAGCCCGCTACCATCTTGGACTGCATCGGCACTTACCATCAGGTGAGATCGCAGTCAAAGGCTATCTTGTCATCCAGTAAAAAAAAAAAGATTACCTAAGATAAAAATATTTTGCACTTAGCATATATATTTCTTACTAGCTGATGCCTGCGACTTCGTCCGCGCGAATTTAGTTTTTAAAATTTCGCGGGAACTCTTCGATTTTCCGGGATGAAAAGTAGCCTGTAGCTCTCTAGGTCCTCAATAATGCAAAAAATCACGTCGATCCGTAGCTCTGTTGCAGCGTTTTGACGACCTCCCTGGCGCAGTGGTAAGCGCTGTGGTCTTATAAATGGGAGGTCTCGGGTTCGATTCCCGGCGGGGGCAATTTAGGAATTTATTATTTCTAAATTGTCTCTGGTCTGGTCTAGTGGGAGGCTTTGGCCGTGGCTAGTTACCACCCTACAGTCAAAGACGTGCCGCCAAGCGATTTAGCGTTCCGGCACGATGGCGTGTAGAAACCGATTAGAGGTATGGGTTGAATTTACACTGCTATACCCCTTCCAAGTTAGCCCGCTACCATCTTAGACTACATCGTCACTTACCATCAGGTGAGATCACAGTCAAGGGCTATCTTGTCATCGAATAAAAATAAAGGCGTTTTTGAAGGACAATCCAACAAACAAACGTACATTCACATTGTAGGTATTAGCAAGGATTTAGATCATCGATGAATCATGTAGTTACATCGATTACATTACATAAAAAGATTTTTAGATCACTACATACTTTGTAGACAAATAACTGTGCGGTGCACGAATTTTGATACAATAAAGCTAACTGGAGCCACGATTCTACCATTTATCATTTGATAATATGTTCATTATACAAATGTTTGCTGTCGGCTTCGTTTGTGATGTAAGTCATTAAGTGTAGGGTAGTTCATTAATTATTTTAATAGCCGTTTATTACGTAAGGTGCTTTCGCCAATAAAATAATCTTACTATTGTTTTCTGTGAATGAAGCTTTGTTCTTGTACCCTGCAATGAATTGTATCTTTATCTAAATTCTCATTGTCTACTGCTATCACTTGTGTAATAGTAAATTGATAATAATTGTCCGATTCATATTTATCGATCATTGATATAACTGATAGCTTATATTATACCTAAGGATTACTTATGATTTTATACGCAAGAGTTCTAACTCTTAGAGAAGACAAGGCAGAATTTATATTAATTAGTAAATTAATATCGTTGTCATTAAAGGCCATAATATTATAAATGCGAAAATTTTCCATCTAATCCATCCATCTATCCATCCATACATATTATGTTTGCTAACTCAATCACGCCGCAACGACTGATTCGATTTGGCTAAAATTGGGTAGAGAGATTGATTATATACATATGTGTCTTCTTGTTAAAAGTAAAAGAACCCTTCAATCAAACTTACGAACATGTTCAATAAAAAGCATTTTTTCATGTTAAAATTTAACCCTAACTTAAATCTGCACTCATCCGTTACAAGAGACATAAGTTAAATACTTAAATCCTCTTACCTGTCGATAACATGTTTTCGACATCTTATTTATTCACAGTGTGAATCCTGATTTAATTTAGCAGGTCTTCTTTATATTAACTTTGTATATTTATTTTGTGTAATCTGACATCATCGATCTCACCTTAGTACCCATTTGGCACAACAGTAATGATGTCATATATAAAATTGTCATAAGGATGTCTTCCATAATTTACCTACCTACCTCAATTAACTCTTCGGAAAATTTTGAATTAAAACTAGTTTCCATAAATCTAAATATTCGTTGCCTTCGATAAAACCTGCCTATGTCATTGATTAAATGTATTGTATGAATGGCCAGTTTCTTTGTGCTGAATGCTTTTTTTGGTCTATTTGACTCCCGAGACTAGACAACAGAGTTGAGTTACCACTGTATTACAAAACCTAATTAGTAAAGGTACACTACCTGTTGCATCAGTATTGATCTATATACCTACTTAAATATTTTATGTCCAACATTTAACGTACCTTTTTTAAAGCGCCTCAATCAAAATTCATTCATCACGTTCTAGTGCGTTATTCAAAAACTCCAATTAAATTTAAACTAGCAATAATAAAGTAAACAATAGTTATATCTTATATCAATCATGTTCGCCTGGAATTGCCATAATAGCAAGTCCACAACACAATAAAAGTAGTATCTTTGAAATTCAGACGCCTAGCATTATTACAATCGCAAATTGCTTTGCTTCTTTTGGCAGGCGTTCACTTATTTTTACAATTTGTTTGTAAAATTCATTAATATTAAAGTTATTATGATTAAATGAATGAAATGATTAAGTACCTTCCAATTTAAAACCCTATTAGATAATAACCCAATTATATCTACCTACCAAAATAAACGCAATCAAAGTAATCCGGTCAGATAAGTCACATGTAGGTATGATTCAACTTTCGTAAATATTTCACGACATTTACAGCGTGAGAATAAATACATATAGATTTGTAAAACAAAAAATATACTTAATTGTCCACTTTTGATTTTTTAAGCCTTGTTTTTTCGAAAAGCTAAGCCAGCTTCAGGTGGGCTAAGCACTTTGCTTTAATACCTACTCGTAAATACAGGCAGTTCAGTTCAAACAGCGTAATGAGTAATGACCTAACGTTGACGTCACGATTGCCATGTCTAATGTGTGGAATTAATTCACCAATTAAGATCTATGACGGAATGTGCCCAGTGATGCATGGCGTCCCGCCGACGCCAGAACGCCTGGCCGTATCGACAGGCGGCCAGTCCCGCGCAAGCGTGCTGGAAGTTGGGACAAAAACGCCAGGCACTCACGCATGCGCCGCCTAGTCCCGATATTATGCCTGAGTTTGAGTCTTGCGACACACGACTCCTTTTCACGCTGTGTCGCATAATTGATCGTCCAGTCAATACTGACATTGAACGGACGGTGCGCGACGGTCGCCTCAACGCGATTATTTATATTCGTAAACGATAACGCTTCCCGGCGTTTAGTTTCCGAAACTATCCCGTGATATGGGTTTAGTTTGTGATAAACTCTTAGTGCATCGTTAGTGATCTATGTGATGCTGTTTGTGTGAGTGAAACATGGATGTGGAAAAGGAAAAGACAGGCTTCCACGACGACTTTGGGGATGACGATTGTAATTCACGTCGCTGCATGCTAGATGGTTAGTCATTACTCATTACCTACTCATTATTCGAAACAATATCAAACAAAAAAAATCGCGACTTGTTATGTTTTATGAATCTTTGTTCACACTCCAACTTAATGAACTCCGCTCACATGTGCAAATGTTTATTTGTGTGATGACTACAGAATACGCGTTGTATTGATTTTCCATGCAAATTACACTGGAAGCGATGGCATCAGCATGCATGTGTCTAGCTATAGCTAATGTTTCACCCATTGTTTTGTGTCCTTCCGTTACATTATGACTTAACTATGACTCCTAAGAAAAATAATATGTCACTGCAACGGCACTTATTTAAAAATCAAAATGAAGTTGCGCATGCTCGATCAGCTGTTCGATTAAACTGTATTGTTATGGTTAGTGATTAATATCAAGTTACAAAATGTGACCACATTTTTAGACCGCAAGGAACATTTAAAATTGATCACCGCAACTTAAATTCTCAATTTTTTTATTTTGTTTTGACTGTTATTTATACGCTTTCTGATTGCTTGATTATTTATTGATACAAATATAAACCTACCAATAATATTTATAGATAGTTATACAATTAAAGCATGTCAGGGTTCAACAATAATAAATAATTTATCTAGTGCCTCGTGGCCACTTATTAGTATTTGATAATAATCGCGTCAAAAAGTTCGATTCACAAGTCAACAATGCTTTTGCTAAACGTGTTTTATTAACTAACTAGATGCGGAGGTAATTTGTAATAAATATTGTCTAACCTTCATATTTTATTACCATTTAATAAATCAAATTTTTGACTAGGTCATTTAAGTTTTTATTAAGAAGGATGTGTGAATCATACAATTCACAATGTCGTAAAAAGTTATATCTACCTACCATACCAAAGCTACCCAAAAATACCCAAGAGTACCTACGTATAAGTTGTTCGATAGGGTTAGTGGAGACAGATGGCATCCCGTTTTGGCAGGCAAACCTTGGACCACAGATCCATGTTGAATGCCGCTGCGTGCGTTCACCCTATCTCCCCTCAGTCCTCACTCCTTAGCTCACACACTTTATAGGGTTTTAAAATCAATACCATTTTCCCCTATAAAATGATTAAAGCTCGTATACGATTTTATAATGCTTCCTAGTTACCTGCATATTATCTGTCTCGCTGCGAATCGATTACAGAATAGATTAATTTGCAATCTCATTATTATTCCCAATGTCACATAAATTTATTGACGATGGACTGTTACGGCCTTAGTAGGTAATTATTGACTTAATTCATTTTGACGATAGAACTTGATTTGTGTAGAGCGACTTATTAGCTTGCATGACCTCATTTCTTGTTAAATCTTTACCCTGATCCGAAGGTGTCAATATTAATATTATAATCTTTTCATTTTATAGCCTCGTTTTCATCAAGTGTTCGTTTGTCACAATAACAACAAAACTCTGTGGTATTTCTTTTTAATTTATCTTCAAATTGATTTCACGTAAGCCTTTTCACCATTCCATAGATTCACGAGTATTATAAAATATAATATTGATTCTGGTGTTTAAGATATACTCTAGCTTTTTTTTATCTTTAATATTTAACTAGCTTTAACCCGCGGCTTCGCTCACGTTAGGTTCGATTTTTAACCCCCTATTTAACCCTCTGGGGGTTGAAATTTTCCAAAATCCTTTCTTAGCGGATGTCTACGTCCTAACAGCTACCTGTATGCCAAATTTCAGCTCAATCGGTCCAGTGGTTAGAGCTGTGCGTTGATAGATCAGTCAGTCAGTCAGTCAGTCAGTCAGTCAGTCAGTCAGTCACCTTTGCCTTTTATATATTTAGATATTTTAGTATTCGTTAAGTTTCTTTTATTTATTTATGGATATCTATACTTTTTCTTTAATAACATTTATTACCTTGGGCTTAGCCTCTTTCCTTTTAATACATACCTTCTGTACCTATTATTATTTCATAAAGTCACTTGTCTCAATTTTTATATGATGTAATTAGGTAGATACTTAATTTGGTAGTAAAATACTTAGATAAGACTAATTCAAATTCAAAATTTATTTATTTCATGTAGGCTACCTTGTAGCTTTTATGACACGTCATAAATCTACTACCGGTTCGGAATGCAGATTCTGCTGAGAAGAACCGGCAAGAAACTCAGCAGTTGCTCTTTTCAAAAAATAAAATAATTTTACAATAAGTAACCAAACTAAGCTATGTATACAGTGCTTCCACAGTGAAGCTTCAAAAATGCAATACATAATATAATCCAACACATGTCAACATGGGAAGATAAAGCAGACCCATTCCCGTTGGTGGCACCCGTTCACGAGCATGACGCATGATCCAGCCATTGCTTCGCTCAACCATATTTGAGGGAACGTAACAACCCGCACCACACGACACCACCACAGAAATGTTAAAGAGAGCACAACAGAGTCTACAAATGAATAATATGATGGTCCTAATAGCATGACCTTATAGACTACTACACTGTCGAGTGTCGATTTATCACGTACAGAAAACAGTAGGAATTCTCCACAATGCGTTCTCATACCGTCATTATGTCATGATATGTGATCCATCAAAGTGATCAAACATCGTGTTACGTAGATTGTGCGCTTTGTCGGTAAGTGGCTTACTGTTTGAATACACAAATAGAGAAAATTTCCCATGCATTCATTAGCAAAGATTCGTACTTAGTAAACGTACTTAAGTACCTAGGTACCTGCTTGGTATGAATTTTGTTTACTCAGAGAAAATCGCATAGCTTACACTTAGTCGTTTACGCGAAGCATTGTTTGATTATATTTTAATTTTATCAATCTTTCTTAAACTTATCTTGCTTTCTTATATTATAACAGGCAAACTATATTCTCTCACCGACTCTGCCTCTACGAGGTGTATAATTTTTAACCGACTTCTAAAGAAGGGGAGGTTCTCAATTGGTATCCTTTTTATTGGGGTGTTCTTAGTTATAATAGTAATATGCCATTGCCTGCTACTCTCAGTAACTTTGCCCTTACCACGCCCTATTCCTCCTGTGTTCGATATAAGTTACATAAAGGTAGTATAAGTTATTATTTATTGATATATTTAAGTACCCACTGTACTACAGGTTTAGATACTTCAAATGGTTTTCTTTAGCCGCAAAGCTATCGAGTCACGGTGGACAATTACAGGTTTTTAATAAATAATGAATATCTACACTTGCAAGTAAAACCGGTAACATCGCCCTTGAACCTCAACACATCTTGAAGAAAAGTTTTGTATTGGTCGGTTTATCCATATTGTTTTAAATGACTACTTTTTGCTTACGTTCGTACATGTCTTTGTCTAATTATTATCTACATATATTTTATTTATTGTCTTTTTTTTTTCATTTTCGTTTATTCAAATATGCATTTTTTATTTTATTTCAACACTGTTTATCAACGTAACTCAATATTCAAATTTAAAACGGAAGTGAAAATTATTGCGATTAATTTGTAGAAAGTAATATTTCAATAGACACATTTTAAGCGATAAGAATCAGTAGGAGAATATAAAAACGTTAAGTAATCCATTTTATTCATAATATTATATCGTAAATAAAATAAATACAGGGCTTAATATCTCTGCAGTGTACTCTTCATTGCGTCGTAAACCCAGTTCCACCTGATTGTAAGAGTTTTCTTGGGATAATATCTAATAATAGAAAATTAACCTACCTACTACAATAATAATAAAAATATTTCCTGATAAACGAAATCCGTGAATTTTAATCGCCCGTAGCGATAATACTGATTGTGATGGTTGATTTACCAAACAAGTAAGTAATGTTATTTAAAAAGTATAATAAGTAAAATATTGGAATATGTAAGTAGGAACCATTTGCATATTAAATACCTATTCAAATGGATCGTAGTCGCAAATTTTAAGACTGTAAATGCAGTAAGCAGTAAAACGTAATAGATTTCGAAGGTAAACAGTAAATACACGCTTACGAAGTGAATGCAAATAAAACTAAGTACTTAAGTAGAAATAAAGAAGTAAGTAAAACTTCATCAACAATTAAATTAAATTTGCATTTGCATATAGGTCGAGTGTTGAAGATTTTACAGAATATTTTTTTTAAAACACCCTTAAAAATATTCTGCAAAATCTTAAAAATCCGATCTTCGTAAGTACGCGTTTATAGCCGATCACCACAATATAGACAGCAACTATCAACTAGCAATGAACAGTTCTTCCGCAGATTCTCGCGCAGTTAACGTTAAATTGAAAAGTTGCACTAGAGCATCAGATTGGTGTTGATTACGATAGTGATTATCGAAAACAATACAAACGAAAGGCAATGTTTTCATTTCATCCGTCTGTGCCTACATATTACAACACAGGAAGGCCGCAATGGCAAATGTCAGCGCGTCGCACGCGCAGGGCGCCGCACAATTTGTTGAAAGTCGAATCAATTTGCTTTAGAAAGCGGACTGTTCTATAGACTCGCCTTTCTGCACTAATTTTACGGAGTTCCTTATTCTTGTTTTATTTTGCTCAATTAGTTAACTCTAACAATGATTGAACTGAAAAGTGTTCCTATTAACGAATAGACACCAGCGGCTATTTAAGGCCTAGTCACATGTTTTTTTTTTTGTAGATTTCCTATATCTTGGGTGATAGATATATCTAAGTTTTATTCAGTCCAAAGCAATAAGTAGCTTACTGTACTTACTCGTTTAGTTCTTTTAATAAATAACAAGTCAATCACACTCTTAGGTAAAAAAAGCCGATTTAACAGAGCACATTGGTACTTATAAACTTAATAAGTAGGTATTAGGTAACTATAGAGCATGCAAAATGTTTTGTTAGTTAATTTAAAACTTGAAAAATTAAAAAAATACGACAATTATTTGTAGCAAAAAATGGCAATTGTTCAAGACAAGGGCAAAAAATCCATCACTTGTTCTTTTCAAAACAAAAATAGTCACATACATATATTATGTCGCTTATCATAAATTATTTATTATCTTTAGGATAAATTTGTGTCCAGCTGAAGCAAAATCGATTACTTCCAAGTTCTATGCTACAGCAACATTAAGAAATTCATCAACTGTGTTACAATAACCTGTACTTATTAAATGTGTTTTCACACATTGTTTAAATTTTTTAATGGAAGATCTACCACTTCTTTCGGAATCAAGTGTGAACTGAACCCACCAAGAATAATTTTGGTGGTGTTCTTAGTATTTATTAAGTATGTATATGATGACGGCGCCTAGTCAATTTCTCTGTAAGGATAGTAACTACAAGTAATAATTTCCAGTACACATTTTACAACATTGAAATAACAAGTCCGAGATATTTTGATGAAACACCACATACACAACGTACCTATTACATATTATTATCTTGCAGTGGTAAATATTCGCACGTGAACCAGTTTGTTTTATTTACTGGGTATTGCTTTACACATGGTGCCAAGGTCTTTGTATTTTATAAGCTACAGTTTAAGTAGATACGTGTGCTAGTTTTGACTTTAATTCATTACATAGAGCTTTAGTCAACTTAGGTACCTACACCATTCTCAACACTCAAAACACGAATATTTTTTTTTAAATGAAATGAAATTCATTTATAAAATAGTATCAGGAATCCCGATTTAAGTTATAGCCAACCTGTATCTCGGGAAACCTGCTCTTCCTCTATCGTTTATGTAGGTATGCGTGTGTGTTTAAAGAAAAGGAGTGTTAAGGTGCTTGAGTGTGTGTATACATACTTAGATTGAAATGAAAATGATCAAGACTAATAAGCAAGACAATGAATGGACCTATTTCAAAATACTCGAGCTATTATAATACATCATAGTGATATTATGTGTGTGAAGCAAAACATTTTGAAACAGTTTACATAATAGAAGTCATTCGCAGAACTATATATGCAAGCATGAGATGATGTACCTACTGCACTTATGTTATACGTACTAAACGGTACTTAATTTGATACTTAAGTTGATATTTTTAATTAGGTCTCGTTTAAGAGAACTTTTGCGACCGAAGCAATTAAATGGAAAAGTGTACTTTTATTACACTTTATTTTCGTACTTAGATTGTACGAATTGTAGGATGATTATTTATAAAAAACTTCAAACAAGAAACCGAGTGAAAATGAGCGTCAAATGAAAGGGCATCCATTAACCAAACGTCGACACCTTTGTGATAGACCTAACAAAGTGCATGATCTATGTCTTGAATCGGCACTTCAGCCAACTGGGAATTAGTGCCTTACAGAGCGTTTTCTTATAGTAAAATAGTTTGCTCTCTAGAACATATCCAACTCAAGACTCAGACTTGCGATACCAGCCCACTACCTCTTCAGCTTTCTAATGAATAAATCTATTATAAGTGTAGCAATTTACTAACTTTAGTTCTTCTTTTAGTGTTTTCTTTTAAGATTTTGTCCTTTATCTTAATCCGAGCAGAGCTTTTGAAGGACTTCTCTGAAAGACATACCAACCAATTACCATCCGAGTTTAATCTAAAAAGTTAAAGTTCCTTAACATTTATGATTTATGAAGTTGGATAACTTGGTAGTAACACGATATATGTAATACAGATTACCCACGCAAATGGCGTTGTCTTCACCGTTATGGTTTGCATACCTATAAATTATAAAAGTATTATGCATACTTTTTTCTGATTGCGTTCATCTACATAATTGCTATAACGCCTGCGCATTCACAGGCGATTTCTTGCTCGCATTAATTTTAGTCACAACAATCGAGGCATGTTGATTGTTTGATGTTTTATGGGCAATGGTTGTAGTAGTCATTATTGTTTCATAATAGTGTATCGAGATGACTCTTTAGCCATACATTTGTTACACAACTTGCAAACTTTTACTAAGATATCTATTGTAAACAGAAGTTTGAAAACAATTTCAAAACGCAAAAACGACGGGGTGTTATAAGTTTTACGTGTCTGTGTTTGTGTGTGTCTATGGCATCGTAGCTCCCTAGCTAGATTTTGTTTTTTTCGTTCGAAAGTTGAATTAGTCGGGAGTGTTCTTAGCTATGCTTGATGAAAGTCGGTCCAATATGGCCGTCACCAGAAAATGGTAGATTACATTATTTTTATTTTAACGATTACTGAAAGGCTAGCTTTCAGAATGAGAAAGGTTTTTGCCATAGTCCACCACGCAGGTGAATTGCAAATTGAAAATCTTTTATGTACCTATAATGTACCTACAACCTGCAAGTATTTATAAGCGTAATGTAATTATTTCCATATTAAGTTCCAACTTATAAACCATAGTTAGTTATATTTAAGTAGGTACTTAACTGACTTGCATAAAAACATAAAGCTTACTTACATACAAACAAATTATTTTTCAATTTATTCCATCATAAGACTTCATCAATCACTTGAAACAATTAATTATTTCAAATCACCAACGACATGAAGGTTCCAATCCAATATTAATTGTTTCTTTACAAATTTCATAACGTCCACTGATAAAGGTCTACGACCCGAAAACCTTGTCCGTTTTCGAAGCCTGTTCGACGACTTTCAATCGAATTAAAATCGGTATAGGTGTACCTATACCGACTGAGTGCTATGATTGGATTGGCGTGTCAATTGCAGCATTTAGTTTGCAATTAGGCACGATATAAACGTGTAATTGAACTTTTAAACTCATTTTCTTATTTCTAAGTGCTTACTAGAGTATAACCTATAGATCTTTGGCACCGATAAAGTTACCTATATTTTATATAGATATGGGTGAATATTCAATTTGGACGATATTTGCGCATTTTTTTAGGAACAAGCATAATTTCATTTTTTTTAATATTTGATAATATTATAATGTTTGGTGCTATTTCATTAAATACACAAGTGAAAGGCACGTATATATTTCAAATATTCAAAGAGTTATTGCCACTAGAAATTTATGTCAAGCTACGGTAATGAACCCTGTATACGGTAATGAATTTTTATGTATACTTTTGGCAGAATTTCTTATGAATTCTCTATTTGAATAAACTTGTACGAATAAAAGCAAGTGCCCAGCCGTGCACAGGGAATTGGTAATTCACTCGTCGACCGAGAACCTTGTTGGGCCCGTCACTGCTTGGAGTAAGATCGTTTCAAATAACAAAATATCAAGCAGTTCTTCCATAACTTAATAGACTCCCTCTATATTGGACCTCTTCCTTACCACTCACCCTACCGGCTACCAGGTAACAGTCGATGCTCCCCTAGGAACATTTAACCCCTGCCTAGTAGACTTCCGTGCCACTTCCATCCTCTGTTCGCACGCGTAATACCGGTAGCCTCATATCCGTGGGCACAGCTTTGTTTTTCAACAAACGACCTTAACACCTGTGCTGAAGCAGTTGCTGATGCCATACTCCAAGGTATGGACTGCTATATTCCAAACTTCCTCATACCTTTTGGGAAGCGCGCGCAGAAATGGTTCAACGGGATCTGTAATAAGGCTGCTATACTTAAACAAAACTCCTACCAGTCCTGGCTCTCTGCACATTGCACCAATGATCCCAATGCTGCAAATGTTAAGAAAATCTTTAACATTGCATCCAGAGCCTACAAAAATGCCATTGCCGGGGCAAAATTTGAGCACATCGACAGAATTGGGCAGAGACTAGTCTCACTGCCTTCTGGTTCCCGTGCTTTCTGATTTCTGTTGAAAGCCATGTAAGGCAACTTCTGTCGTTCCTCGTTTCCACCTTTAAGCAAACCGGATGATACACTGGCCTACACTGCCAAAGAGAAAGCCGAAATTCTGGGCACTCTCTTTGCTGCCAACTCTACGCTTGATGATGGTGGGAAAACACCGCTGACCATCCCGCGGTGTCAAAACTCCTTGCGTGATATACGGGGTACATTGGGGATATATTGACAGTAAGGGGGAAGCCCTAGCGGTCAGCCTCGACATCGCTAAAGCCTTTGATCGGGTTTGGCATAGGGCTTGGCTATCGAAGCTGCTATCTTACGGACTTCCTACGAAGCTGTGCCATTGGGTCGCTAGCTTTCTTCATGGGCGCAGCATCAAGGTCGCTGTCGACGGTTTTTGCTCTCAACCTAAGCCCATCAATGCTGGCATTCCACAGGGCTCAGTGCTATCGCCTACTTTGTTCATTCTGCATATCAATGATATGTTGCATAACAGCAGCATATATTGTTATGCGGATGACAGTACTTCTGATGCCCTTTACAAAGGCCATGCACAGTTCTCTCGCGCAGTGCTGGAGGAGAATAGAGCCAAACTTGTGTCGGACATTGAGACTTCTCTCTAGAAAGTGTCCGTATGGGGTTCACAAAATCTTGTTCAATTTAACCCTTCAAAAACACAAGTTTGTGCGTTTACCGCAAAAAAGGCCCCTTTTACCACGCCTCTTCTCTTTCAGAACACTTCCCTTACTCCTACCAACAGCATTGGGATTCAAAAGAGGGCACTTCGGCTTGTGGACAATCCCAAATTAACCTACTCGCTGGAAAGCTTGGAACACCGCAGATGTAAGCTCGCTTTGTGTGCTCTATCGGCTATATAACGGGGAGCCCTCTAACTTCTACAACCGCACCGCACGCCACCGAACGCAATTTCACCCCCACCACCTGGGTGCCTGGAGCACTTCGACCATCAGGTGCTCCAGATCTTTTTTTCCATGTACTACCAAATTGTAGAATCATCTCCCTTCGAAAGTATTCCTGTATATAATGTAGTTTCAGTAAAAATCATCAAATGAACTTCAAAAAGGTTACGGTAAACGACGGTAATGAAGGACACGGTAATGACAAATATGCACTTTTAATTTATTATTAATTTTTCTATAAGCAGTATATGCTATCTAATCATTTAAAAATTAAACTAGACGAGAACTTGATGTATTGTTATCGCAATAAAATTCCAATTTTAAATATTTATCAAAATATAAGCGGACTGGTAATGAAACATAAACTGTGACAAAACATTATAATACACTTTCAGTTGTAATTTTTTGCGCGAGTTCGTGCGTACGTCTTCCTTCTGCTACGTTTTCCGGTCGACTGAGGTCTGAGGTGCGGGACGCCGAGAGCTCACTATGTAGCGGCAAGATTTTGTCACGTAAAAACATGTTTCCCGTGATGATTCCGGAGGGTTCCGGTAATGAACTTTGCATCGTGACAAAACTTTAAAAACATATTTGCCCATATATTTCTTTGTAAACTAAATTTTAAATTATGAAGAAGTAATAAAAAATTATTTAATTATTCGACACAGTAGCCAAATTAACATTATTTTTGTGCTAGGTTTACTAAATATTATTAAATATATAATATCTAGTAGTGAAACAGGTGCCGGTAATGAATTTTAATGTTATTTTCACTAAAAATCTAAGTGATTTACATAGAAATTTCAATAAACACACCATGTGCACGATAAAGTATGTAGGTGTGCATGATAAACGTATATTAAATGGAGTCTAAACTTAAGTTTCAATTTTTTATTCACTGAAATACGTAATTTTCATTACTTTGAATATTCACCCATATAGGTACAGTAGTTAGGTATATAATTATATCCGTTCCCGGATCGCAATATTGTAAAAATTTAAATAAATAGAGCGGTATATTTGAAATGAGGTAGGTACCTACTTACCACACTTAACGTAAAGGGAAAAGGAAGTGAAAACATAACCGATTCTTGACAAGGAAAGAAATAGGTTTAACTCGATGTAGAGGTGAAATGGCAAGAGAGATTCATGTAGTATTTGTTGTATAAGCTTTGTTAAAGAATTTACATTTTATAATATGACATAGCCATGCTACATTCCCAGCCTCTTCGATGTCAAAATAACTCTCATTAATTATGAGACTTGTATGAAGAGAATTGCACAGAACATAAATAAAATTAGTAGAGTCAAGTTATCTCGTGAGGTTCAGGGTTGTCGTGTTTGCAGTATTATCAGAGGGAGGAAGTGTACCTAAAGGAGAACAAAATTATGTACATAAGCACAACACGTTTTTTCCAAACAACGCGTATTAGTGTAAGGTTAGCCTGCAGAAGAGATTATTGCGCTTTTGTACCTGCTATAACATGTACCTACCAATTTATTTAATTTTTTTCCGACATTATCTGATGACCCTGCTTAACTGCGTGTATAATTACGCGCGGTGTGAACCTCGTACGGTCGGTGACCTTTGCGATTTTATCAGACATTGGATTTACGAGTTCTATGGAACCTTACCTATGGAACTTATAGTTAATCCAACAAAATAGATAAATATATGATCCATCAAACTAAATAATTGTTACTTATATTATGGTTTTGTTTTGTTCGTTTTGGTTTTATTTTTTGTTCAATTTGTTTTTTTACTTTTTTTAACATTTGTTTAATAGTTTCTTTGCACTACTTTACCTATCTTTTTATTCTAGTTCTAGCAAGTTTTTGATTTAAGTAACGATTTGTTAAAAAATTATCAGACTACCTATGACCTTGCTAAAACCTATGCTACAGTAGAATGACTTATATAGATAAGTACCTAGACAGCAAATGTAGAAAAATTCGACACAGACAAGGTGGTCGTTGACCGCTATCTAACTTTACTTCCTACCTAGTAGGTATTTAATCATTGAATAGGTACAGTAAAAAGTTGCTGCCACTCGAAATGACCTGCGGATTTAGAAAGAGTCGTGAAAGAAACTACGTACCTACCTACATAATCAACAATATAGTAGGTAATTACCTACTAATTAATTTGAACTTTATAAATTAACTTTATTAATTTTATAAATATTACGGAATTATAGTTATTTATATTATAGTCTACTCTTCTCTATTGAAATGAACAGCAATTAAATACAGACAAAATATCCCGAAGTATCCCGGCTCCGTTATCAAATCAGAAACGAGGAATTTCGTAGCCCTTCTCATTGTGAAAATGACAAAGTACCTATACTTACTACCTACCTACGCTAACTTATTCTAAGGATTTTATGGATATCTTACAGTTCTTTCCTGCGAACAATTGAATTAAGCCGAGGCGACTTGAATGCCGGAACAAATTCGCACGGCACCCTGAATACGTTATACCTACCTACCTACGTATGTATATTATATTATAAATGTTTTTAATAAACTCTGCGATCCGCCCAAACTTTATTACGTTATCTGTATAGACCAATTTTAGGAACTATTTTTCAAATTCAGGATTCTGCATTTTTAAATAAATCAAGTTTAAATCTACAGTAAAATAGGAATGTTATTAACTGATAAGTTGTTAATCCATTAGCAACCAAGAACAACCGTAGCGATTGGGATCGAACACTTTCTTAGAGATGTTATTAGTTCTCAATTTAACATGCCATATTATCATACCAAACGGCTTGATTGATAGTTGGCTCCTAGTTGGCTCACTTTCCCCTTTGATTTCCACTTAACTTTTTAGTCCGTGCTCTGTAGCCACGATAACGTTTGCAATTTAACTGCTATCGGCGGCATCAGTGCTATCGGCGAATAAAGAAATGAGATTGTATAGGACAGGCGATGGCGTCGTCGTACCTAATTGCAGCGGTATTTGCTCCGAACCGCGGCGCTCAGTTCGTTTTCCGCCGCCACACTGTTCACGTCGGTCGGCCAAAACAAGCGAAGGCAACAGCAAAAAAGTATGGCATACGTAGACGCGTGAAAACGACGCCTTCGTGAGTGACCTTCGCAAGTTAAGTGCCCGATGGAAGAATGACCGAGGAACACGAACCGTGCGACTCCCTGAATTCGTGGGAGCTGAACGGATTGAACTCGTTAGACCTCTGGGATTACACCGTCGAACTGGAGTGTCTGCAAGGAACCGAAGGTTAGTGTTGCGTAAAAGAGAGGGGCGTTGCGGTCGCCGTCGCCGACGCTGACCACTTTACGAAGCAAACAATGTGGCCAACTTAAACCAAGGAGTTTGAGGCTATAAAACTTCTTCATGAAATGCAGCGTGTCTTTATCATTGAACTTTGATAAGTCCCGTTTAATAAAAGTGCCGACACGACTTTTGTCAAAAAATTCTTCTGCCGTCCTAAGAGGCCCAGAGCCCGAGCTATAGCACTTTTCGTAAGGATGGCAGAATTATTGTGTAATTTTTTGTTAAAATGGACCAGACTGATTGTAAACCTATATGACGCAAAGACCAAAAATGAAAATGAGGACAAGTAATATTTGGGAAGCTACAAGGTTTTGCAAGTTGAAATTGCTGTCTTCAATCCACAAGACGTAATTTAGATTTAGTAAGAATCATCAAAATCGTCAGCGTTTGGTCTTAAGAGCGCCACATACATCCATACATACATAGACTGATAAACACTGTACCCTCCTTTGCGCGCCGCAGTCGGTTAATTATACCTACTTAAATGTACCTATTTTAACGTAGTTTTGTCTTCCGCATACGCGAACTTCTTTAAAATAGTTATGTATATTATTTTCGCTTTAAATAGGACGCGTTGGATAATTTTAGGACTGATGATGGATACGCTTAACTTAATTATGTTTTTAAATATATTTGTTTTACTCAAGCTGAGAGAAACGGTTTGTCTCACTAGTTTTGAAATGGTTTTTAATTTGTACCGATCCATTTTGGATCAGTTGGATTCAACAAGAACTATGGTAGGTCGGCTTTGGACATGCTTTTGGAGAAAACATAATCCAGCACGTCGATTCCGTAAAAATGATTGCATCAGTGTAACGATCGCAAGGGCCTCTGATTGGCTGGTAACCTCCCGTTATTGGTTAAAATACATTGATGCAGCAAGAATGCCATAAAATCAGCCAATCAGATATCGATTTAAATAGCTGCTAAACAGTAGTATATAAGTAAATACTAGTATTAGGTAGAACTTAATCCAATCCAAACATATTAACTAATTGATTAGGTATACAATACCTATGCGTTTAAATATTCGAATATGTATGTACCGAACTACTGACATACCTACCACTTGGTTATTTGAATTTTAAAACAATTACGTTCTCTTTATAATTATTACCTCAATGTTGTACCTAGAAGGTTGTACAAAAAATGTGTTTTTGCGGATAGATATAAATAAACAGCCTACACCTAGCTAAGTTCTTGAAAATCATATCGCTAGTTAGCATCGGTAACATAAGGTATTATCAGTATTTTTTATCATTAAATAATAATTATCAAATTTTGTTGATTAGGTACACATTTTCTCTTATCAATAACTGCACCAGAGCTAATTTTTATAAGACTTTCTTGATTTGATCGACTTATCTTGCTTTTGTGGTTGGAAAGTTTCTCAAATTGTAATGTTTTATATAATTATTATAATAATTATATATCTTTGAATAATAATTACTATTCAAAGATACATAGGCAATATTAGTGATTATCACACAAACTTACCTACCTACCTACTTAGAAGAAAAAAGTCTTTGAAGGAACCTTGCCTAAGTTAAAAATAAGCAAAGCATAAGTAACTATATTTTTGGAGCATACACAAAATAAAAAAAAAATTATATATATACTTACTTAACAAATAATGTATTGCTTAAAATTATGCTGTTCTTGTTATATTTTTTCATAAAGGTAACATCTACATATATGTGTAGCCTTCAATCTTATTTCCTTAAGCAGTAAGTATTATAAAACTGTTTATGTAAAAGCAAGCACTGAAATAATATATAGTAATTATAAAAGTATGGGTCATTAAATTTTTAGATAGCATCCACGCTTATTTCACCCGTCAAGACTAAACTACGCTAACGTATATTAAGCAATGAATTAGCAAACTAGGTAAGTACATTCTTGTTTGAACTCTGGTCATTAAACAAATTCCAATATATTTGAGTTAGTACGTATGTGTTTTAACACATATAATTTTTATAATTATATATTTTATAAAAAATATTTTTTTATATTATTAAAATATATTATTAAATTTTATATAAATTATCATATAATTTTTCGTGGTAAAATTATATTTACTTTTATCTGATATACAGGGTGTAAGGTGTAAGGGACATGAAACTTTGTCAATAGGTTATACTTGATGCCTATGATGAAATTACAAATGCCACTTAAGTCGGAAAAGATGCTTTATGTATATAAATATATAATACCATCAAATTGCATTGCAGATGTAGGTAGGTATACACCACAGACATAGAATTATATGTTTGTTGTATACACTTGCAACAAACAAGCATCACTATTCTCTACCAATCTTTACATCGGATCTTCTTCAGCAGTCTTGAATCATGATACTGCATTTTTTGCAATCGGCACAAAAACAAGCGGTTCCTACGATTCAATGGAAAAAACAATAACGGGGTACCGGTTTTACAAGTACGTGTAGGCAATTTGCTACTTGCTTCTAGCATATAATTAGGTGCGTAGTACCTACAAAGTTATTAATCTTTTTATAGCTATTTTATCAATGTTGTCAATGTTGTTTCTTTCAAAAAATTTCAATTCACTAGATTTTGCTTATCCAACTTAAAAACCACATTTTTGCTGTTCATGATCGAGACGTCAGGTTCGAAGGACCACAATTTTGACCGTTAATTTTTAGAAATCGTAATTGGTTAGGTCTGCTCGAAAATACATGTATCCATTTCTTGATGGACCACAGTCCTGTTCTTCCTCCTAGCGTTTGGAACACATTATAAGTGTTATTTCACTTTTTCGTATGGCCGTTGTAGAGTATGCATTGCATGTAGAATTCTTTAAATTTGTTATTAACTGGAATTTTCTAGAACTAAATGAATTGCGATTATTATTGGCGTCTTTAATATAAGCAGTTCCAGTTAAGTTTTTATTTATAACGACTAGTTAAGTAGGTAATTGAAGTTAATTACTTTCGTTATTAATTCCATGGTTTTACGTAGGAGGAAAATGAAAGGTCAATTATTATCCCGTAGTTTATTTTTTTAATCCATTTACTAAACAGCCCTTGACCTGATGGTAAAAATCCTTGATTTCTAAGTACATATTCATAGATAGCCACTTGCTAAAATCATAAATTCAATCAAACAAAGTTAGCTAGATAAATAAATTATTCATTATACCTAACCTAGGCACGCCATTTAAAACCATCAAAAAGATGGTAGTTTTTTAGGAACCATTATGGACTTAGATACACGTGCAAATGATAATTACCTCAGTATTTCATATAAGTTATTGCCTTGTTTCCTTGAGATAATCTTAAAATTTGGCATCAATTATCTAATTATTATTTAAAATTATATACATTTTAAAAGGAATCACCTAGTTCAGGGGTCAGCAAATCCCCTCCCGTTTGAAAAAAAAAACATTTTTAGACAGTTCCACGCCTGTACAACAAGCGAAGAAAATAGGGGGTAATAAGAAAATAATTTGTAAATATGTTAAATAATGCATGTCTGATGGGGTTGGCAAATGGACTGCACGTAAATAATGTTATCTCATTTTATATCGGCACGTGCCACTGCAAAGAATTCCTCAGTAACAAGCCGATAACTATTCAGAGCGAGAACTCTCGTAATCTGCTATTCACCATTCGAACTCCCCACATACCTACCTACACGTACATACCTACTTACGTATCTATTCTTAATTTCTTAGTATAGGTAGTAGGCAGTAGGCATACTACCCTCTAATATTTCCCTCTCCCCTCCAAATAAGCGTCATGCTTGTGATAGAAGTGGGTTTCTTAGTATAGGTAGTAGGTAGTAGGCATACTACCCTCTAATATTTCCCTCTCCCCTCCAAATAAGCGTCATGCTTGTGATAGAAGTGGGTATGACAATGGTGCAACAGGTGGGGATTGAGTCGAATTTTCAGTTTTCAGTAGGTACGCGCCTTTCTGTTTGATTTTATTGACGCTTGATACTCATAGATCTACATACCTACCCATAGTAGTACAAGCAAGATACAATGCCTCTACTGTTCTTACTGTGAGTAGGTACCTGCTAATATGAGCTACACGGAAATCTCCGTTTGCAATAATTAAAAAATATACCTAATGCGGTTCTTTTGACGTGGACTTCGCATAGTAATAAATTAGCGATTAAACTGCTTTATTAATGGCTTCATAATGTTTTTGCCACGTCTAGTGTTAGAAAAATAACTTACTCAAAATAACTTGATCCAAAGAGCTGAAGTAGATAATTTGTTCTATTTACTTAAGTCGGTTAGGTAAAGGTTAGTCTAGTTAAAAGTTTTAAATTTTTGAGTCTCAAAATAAATGAAGAATGTGCCACAAATTGAATATAAATTCAAATTATTTTTATGAAAGACTAGCTGATGCCTGCGACTTTGTCCTCGTGGATTTAGTTTTTTAAATCCGCGGGAACTCTTTGATTTTCCGGGATAAATAGTAGCCTATGTCAGTCTCCAGGTTCTCAACTATACCCATGCAAAAAATCACGTCAATCCGTAGCTCTCTTGCAGTGTGATTGAAGAATGAACCAACAAACAAACACATTTCGTATTTATAATATTAGTAAGCATAAGGATTTTTGGTAGGTACATATTCTTATTGCAACATTGCATTTTAGCCAAAATTGAGTGTAAGTAAGTAGGTATTTGCCAATCATTGTGAAGTGATTAGAACTCCAAGAAGTCGTGAGCGTTGGTATCCTTATGTGGTAGAAATCCAACCTACTCGAACGAAACGCTTTAGTTCAACGTTTCTGATAAGAACCGCTAAGGTGTGGAACACTCTTCCAGCATTCGTGTTTCCTGCCACTTATAATTTGAGTACCTTCAAGAGTGAATAGGTATTTTCTAGGCAAGCGCGCTCCAAATTATACCTCATCAGTACTATCCAGTACTGATTGTCGTCAAGCGCAAACCTATTTCAGATTTAAAAAAAGACTTGTTTCGCTTCGCTCGGACTAAGATTTGACGTTTAGAGAATGTTGAGTTAGCAGGAAGACAGATACTAACAATTAACTTTCATCGCATCACTGGCCGCATTGCCGTCGCTTCTTCCATTCTATCGCGCCATCCCGCTATCAGATCGGATAATTGCATTGTCAATTTAGTCTAACGCCGCGTCCGCATTGTTTTACGATCTAAGTATAATCGCATAATAATACCTCTAATGATACCTCTACCTACCTCGGAAACAATCATGCTGATGAAATCTAATACTGAACTGTTTCCTTTTCCAGATTTGCAGCTTGCGGCGGAACTCGGAAAGACACTCTTGGAAAGAAACAAGGAATTAGAAACAGCACTACGCCAACATCAAAATGTTATCGAAGATCAGACGCAAGAAATCGAAGTAAGATATTGTCTTTTACTCATCTTCTTCTTCTTCTTTATCAACTGATAGACGTATCTACACTGCTGGACATAAGTCTCTTGCATGGATCTCCATAGGCGTTGGTCTTGCGCCGCCTGAATCCAGCGGCTCCCTGCGATTCGTTTGATGTCGTCGATCTACCTAGTGGGAGTTCTGCCAACACTGCGCTTCCCGGTGAGGGGTCGCCACTCCAGCATCTTGGAACCCCATCGACCATCAGCTCTTCGAACTATCGTTTCTAGTTAAGCCCGCCCGACTTCAACAAACGTGTACAAAATAAAATTATTTTTATACTTTGTAGTGGCGTTTGAAGTCAGTTTTTTGAAAGGAATTTTTATTTTAAGCTTTTTAGTGTAGCTTGTTCCTGCTCTCTTTCTCCCCTCCCTCCAACGCTACGGTACTAATGTAGTTCTACACTTGGTATACCTACAGTACTTATTAACAATACACAAGAGCTAGGACTAGGAGCTCCATGATGTAGTCCATGGTTGGTACCAACAATATCAATTCTAAAGCGTCAGTTCGTAATTCCTCCAACTCTGCAGCATCAGGATTGAGGAGCTAGAACCTTGAGCATTATGATGTAGTATATGCTTGGTACCAACAATATCAATTCGTAAACGTCAGTTCCTAAATCCTCACAGTTTAGGTAGGCAATACCCCTGCAGCATCAGTATTGAAGAGCTAGGACCTTGAGTTCCACTATGTAGAATATGCTTGATACTAACAATATCAATTCGCAAGCGAATTTTATGGGACCATTTCGCGAGCTTCTTCTATCGATTAAAAAAAATATCTCGTGAATCGGTCCAGAAACCTCGGAGTAATCGGTGGACATACATAGAAAAAAAAGATACCGGCCGAATTGATAACCTCCACCTTTTTGGAAGTCGGTTAAAAATAAGTTTATGCTTAACTACGATGTGTCAAAGTAATAAATGTGGATTCATTTTTTAACAGTACTTAACAAAACAAACCGCGGCGTTGCGAGAAGTCAACGATTCAAGATTAAGGATCTACGAGCAGCTAGAAGTGAGCATTCAAGACTTGGAACGCGCAAATCACAGGCTAGCCGTCGACCACGCCGCCGACAAGAAACACATTAAGACGTGAGTTCATTACCGTGACAGATTGTAACAGTCATCGTCTCCAATCTAACTACTTTAATGACCCTTTCTTATAACACAGATTACAACGCTTTCGATACATGACAATAAAGAACTTTTATAATAATGGCAAATAAATCATAATGCACTTGAAGAAAGTTACGATCATCAAGCTGGAATAATAAAACTACTTATTTTACTCATCTGAATAGAAAAGCATTGAGAAGATTATTCACCTCTTACAAACAAAGTATAATTCTTATTTCATGATGAACCAATCAAACTCTATTCTCTAGAAACTAAATTACATACCTACCTCCTTATCTGTAGGCACTTTTGATTTCCTAGAGGAGTGTGTATAAAAATTTTCATTGACTTAGTAAAATAAGAATCAAACTTTGTTTGTATGGAGCACACTCGGGAGCGTTAAGATTACTAAGTTTTCTAATATAAATAATTAGGTATTTAAAAAGCCACTCTCGTCATTCCAGCTTATGCAGCACCATCGAAACTTTGGAAAATAAGTGTGAAGAATTTCAAAAGACTGTAGATGATTTGAACGCTCAATTAGAGATTGTTAGGCGGCGAGCCGAGCGGAAACCTGAAAATGAAAAACTCAAAGAAAACGATGTAAAGACTGCAGAATCCGCAGCGCTCAATACTAAGAATGTTGTCGTCACGCCTCAAAAATCTATAGCACCTATCCCAGAACTGACAAAAGAGGATGAGGATTTACTCAGACTAAGCGATGAGTTACGAGAAAACAAAGTGGCGTTTGCGCAAGAACAAAGAAGAGTTACTGAGCTCGAAGAACAACTGGCATCAGTTATACAAGAGAACAATAGACTGCAAGACCAGCTGAGGAATTGGCATCATAGAGAAGATGAACCGAAATCAATGCACGAAGAGTTCTCAATCCTTGAGGAAGTCAGGTAATATTGACCCTAAAGATATTAAAAGTCTTACTTATTTCTTTTTGACTGTCTTATTAATACAATTAATGCTACATTTCCAGACAAGGACAACTATGTATCAGATGCCTCAGAGGCATGGAACGGGACGATATGTCCTCGATAATCGACGGTGAGGACGACGACAGAAGCGCAATCAGCTCTCTTATCCTCACCCCAGGTCAACAAAGCCCCAGAGATGACCACGTCACCAGCAAACTTGTCAAATTTGACGTGAGTAACCATTCCATTTGCATCCTTCAAACTTACGATTTAATCCTAGATTTTCTCAAGCGTTATTCTACTCTTAGCTTTTTTATATTCTAACCGTAGTCATTTTGGCTGATCTTTTAGTTTCCTGTTTCAATTAACACCTAACTCAACTGTTTTAACACACACCTTCGCTATTTCGTACAATATTAACTTTACTAACTTTAAATTAAACACTGTTATGACCTAACTCTAAAGGTTAAAGGATTATCTCACAAATTCTACAAATATAATGGATGCATAGAATCGCTTTCATCGGTTATGAAATGGTTTCATATCCCCCGTCAGTTACGATAGGTTGGTATGCCCCCCTCTGATATCTGATGAGACTGTTTTGATCGTTTCTAGGCGACAAAACTATTCCAACTGCCCCTGATGTTGTTGATCACGCTTTGCATATGCATTATGAAGCGCATTTGCAGTAGTTTTCTTTGGATATATCGCATGTAGTCGAAGGTACGTCCATTACTGACACCTTTATTACCTAAGAGATTGCACGCTAGTCTGGTGAAGGTATTCGATTCATCAACCGTGTTGTGTGATTTTTATATTTACTATCCAACCGTAACGTTTGCGTTTTAAAAGCTAACAAATTACTAACTCATAAAATAACCGAACACTAATTATACTAATCACTCAATCAAAATTACACTGTGTGCATATCTCATAAACGTATGCTTTACCAGCTAAGTTTGTTTAACAAAACTTGTCCAAAATGGTGGAGTAAGTAATGGGTGTATTTTTGACTAATTTATCTTGCCTTAATTTTTCAAATATAATAATTAGATCACTTTTAATAAATATCTATTACACAAGACATAATAACCCTTTCACAATCATATCTTTAAGTTATAGCTAAGTTCTTATTAATTTCGAATAAACTGTTTTATATAACAATCATCGCATATTTGTAACTGACATACCATTTTTCAGCATTAAACAATCAGTTAATTAAGTTATTGTCATTCTAATGCGTCCTTAGCGTGTTTTTTTTATTTGAAAGATTGATCACTTCTTATTACTTGAAGAAAAATATACAATTTAAAATTATCTTTACAGAATGCGAAGGAGAAACTACTGCAAGGTATTTGGGCCAACAAAGAAGATGGTCACGAAAACCCTTACAGAGAGCTGGTGCAGAAATATGAAGCATTGCTCGAGGTTCAACTGTCGCAGGTGAAGAATATCAGAAAAAATAAGCCAATTTTGTTGCCCAGCGCACAAATACAAGCAGGACCAATTTCACTGCCAGATGAACTGCAAACATCTGGCGATTACAACCACTTTAATGTAAAAGATACGGATGAAGAAAGTGGACACGGCGAGGAAGCCCAAAAAGAAAATAATCAACAAAAGAAAGTAGAACCATCGTCTCGGAAGAAGATTATCCAGACTCCAGACTTTTCTGAAGCTGAAACATCCAGCTCGGGCTTCTCAGACGAGACAAGCAACAAAGCTACACAAACAGAACGCGAAAGACCCGGTTCTTTCCTTTGTACCATCGCAGATGGTGAAGATTATCGTTTCAGTATTTACGACGACGCAAGTCCAATGGATAGTCGTTTCCGCAACAGACCTGAATATCGCGAGCTGTTCAAGGAAATATTCACTATCCTGAAAAAAGCAGCCGAGAACAAAGATGACGGTGAACAGCTACCCCTTCTTGACGATACAACCACAGGAAAAGTACCACCAGTGACCCCCGCCACGGAGGAACCTCCCGGCAACTTTACTGATGATACTCAGAGCGTATTGTCGTCCGTGATGTCTGAACAGTCGATTCCAGTATCTGATATAACTGCTCCGGAAACTGCTCCACCAAAGGAAAAGGAGCAACCGATTCCCGAAAACTTAAATAAGTCTGCGAAAAATGAAACAAAGCTGAATGACACAACCGATTCCAAGGAGAACAAATCAGTGGCAGAGAGCATCTCTGAGACACCAAAAGAAAAATCAACTGAGAAAGAGACTGAAAAGGATAAAGAAAAAGAAAAGGAACGAGTGCTGACACCGCTGGTGCGCCAACCACTGGAGTATATCGCAGCTACTAGAAAGAAGTCCAGACATCGCAACCGCAAGCACAGCCAAGAACGTCAAGGAGCCGATTCACCTGTGTTCCCCTCTCCACCTAAAATTACCTACCAGAAATCTTCAAATAAAAAGAGAAGAGACTATAGGCCAATCGAGATAAGTCCTCTTGTAAGAACATCTGAGGCCGAATGGAACGGATCTACTCTCCAATTTTACAATAGAAATATGAATTCCCCAACCCCCAGTGTTAGCGGTCGGACGGGAAAGATTTATCAAGGCTACAACTCAGAAACCGACTCGTGGGATATTAAACAGAGCACTGCGTCCCAAGAAATACACAAGTTAAGAAAACTAGAGCTCTCATATGCCGAAGTACTAAGAAACGCCGATAAAACTAAGAATAGGCGCAAGAAACATCAGTAAATTATTTTAAAATTTTATCCAACGACCCCCTCTCGCTTGGCAGTGAGAGTCAAGTGATCGATCGCCATTTGTCTTTGCCAACTGGACAGATTTAGTTTAAGAGGTTTTGTGATCTGCTAGCGTTACTTTTAATTTGTACCACAAACCATTATTGGTTGCCATAATATATTATATTCTAATAGAAGATCATTGTACCGTATATTTATTTCAATATATACAACAGCATTAAATCAAAAATAGTCCGACATTTATAAATTATAATTAATTTATTGTTATGTATTTAAAAAAAAATATTTTACCCTCCGATATAACAAAATAGAGTAACGTACTTCTTAAAAAATATGCATTTATAATAAAATCATGAAAGTATGTATAATGACTTAACTTGAAAATCATCAAAATATTAATTTGTTGCATTTGAAATTTTTATTATTTGATATTTTCAACAGAATAAGTTTTATCCTTTAACTAGTTTCTGTTATTCCTTCAGTCACTATTTTAATTGTATATTATGTATTTGAATTATGAATTTATTTGTAAATATTCATTTAAGTTAACTTTATACTTTAATTTGCCATGGTATCTGCGAGTACTATAATTCTTTGTGGAATTGTATGATGAAATTTTATTTAATGAGAATGGAGAGGTTGAAGGTATGAAATAAAAATTTGCATTAAATATCATCAGTTTTTCATTTCTTCCTTAGAGTCATTGGCTATGAACGAGTAGTTTTAAATAACACACAGATTATATTACATAATTATAATTTAAGGTTACTTTTTACACAGATAATATTCACCATCACAGTATGACAGTCGCAGCCCAAAAGAAAAATTAGCTATCTTAATAAGTGCCGAATTGCTAACAGGCTAAATATCACAAACAGAGACGCATACACACATTATTTATTGTCGTGCTTACATAAGGCGATAAGCTTGTTTGAATACAATAAATATTTATTTCAAATTAAAACAAAAAAATACTGCACAAAAAGTTTAACAATGTGGCAAATTCTGTTGTACACAAACTCTCCTTAGTGCTATCCTTTTCCGCACAAGCGTTTTGAAAGGGATAGCACGAGATTTAACTTGCTTGGTTTAACGCAGATATTTGATCTAACCTCTATAAACATCATCTTTAATAAGGGCTAAATGAGACTTTAAAATGTTTATTTTACATTAAAATCGATAAAAATGGTATCATGATTTTTCCAGTCATATTAGTCGCTTAGGTACTATGATAAAATGTGACATTTTTAATAATAATAAAAATATAAGTACAACAATAATTTATTCTGACACTCAGTAATAAATAATAAAGTACGCATAAAACATTACTCTATTGCTAAAAAAAAATATAAAAATTCATGAATGTAACAATAATAGTATTTGTAGATTGTATTTGAAATAAATTTCAGCGAAATCTTTTGTATCCATTCGTATGGAATAATTTTGCGGAACGCGTTCCGCAAATTTCGGTGATTTAACGCACTTAGGATTCCGTACCCAAAGGGTGTCAACGGTACCCTATTACTAAGCCTACTCTATCCGTCCGTCCGTCAGTCTGTCAGCGAGCTGTATCTTATGAACCGTAATAGATAGATACTTGAAATTTACAAAGAATGTGTATATCTATTGCCTCTATAACAACCAATAATAAAAATAAATAATAAAATGAAAATTTAAGGGGGGTGGACCCCGTACAAGAAACGTGATTTTTTCGCCGTTTTTTGCTCGACCTTAACAATCGCTGTTATGATGGTTGGTCGGTTTTTATTCCCTTTCAACAATAAATAGCAAAAACAAAACTAGCCTGCTAATAAGCTTAACAATCATACAAATCATATTGTCTTATCATGGTCGGTAAGAAATTTTGAGGTGGTCACTAGGTACACAGAGTTGTTTGGAACCTGAATTGAGTTATGACATTTTCAAATACTATAAAAAAAAATACCTGGCAGATACATATACAATAGGGGTAACGAACAATAAAATATACATTTTGTGAAATATTAGAGCTATATTAAAGCTTTTTTTACAAGAAAGAAAAGAAATTGCAAAAATAGAACCAAAATTGGTTGTAATGAAATGACACAGTCCTTATTATCTTAAAAGAAGTCATGATTAAGAATTAGTGCGTATAAGCGTTGTAGGAACATGTCGTTTTCGCCATCGCACGCCCGCACCTAAATAACAAGGAATAAATAGATCTCAAGATCTATAGAATCATATATCACTGGTTTTTTTTATCGAAAGCTGGCAACGACTTTTTTTTGGACCACCTCAAAATTTTCACTGTGCTCTCGCGCCCACTAGGCACTGTTTAAAATTGCTAACTTTACGATCGTCTAGCGACATGACTCGCTCATTTGCAACAAGGGTGACATAACTCAAAATTCACCAATTTTAGTGTCGAAAATGTATACTTTTTGCTATAAAACCAACATTACGCTAAGCACAAAAAAATAAGAGCGAGAGAGATTGTGACTTAATGCTCTGTCGCTTTGTTGGCCGCTGTGTTGTTTCGAGATCGCAGCATCCACAAAACATTACTCTCTAACGAGAGAATTCTCTCATCGTCGATTTTGAATTATGTCACTCTTGTCGCAAATGAGCGATGTGCTATGTTTATTTCCTACTTATTCTGTGCCTCGAGCTCTCTCTCCACTATTTTGCGGTACTCGTCGAACCCTCCCTCTATACTGGCGACGGAACCGCCGCCGCACACCCACAGTTCCTTGCACACCATTCGTATTAGTCTTTCGTCGTGAGATACCAGAATAACGCCGCCCTGAAAAGATTTTCTTTTACATTATAGGCACGCGCTTGACCATACCTGTGGGGTTAGTATAAGATTTAATTCGATTGATCGTATTCGACCACATTATAGTCAAAGTAAAATGAACCTTAAGTGTATGTATATAAAGTCACAAATTCAGTACAATCGGTTTTAGTTTGGAGCGTATTCGTATACGTAAAAGTATAAGAATGTATGCACGAAATTGAGCTCTAATTAAATGCTGTTATGGTTCATTTTACTTTGCTGCTAATATCATAGTATACGAATACGCTCAATCGAATTAAATCTTACACTAACCCCACTGATGGAAACTGATGTAACCTGAAATAGAACCTGTTTGCCTGGAAGATTCACTTTTGTTTTAAAGATACTCAGATTGTGTCAGGAAACACAATTCTAAAGTCTGGAATGCTCGTCCAAGATTCTTCTTCGCGCGGACAGGGTCTGGATTCCAGATGAGAATTATGAACACTTAGAATTTTGGAATATCCAGCATCCGTTTTTCAACTAACTTATAACTTGGGCATTTTCAAATCAAGGACAGAGATTAAGAACAAGAAATAGATTGCTAACACTTTGCATAAATCTGATTACGCAAAAAAAAAAATCTAGATAGCGTTATTGGCATTGCTTCCGTTTGTTATGTTTTATTGTTGAAATCGATGAAATTGTATTTTTCTGGTTAATATCTATCTTGACTCCATGTCGATTGTTACTATTTGAGTTGCTAGATTTAAAATAAATTAGCGATATTGAATAAGCTAACTGAGGGCCTAGACAAAGTTACATTCCATTAGCGATATCGCTAGTAGAAATGTCGAAAAATGTATGGGATTGACATTAGCTATCGAAATGTCACGTGGTCTAATAAAAACGAATCGACAAGTGCTAGACAAGTGGCATTTTTCACAAGCGTTATCGATAGTTGTCGATTTTATTGATGGAAACCGTAGCGAACGCCAAGACCCTGTAGAAAACGAAAGAAATAGCATTGTTTTGTTAATTTTAGTTGTTTTTTGAATTATTTAGAGATTGTTATTGGCTTCTTGCATTATTATTGAACAATAATAATGATAATTGAATTGATAAATATTGGTAAGAAATGAAATCATTTAATTTTTAATGCTAATAGCTTCACAATAATGTTTATAGATGGCGCTGTATCAATAAAAGTTTTGCGTCAACTATTATTATTTTTTATTGCGTCTAATGTTAAAAGTTAATTATTACAATATATAATTAAAACTATCTTTAGGGAATTATGGGATACTGCTAGGTCTCAGTTCGGGGCGAACCACTAGTATTTAATATAAACACAAATTAGCTTGGACTACGCCGAAATAGTCACAAAGGTCCTATATACAACGATTAATATAAACAATCTTTGGCTATGCGCGACATGAACAAAGGCCCGTTGATAGTACCTATTAACTACTCAAGGTATCAATAACAAACATCCAGGGTATTAATGAGGCTCAGCAATAAGCACTACGAAAGAATTCTCTAACATTTTATTTGTCTAGCTGACATCATAGGTACCTACTTACATATTTGTTTTTTAGTACACACAAAAGCACTTTGTTATTTACCAAGAAATATAATTAGTCTGAATATTACGAATCAATAGTTTTTAAGTAAATTAAACTCTACTTTCACACTTAAGATAAACCACTCAAACCAACATTCAAAATTAGATGCACGAATTTGACGTTTCATTACGAAAAATCATAGACAAAAGTTACTATTTATCGAAAAGACGAATGGAATAGGCGATCGCTAATCACATGTAACTTTGTCTAGCAGTCGAACTTCGCTTTCGTTAAAGCGATTGCGAATTAGGAAATCGAATCGCTTCGAATCGAATGCCACTTGTCTAGCCCCTCTGAACTACTTATTTTTGTTCCATTGCTTCTCATTTACAATCTAGATTTTTTTCACTTAAATAAATAAATAAATAAACATTTATTCAGCTCACACAAAAATTTAAAAGTAGGTACAAAGTTTGAGTAACACTAAGCGAAATCTACAGACTGCACCCCCACTCCGCCCAGACCCAAGACAGAGCCAAAACGAGACAGATTTATGTCAGAGCATATTTCTGTGGCTCGTTTCAACTCTAACTCAAGTCCGAACCGAGCCAGAGTACACTCTATAGATCTCAGCATTTATCTATGTCCTTAAGGTATGTTTTACACCAAAAAATAAAATAACCAAAACATGCGTGTTAGAGCTGAAAAGGCTACTGCCTCAGCATAATGCTGCAGTATTATGGCTGCTACCACTTTATTTATTATGCACTTACCGTATACTTATTAATGGCTTTCCCCAGCGCTTCTATAGTCTCGATGTCCAAATGGTTGGTAGGCTCGTCCAACACGAGGAAGTTGGGGTTCCCCATGCACATCCGCGCGAAGGCAACCCTGGATTTCTGTCCCCCGGACAAACTGGCCACAGTCTGTAAGGCGAGGTCGCCGCTCACGCCGAAACTGCCCAGTTGTCTTCTGTACTCCTCCACGGTTTTACCTAAATATTAACGCGCTTTTAACTCAATAGAAAACCCTAAAATCTAAATATATAAAAGGCAAAGGTGACTGATTGACTGACTGACTGACTGACTAATCTATCAACGCACAGCTCTAACCACTGGACCGATCGAGCTGAAATTTGGCATACAGGTAGCTATGACGTAGTCATCCGCTAAAAAAGGATTTTTCAAAATTCAACCCCGAAGGAGGTAAAATAGAAGTTTAAAAAATCAAACCTAACGTGAGCGAAGCCGCGGGTTAAAGCTAGTATAATGTAAAAGTAATGCACGTTGCAACATAAAACAAGTACCATAAAATATGGTTACAATGTCATAAAAATTAAAAACAATTTACACTATACTAGCGGCACGCTATGATGGCCGGTTTGACGTTTGTCCGCTCATGAAGTTCCGTATTAATTGATAACGACTTTGAAGGAAATAATTGTATTACTTTATTGACGATAGTGATGTGCAGAGATTCATAAATTTTATCGAATGTAGTTTTAGGTTTAGGACTCAAAATTTATTTATTAAATTGATTTCTTAAATGTATACAAGTGTAGAAAAATCAGTTTGCACCATTTAAGGGGTGAATGTACTTGTGAATATGAACAATTTTCACTATGTGGACAAACCTCTGAAATCGCAAAAAAATATCAATAAATTTTTAAAAATGGAATCTAATACGATCGTCACATAGGATCGCTGGCTAGCACAACTACTACCTCCGGCAAACTCGCGTCAATGCTCAATGCAAAACAAAGCAGTTTCGAATTGACGTTGCTTCGAAAAGTATAAACTGTCAGTGCAATGCGATTGTGATATAGTTTTGACCTGGCTTTGGATTTCAAATATTGATACTGCATTACTGTTGACCCTTGCTCGTTAATTTGGACTCTGTTCAAGCCCTTTGTTGTGGATTTCGTCGATATGACCGAACGTACGCAGAGAACTGTTCTAAATAGTCAGACACGTGAGTTCGTAATACGCCTTCGTAACTATTTCGATCGTGAAGCTCAAAATGGAGGGCCAATTTTACCTATAACGTCAGTGGTTGAACGCGTAGCTGATGCGCTTAATATTGGACAACGAACTGTTAGACGGATAACTAAAAAAAAATATGGCGAGACTGGCACAGAAGAAAATAAACTTCACACACCAAAAAAGAGAAAACGAGCAAAACCAGTCGTAGGCATCGATAGCTTTGATGCCGATGCTATCCGAAGACATGGTTACGGCTGCTATTTACAGAAGGAGTATCCAACAAGAAAAAAGTTGGTGCATTCACTGAAGGAAGCTGGATTATTCTTCGGTGGGGAAAGTTCTTTAACGAAGATTTTGAAGACCATTGGATTTCGATACAAAAAATGTAACAAACGCAAAATATTGATGGAAAGATTTGATATAGCGATGGCAAGGTATACTTTTTTACGGCAAGTGAAAGAAATCAAAAATTGGCAAAATGTTGTGTTCTTGGATGAAACATGGCTTAATGCTAACCATACTGTAGGCCGTTCTTGGAACGATGACACAGCAGCATCTACTTCCAAAGTTCCTGTAGGAAAAGGATCGCGACTTATAATTTGTCACGCCGGAACCATCAACGGGTTTGTCGAAGGTTCTCTCATGGCTTTTGCGTCAAAAACCACTGGAGACTATCATGAAGACATGAATGGAGAAAAGTTTACTGAATGGTTTACCTCAATGTTGTGTAGCCTCCCTGAACCATCTATTATAATTATGGACAACGCCCCATACCACTCGATGCAAATTGACAAGCCACCTGCCCAATCCCAAAAGAAAGCTGATATCGTCGCATGGCTTCGTAAAAATGGCGTAGATGCAAACATGAATATGTTAAAAGCGGAATTAGTACGTCTTTTAAAAGAAAACAAACCAACCAAGATCCGATACGTCATTGACGAAATAGCATTAGAACATGGGCACAGAGTTATACGGTTACCGCCTTACCATTGTGAGTATAATGCGATTGAGTTGGTGTGGGCTCAAATTAAGGGATATGCTGCAAGACACAATACAGAACCCCCCCCATTTACCACAAAAAAAAAATGCTAAAATTATTAGAAGAAGCTTGTGAACATGTGACTAAAGGAGACTGGGAAAAGGTTGTGAATAGAACTGTTAAATTAATAAGGGAAGATTATGAAAGAGATGTGAAAATAGATAATATTATAGAAAACGAACATATAATTATTAATGTATGTGATGATAGCAGTGACGACAGTGAAAATAGTAGTATGGACGAATCTGATTAATTATGGCCTTTTGTGGCACCTTTTTTGGTATCTTTTGTATTCATATGTTTCTTGTGTGCATATAAAGTATGTATATTCATTTTCGTTCAAATATTCAGTTCGTTCAAATAAATTAAATAAACATATACATTTTTGTTTTATTAAACCTATTTAATCAGGTACAAAAACAAAACTTAATTGTTTTTTGTTCGAGAATAAATTGACATTCCACATCACTATTGTAATGTGTCAAACCGGCCATCATAGCGTGCCGCTAGTTTAATTGTAGTATTTCTTGAAAACATTCTAAGTATATAATACCAGCTAGCACCAGCGACTTCGTCCGTTTCTTCAATTCACAATCGAGAGTTCCTAAATCCCCACAGTTTAGAAATCACGGAGATATCGATACACATCGAAAAACACAATTCCTTTTCCTTCATAAGTCGGTTAAAAAAGTATGTGTGCCTATGTGTTAGTCCAGACTAATAAATAATCTACCTCTGTGCCATACTTCAACCAAATCGATTCAGTTGCTGCGGCCGATCGATTAAGAAACGTCCGTCCATTCATACATCCATCCATCCATACTAGGATAGGATGGTGGCTTTTTTTTTTTTTTTAAAAGAATATCAGCCAAGCTGAACTTGACTGATGTTCTCCTCTCCCCTCCAAATAAGTGAAAACTTGTGTTAGGAGTGGGTACGACAATAGTGCAACGGGTGGGATTCGAACCTGCGACCTTTCAGTTTTCAGTTCGCACCTTAAACCGTTGGGCTACTGAGGCTTATATTTACTATGATTTTGAATTTTAATCGCGGACCACGATCCAGGTTGACTATGTACGGCTGCCTACAAAGAACCTGAAGGAATTTCCTTTGATACCTGGATAGCTTTTCTGCAGCAGCTCGACGGAGTTGACGTTCATCTCGAGCTGGTCCACGTGATGCTGCGAGAAGTAGCCGAACTTGAGGCCGCGGTGCACGCTGCGGATGCCGCTGGTGGGCGACAGCAGGCCCATTATGATCTTCAGTAACGTCGTTTTGCCTGCGCCGTTGTCGCCGACCTACGGAAATTCCAATTTAAGGGCCAAGACACGGAACTGCCCGCGAAATTCAAATTTGATTTGGTTTTTCGCCATTTATAAACGAATACGACAAAGTAGGCTTATGGTATTCAAATTGCGCCAATGGCAGTATCATCTTCACAGGTTTATATACTAATCTTTACGTGAAAGTATCCAGTTTAAGAAATTAGTCAAAATAATGAGTTTGACGTGAGATACTCACAAATAAGTCATTATTTTGATTAATTTCTTATACTGGATCTCCTGGAAACCTGTGAAGATGATACTGCCATTGGCGCAATTTGAATACCATAAGCCTACTTTGTCGTATTCGTTTATAAATGGCGAAAAACCAAATTAAATTTGAATTTCGCGGGCAGCTCGGTGTCTTGGGCCTTAATAGAGGAAATGTTCTTTTGTCGTACCTACGTACTGTGTAAATGACAGCTGTCAAAGCTGACACTTACGTGGGTACAGTGCCGCCAACATTACTGTTCAGGTGGACCAAATTGCAACTAAGACCGCTGTTATAAAAATGTCAGACTGACATTTTGGTTACCCAAGAATGAATAAAATTATAATTTTTCTCATGAAATACGATTCATGTCAAACTATTATTTTTATAGATTTGCGACTTTACCCAAACCCTTGAATTTTTTCGCTATAAAAGTGGCCTATTGGTGTTCTCCAGGTCGTCGACGCTACCCATGCAAAAATTCACGTCAATCCGTACCTTTGTGATTACCAAGAAACAAGCGTATTTCGCATTCATATTAAAATTTTAGCCCATTATATTTGTATAGTATGTAAGAAATCTAGGAATATACTTACGATACATATCCTAGATTCCAATGTAGCTCCTAGATTAACATTTTCGAATATGACCTTGTCCTTTGCATAGTAGAATCCCACTTCATTCAGTTGCAATATGGGAGGGGACAGTGGTTCCGTTTCCGGAAACCGAAGGACAACGTCTATTTCCTTTTCAACAGGTTTCAGTTCTGGTCTAGAAATAAACAAAAGGCAAAAGATAAACAATAGATAATTATCCCACAGGGCGAAGGAGAGTCATGATTGGAATATCCCTGTGACATCAAACCACAAATGAGATGAACTAAAGTTAGTACATACCTACTCACTCCAGTGACTCAGCTCTTTAACCCATATATGCCCAGAACTTTTTTTGACGCCGATTTTTATAATTTTCACATATGTTGTTTATTAATGACCATAAATAAGGGCTACAATAGCAATTAGTAGTTTTCAGATCTGAAAGTGGGTTTTTTTCAGGGGGTCGAAAACGACCCCATGGGCAGATAAGGTCTTACACTAGTATGGGGGAGGAATCATGAATATAAAAACTTTATTCGCTTATTAGTCTTGATTATTGGAGTAGACATTGAGACAGGAACCATTACGTAGTAGAATTAGGTGGGTAAGGTAATCTTTAAAGCATCTGTAATACATATTGACATTAACTTGCGACACATTTTGACTATTATGTTTTTAGACAGCACAAGTCTTCTGATCCAACTATTGAGTAAATGTAAAGTTTTAAAACAGAAATAGGGTACCGCCTTGTTTTCAGTTGCTGGTATGGCTCAGGTTGAGTTTTCGAAATAAGATAGGTTGAAGAATTAGATTTCAAAGAGAAAACAGAAAAGAAAAAGACTTTGCTATAGATAAAATTCCAGTATATCTACGTTTGCTTCCAATAATCTGGGAAGCATTGAAGAGTCAACACTCTTCCACATACTTTTTTTGCTGTCAACACATCGAAGTGAACTAACCACATCAAAATATACCACTTCTTACCCCTAATGTCAATTTGATAAACTCCAAAATGAGCATCAACTCTATCTACTCCTCCCACATTGATTGTATTGATGTACAACGTTTGACTATCAATATGTTTGCCAGTATCAGAATATCGACGAGCCTTTTGGACGGGATATACGCCAATTGCACTGGACAACAGTGTAACTAAGCTGCTTCATTCCAGTGAATGGCGCAAATCTTATCTTTGCAAGCTTTTTGCAAGCTCGTTTTATGCATTTGCGTAGCCTCATGTTGCGATGTTTCCCAGTTCTTGTAGAAAAGAGCACCTAAATCACTGTTGGCCCTAGCAGAGTGCTCCCTCGAGGAAGAATAGTCCTCAGAATTAGCAATGAGAGTATAAGATTCTTCGACAATTCAATAGGAATAGAACATTGTGTTGTGTAGAAAGGGGTTCAGAGATTTGAGAATTACGAGAATAATGGACTGGAAAAGTAGGAGAATAATTGACTAAAGCCTTATTGGTGGCTTTATTGTCATCATTACCTTCTCGTTGTATGACTAACATTTCGGCTGAAGTAAATAATTATTGAGATAGGTGAAATCGATTTATATTTTCACACTTTCATCCATTTCATCCTAATCACAGTCTGATATCGTACCTCTGCAAGGGGGATCAATGTTTACATCGATGCCCTGGACCTGTTCCTCGTTATCCAATTTCTCCAGGGCTTCAACTATTTCAAAAATGGAGAGCACATGCCGGGACCGTTAGAGTAAAAATAAGAATTTAAAGCAGCATATATGCCCACGGGGTCGTTATCGACCCCGTGAAAAGTTTCCATTAATTTGAGTACGAAAAATGTAGCCCCTCAGTGAAAATTATACCTATATCTTTAAAACACATATTCAATTTACTTATACATTTATATGCACGTAGTCACCAAATTTTTTCAGAAAAAAACTTATACGATTTTGTACTACTATTTTTCACTTGAAATAATTTAAGAATAGTAATTTTATCGTACTGTGCTTCAAAGTAGTTCTTTACTGTATCAAAAAATAGTGATTTAATTAGAATTAATATAATAAGTTGCAATCAGGATGCATTTGAAGTCATCAAGTACCTTCGGGCCATTAACGACCCCCTGGGCATATATGGGTTAAAAGAGAATTTAAAAAAAAAAGTAGGATAAGTTTATTGTTATTTAGGTTAAGTATCTTTTACACGTTTCGATGGGGTTGGCGTGGGATAAAAAATAGATTTAAAAAAAAAAGTAGTATAGCCGAGGGATACTCACAGCTTGTCGAGCATCTTGAGCTTGCTCTGCACGGAGGAGGCGCGGTTGGCGTTGTAGCGGAAGCGGTCGATGAACTCCTGCGTGTGGGCGCGGTGCTGCTGCTGCGCCTCGTACTATAGCAAGTAGTATAGCCGAGGGATACTCACAGCTTGTCGAGCATCTTGAGCTTGCTCTGCACAGAGGAGGCGCGGTTGGCGTTGTAGCGGAAGCGGTCGATGAACTCCTGCGTGTGGGCGCGGTGCTGCTGCTGCGCCTCGTACTCGCGCTGCTGGTTCTTGTGCTTTTCCGTCTTTGTTTTGTGGAACTGCTCATAATTTCCCCTGTGAACATATTATGTATGCATCGGGTCAAATAGAGTATAGGGTATCACGGTAATACACACATATTTTACTCCTACTAAGAAATAATCTTAAAAATATATAAATTAGATAGTAAGTTAGGTAATTACATATCGGGAAGTGTCACACAAAATTCTAAAATAAATTTTATATTTTATTTCAAAGTTTTCACTTTTTTTTTTTATCTGTGCCACAAATTTGAGAAACGGCACCCGCCATAATACTACGTCATAATGCCTGTAAATAAAGAATCTTTCATTTAGCACCTCGTCCGTTAATGTTATTAGTTATTGTCATCTGTCACTGTGATAGGTACTTAAAGTACCTACTCAGTGTGTTTAATGTCGAGATGACGACATCTAGCGTTTTCTGTCGAGATGATGTCATCTAGCGTTTTCGTCAATTTACGCGCGAAAATTTAAAATGAAAAATTTAAATGCATTGTTTTGGTATTTATCGATTGAATAAAATTTCTAGTAGGAAATTATCACCTTAGGATTAAATTGAGATACTTTTCAAAAAAGAGTAAAATACCCTATTGGGTCAGTCTTCACCAAACAGTCAAATTCTCGCGCACATTTTTGAGGGATAAGCGATAAGCGATAATTACTGCAATTTCAAAAATGCAAATGTATGCCAAAATATCTTTTGATTATTATTATTGGCCTGTAAAATGGCCAACAAAGTTATGGATAAACATTATTTAAGTTATAAACACAAAATGTAAAGCTATACTTTTACCCAGGACTGTAAAAAAGATATCACTATTTTTCGACGTGCCACTTTAGTTCAGAGATTGTGTAGAACAAAATTAACACCAATAAAAAAGAAATGGCCAGATAATGTGTAATGTAGTGTTTCAGCACCTGTATGTGTCAAGCCTCTGTGAGTGCAGATGCATGATGTCAGTGGGCACAGTGTCGAGGAAGTTGCGGTCGTGGGACACTACCAGTAGCGTGGTGGGCCAGTTCTGCAGGTAGTTCTCCAACCAGATGATGGCTTTGATGTCCAACATGTTCGTGGGCTCGTCAAGTAACAGGAGGTCCGGTCTGTAAATCATTGATTTAAATTACATAATTATTTTATCATTAACTTAGTTCATAATAGTATCGTAGAGCCTGGGTGCATGTTTAAAGAAAGCTGTGGCTACCTGGTTTAAGCCATTTTAGATTTAGCAAAGGTCGCACCGGTCTGGTGTCAGCCCTGGGGAAGTCTTTAAGTCCAATGGATTCCAAAGGTCACTTCAACTTGCAATTGACAAACTAGATGGCGTTGTACTGAATTCAATCACACTAACGATGTTCTACAATAAGTTCTAAGGAACATGTATCTATCTACAACAACTTGACACCTTATAAACTAACTTGGAAAACAAAGCTCTCGCGAGCGCCAGCCTCATCCGCCATCCACCGGAGAAGGTCCTCGTGGCACGTGCCTGCATTTCCGGCGAGAAGCCCAGCCCACTGAGGATGATGGAAGCTCGCGCGGGAGCCTTGTCTGATTCTATATTCTCCAACTGCGCGTACACCTCGCTTAGCTCTGCCGACAGGTTCTGGTCTGTAGATCTGGAAGAACATACCATGAGTTGTTAGTTTTTTACCCACCAATATGGTCATTAAATAATGTTCTCCTGAACGATTTACGGTCACAGCAGTTAACCTGTCAAAACAGAGATTAGTCGACAAGCAGGAGATATTCAATGACACTTTCCCAGACGACATTCTAAGTGCAGAGTCGACGCGTTTAAGTACTCTCTGTCTGAGGCGAGGTGAAGTAACGCTAACAATTGCCCAACCCTGACTTCTACAGAAAATTTTATTTATGATCTGATCCAGGACTTCAGCTTGATGCCGGGACCTCGTAATTTGTTGCCGTATTAAATAGCCACTAGAGATACAAAGAAATGTATTAAAAAATTAATTGTACTCACCCACTATTGATAGCAGCTGTAATTTCCTTCTCTCTCTTCAATAAATTTTCTCTAATTGTGTCACATTCTAGAACACTCTGCAATGCGATAGTATCATCTCCGGTCACCTCTTGTTCCACGTGCAATATGGAGATGTGTGAAGGTATTTTAAGTTGTTTACATGAGATCATGCGTAGTAATGTTGTCTTTCCTAGACCGTTACGCCCGACTAGGCCATACCGCCTACCGAATGCAAGAACTAAATCGGCGCCTTGTAATAATACTCTGTGAACAAAGTTATTTTGTTCATTTTCATCCACTTCAATAGCAAGAAAACTTCAAGTCGAGCTGACTGATCATATATCCATTCCATATCATTTCTTTGTTTGTAGTTACTAAAGACTGTCAATGACTAAATGGCTTCGCGCAAAAGCATAGTAGTCTAGTATATCTTAAAATCCACACCCCGAATTCATGTAATTTTTTTTATTAAGAAAATCAATGGGTTTTCAATTCCAGTAGGTTACTATTTTACAATGCCAGTTATTTGTTCGCAAAATACTTCGAGCCTGCCATGTACAAATACATAGTACAATTTCAAATCAACTGTTGTACATAAATGCAACTTGTATGATACTAGAGTTACAGCATATTATGTTCATATTATTGAACCTACAAAGTCAGCAAAACCTTTAAATTCAATGGCATATTATGTACAGCTTTAATAAATTAATGAATTCATAGTTCTTAAGTCTCAACAAACATGATTTCAATTTGTATTTCCTTAGTCAACAATGTAAAGGTACAGCACATACCACCAAGGTGAGCAATATAAATATATTTATCTCTGAAGTGCTAGAGAGAAAATATGAATTATATTACTTAAGTAAATCAACAATAACAGCTTTAGATAAATAAACAATTTAAGGCACAAACATCAAAGACATTATTCCGCCAAGCAATTTAGCGTTCCGGCACAATGACAAGTAGAAACCGATTAGGGGTATAGGTTTAATATACACTGCTATACCCCTTCCAAGTTAGTCTGTAACCATCTTAGACTGCATCGTCACTTACCATCAGGTGAGATCGCAGTCAAGGACTATCTTTTCATCGAATAAAAAAAGAACGCATTGCTACTTTATTCAGACCTATTTAATGCTTGCTAGTTTAGTTTATGCATGAAATTGAAATTTTCGTAACTGATAATTTCTCATAACATGCTGGCAATCTTAATATATAAAAAAAATCATAAAAACTTACTCAAAATACAAGAATCTATTTACCTGTCCCCATAAGCTATATCAAAGTTTTCTATCCTTATGTCTTGAGTTCTATTAGTGCCCTTAGCTTCAAGCTTGCTGTCCTTCTTTGAGGTGACCTGGGATGCTGTAGCAGTCTGTAATACTGGAATAGCGACTGGAACTTTTGCCTCTTTATGTTTTTGCTGTTTCTGTTGCAGTTTTGCTTCTGCCTTTTCTAATTTCCTTGCATCTACTTTCTAATAATTGTACACGAATAACTTGTTTAATTATAAAAAATATGAATTTGACAATAATTTTTTGAACATCTACAAAAACTTTACTGAAAATAGCAGCAGACACTTTACCAAGTTGTAGATTAACATATTGGAATGGATGGACGACAGATGAAACTTTGTACAACAACTGTGGAAGGGCCTAGTAATATTTTCCATCCTTTCAATTTAAATTAATTAATTTAAATTATTATTGTGATATTAACATTATCAAATAAAAAGAAGTTTATTTAATGGTCACCAAACAAACAAATTTTGACTCCTATTTGAAGCCTAGTCTCCTTTAGTAGACTTGCAACGAATATTCGGTTACTATTCGGTATTCGGCCTATTCGGCTGCTTTTATTATATTCGGCCGAATACCGAATATCTACATATTATTCGGCCGAATACCGAATACTTAAATAATATATTTTGTTATAGAGAAATAATTGGTAAAATGAAAAATTAAAATCGATTGATTACGTATATATTCATTTTTTCATTTCTGTTATAATCATTTAAGTAGTCATCGGTGCATAACACAGGTACATAATCATCTTCTGAATTGGAAAAATGGAGGATTTAAAAATTTCACACTATCACACTTACAAACAGATCAAAACTAAAAGAGCACAATAAATAACGTAATACAATAAACACGAAATGAAACAGCGGGCGCGCGGGCGATGAGTAGGTACATTAGAACAAAACAAAGGAGCGCGAAACAATCACGTCTGTACAAGTTTTTGGCGCCGAATACTTTTGCCTAATATTCGGCTATTCGGTCAGGGGTCTCGCCGAATATTCGGTATTCGGTATACTGCCGAATATACTATTCGTTGCAAGTCTATCCTTTAGCTAATAGATCATACAGCCTAAACCTAAGCCTTAATAGTCCAATGGTTAAAGATGCTGAAAACTGGAATGTTGCAGGTTCGAGCCCCACCCGTTGCACTATTGTCGTACATACTCCTTATGCAAGCTTTCTGCTTATTTGGCGAGGAATATTAGTTCATGTTGGCTAATAATTTTTGTTTAAAAAAAAAGCATTGTTTGTTTGGGGAAGTTGGGAGGCCTGATGATCAATGTTTGATAGTATCAAAAGAAATGGCATGTTTTACTGTCATTATTATCATACTAATTACTATTAGCATACTTTTGACATTTACACTTTGATTTGTTCTGCCATATCATATATTTTTAGCCATGATGCCTTGGTGATGTTTTCACGCTACACTTGTAAGTAATGTATGAAAATAAGTTCTGTCTCAGCAGTCCCAACTAGTGAGCTAGTCTAGCTAGTACTATCCATCAACATGTTAAGCAATTTAGTGTAAGTACATAAAGGTATTTTGTTTACTCACAAAACTGTCATCTCTTGTTTGTAGCCATATACTCCTGAGTTCTTCGGTTTCCTGAACATTATTAGTCATTGATGCCAAATGTATTGGTGCATCCAAAACTTTTCTTGGTCCATTTGTAGTACTCGATTTCTCTGGTTGTAACATGTTTAATAGTTGCTCACAAATTCCTCTATAAAAAACAACATTTTTTATCACACATCAGAAAAAATATATACATATATGTATGATACATTTTTAATAAATTTACTGAGTAAAATGATGAATAAATAATAATTTTCAAGCGAAATGTCGGCATGTGTAAATCACACCTGTTTTTAACCTATAACTAGGGATAATACTGTAAAAACTTAACAAGAATTCAAACCTGATATCATGTTCTGATTTTTTAGATATTCCTTGAAGTATTTCTCCTACCGCCTCGTATACTTCCTCTGTATCTTCGAATTCTCCAGCACTATTGTCCAATATGTCTGCAAATGATCGCCAATCAATGGGGAAATTCTTTGTTGCAAGATATCAATGCGACAACTAAACTTACATAAATTAAGTTTTCTTAGGTATTATAATATATGTTAATAGTAAAATAAGAACAAGCCAATATCTTAAATTAAATAATTAAACACAAAAGTATAAGTAGTTTATAACCTTACCTTCAACATATTTTTTTAACTCTTCGTCTATTAGAGGAAACTGACTTTTAATAAAATCACCGAAGCTGGCCATTATAGCTGTAAGTAACTTGGTTATAACCAAGAGAAATAAATTATAATTATCATTTATTTTACGCGAAAATTAGGTAAATATATCCCGATGTCACGTCAGAACTCAGTGAACCATAGACAATAGGAATTATAGACATAGACAATAGACATCATAGCATAGACCCCACAGATTACTTGTTACTATCGATAATAGACATTAGATGGTAGGTACTACGTTTACGATACCATGGTAAGTAGGCAATATAAGGAGACACCCGTAGACAGAGAAGGCAATAGACCAAGGTACTGTGTAACCGCGACTGAAATAGAGATAACATGACGTAACGATGACGTCACATGACAAGTTCGAGTTTAATGTTGCCACAATAACTGCACTCCCCTGTTACCCCAAATTAGATGGAAAATTCTTCCCAGGATTTTTAAATAAAACGACAAAACAGATGCTGAATTGTTTTATTTTTTAAATAACATACCTACACATATAAGGTTGTCTGGGAGAGATATACCTATTAGGGTAAGCTTCTATTTTTTACATATATCTTAATATTGTGTGCAATAAAGAATTTATTATTCTTTATTGCACACAATATTAACTTCAACCACCACTTAAAAGTATAAAATAATTTTAGTTTGTACACGTAAGTCGGTTTTTTAAAAATATTTTTTTTTACTAAAGTTTTTTAATGTACTTTCATAGGACCAATTCACTAGATAATTATTTGCTTCTTAAAAAAAATATTGAAATGCCGAATAGAAATTTAGCATATGTGAGTCACTTTGAAAAAAGATGTATGTAACACAAAGGAAAATTTTTTTTCGTTACTAGTAAGAATGTTACACAAAATAATTTGTAATGAACAGTTAAAATTTTCCTTCGATCGAGTAATGCTATTGAATTAAAAGCAACAAAAATTGTATATTTAGTCATCAAAATCATCATTAATGAAATTAACAGTATATTCCTTTTTTCAGGCAGTCGTATAAAACTGCAACTCTTCATAGTTTAAGTTAATAATTATTTAAAAAAACATTAAAAGTCTGCCTCTAGCTATTTAAAAATGGCTTTAAAAATTAAGAACTTTGTAAATAAAATAATTCTTAAGATCGCCAACAGTTCTCGACTGGTTGTTGGACATTCGAACGAAACTTCAGGATGATTCAGAACAGTAACCGACACTATCTAACTGAATACACTTTAATCATCGCCGACATATATTATATTCTAGTATCCATCATCTTTCTTTTCTTTTCTCATAATATTCATTTGTTCCATCACGACTTTATTTTGTTTCAACAAAAATTAAAAAAAAAATTGAAAAAGTAGCCAAAGTAACCCGCCGTTACGGTATGTCAGAGGACATTACTAAAAAAAACCTATCTCCGTGCCAAATTTCAGCCATATCGGTTTAGTGTGGCGTATTGAGTAACAAACATCCATATGTTTGTTACTCAATCACGCCACACTAAACCGATATGGCTGAAATTTGGATGTATGTATGGATGGCCCTACATACATTCAAACTTTCACATTTATAATATAAGTAGGATAGGGAAAATCGGGACATTGTATAGGTACCTAAAGCTGGCAACACACATAGATACTAAATTTTCTTATTAACTGTCAGTTTGTTTCGCACAAAAGTGTGTCGACCTTGAAAAAAACTGGTTACACGATGAGGGACAAAAAATTGGGTAGCTGCGTCTCTGTTTATCACATTAATAACTTTATTTCTGCTCTCTTTTTAGTGTGAGTGAGAAAGAAATCGTCACTGGCTCTATGTCTTCTCTCTCTACGGAGACACCCAACCACAACACCCAACTTACAAACTAGGGTACATACCTAAAGAAAAATGACGCCAAAGATGGCCACACATTAGGAGCGTTCTCCAAAACTAACGAAATCGATAAGGAGTACCTATAATTTGCATGAATTTAGGTTTTTCAGAGATCTTGGAATTTCTTAACAGTTCTAATTTAATTCTAAATAAATAAATAAAGTTACCGTAAGGGCGGGTTACTTTGGCTTTTTTTTCCGTCTATTATTAGAAATCCCTCTGGTGTAAGGACTGTGATTTGGCGCCTAAGGGTTATTATGGTTTTATTTGGTAAATAAGGATAGTAGCTAATCATTAATAAATTATTTTATATGAAAAATATAACAGTTCAGTTTTTTTTTTATTCTTTTTTATTTGAGTCAAAGTTATTCCTTGAAGAGGGTTACTTTAGCTCGCCAATTTTTTTGGCGCAGAATCTATACAGAACCAAGCAAAAGACCAAAATAAACCTTTAAAATGAAAGATAATAAAATAATACACGTTTTGATATATAAAACTCTTTAATTCTTAAATTAATTAAAAAAATAAACATTCCAACAGCCTTGTTACTGATATTTAACAAAAACTTAAAAACTCTTTTTATTACTATATATATAGCTACTCGTGCTGATTCACTGACTGACTGACTGATTGATCACCTCTCCTGTAAAATTTTGTATGGAAAATTTTTTTTTCACTCACGGTTTCGTATAGAGGGCAAAAATTCATTCGGAACAAAAATATGGAGAGAGCTGATGATTGAGGATTTCGGAGACGGGTGAGGAGCACCGGCCAGGCTATCGAAGATAGGTGGGGGGTGTTCGACCAAATGTCACTCGAAACCTCATCCAATTGGCAAAGAGCCGAAAAAAAACTCCAAAATGGCGGATTCAAGATGGCGGCCATACAAATTTCGTCAGTGTCTATCTCGGAGACTATAAAAGATGGAAGAGTGGTTTCTTGGAAAAAGGTGATCAGGACCCGAAGGTCTACTTGATGAATAGTCAAAAAATTCAAGATGGCGGAATTTATTTTTTTCCATACAAAATATATACAAGACTTTGATACGGTTTCTTTTCAAACTTTCTGATAGTTTTGTGTAGAGGACAAAAATTAATTTGGAGGAAAAATATGGAGAGAGCTGATGGTTAAAGATTTTGGAGACGGGTGAGGAGCACGGCCAGGGTATCGAAGATAGGTGGGGAGTGTTCAAACAAAAGTCACCCGAAACCTCATCCAATTGGCAGAAAGCCAAAAAAAAATCCAAAATGGCGGATTCAAGATGGCGGCCATACAAATTTCGTCGGTGTCTATCTCGGAGACTATGAAAGATGGAAGAGTGGTTTCTTGGAAAAAGATGATCAGGACCGGATGATCTAGGCGATGAATAGAAAAAAATTCAAGATGGCGGGTTTTTTATTTTTTCATACAAAATATATGCAAGACTTTAATACGTTCCTTTGCGCTGATGTTTTCGTATAGAGGACAAAAATTCATTTGGATGAAAAATATGGAGGGATTGAGGATTTCTTAGACGGGTAAGGAGCACGGTTAGGGTATTGAAGATAGGTTGAGGGTGCCCAAACAAAAATCACTCGAAACCTCATCCAATAGGCAGGGAGCTGAAAAAAATTCAAAATGGCGGATTCAAGATGGCGGCCATACAAATTTCGACGATTTCTATCTCAGAGAGTATAAAAGATGGAAGAGTGGTTTCTTAGAAAAAGATGATCAAGACCCGAAGATCTACTTGGTGGTCAGAAAACCGCGGTTCGCTTTAGCGAGCCGCGCACCCACGCACCCTACTAGTTTATTATTAAATTACTAAGTTTTAATTCCTATCTAAAGTAAAAACTTTGATATGTTGCAATAAATAGGCATATATGTCTACAAAATAATCTTACAGCTTCTCTATTATTGAGATTCATCGTATTAAGGCTCATTTATCTTACTAATCAATATATGCTTAATTCTAAAACCAAATATGATTTTAAGGAACACTCTTTTGTTTCATTGGTACTTGGCAATCTAACTCAGCTACTGAGAAACAGCCTTTTTTTCAAATTTGGGGGTCTATCTTGCAGACAATATAGTCCCAACTATAAAGCTGCTCGTCTTTGCAGACTGGCCATCGCCAATAGTTTTCCTCTTTTCATACAGCTCACAAGGGCTCCCTCTTCACTTACTGCAGCAGTCACTTGCCTAGGATATTGTCGTAACTTGATCTTGAGCTAATGTTACCCGAATTTATGAGTCAAAGTATACCCATACTTAGTATTTAAAATTTTGCTATCTAAACTTGTAAAAAAGCAATTGTTTATAGCATCATTCTAGTCTTAAATAAATTTCTGAACCTATCTAATGTAATATTAAACAATACTTACCTTAAAAACTCCGTTATAATATAAAGTTCGCAGACCTACACAAAACACGTTCATACATGCGATAAGTTCGAAACACAAATGGCGCCTTTTTACCTTGAAATAGTTCGGGCAACCAAACAAAACGAGTGCCAGTTATGTCTTCTAACAATTCTAGCTTAAACTAAATCGATAACTGCGATGGCTGCAAAGAGGTGGGAATTTTAATCTTTTTTTTATTTTGAGCTAAAGTAACCCGACCTTACGGTATTTAACAATATGTTCATATACCTACTTGACAGTTGAAATACAACCAAACAACTGACTCATAAAATGGCGAATGGCATGACCACGGCATGACTAACGCACGACTATGAAATGCTTAGCTGTACGACGGCTAACTTGAGATGGAAGGTCAATAGGTAGGTAGGTACCTAACTACTGATACCTACGTAGTATCTAGAGTAATCTGTGTACTACTCTACTCCGTAGTAACTAATACCTAATCTGCACGGCCAGTTCAGTCCCATACAAATTTCCATAGCCTTACAAAATCTTTTCCACTATGATGCATGACAATTTTTACAGACATCTCTATATCTACATTAGGTACCTATATGTAGTATGAAGTATTTATAGATCTACAGTAATCTATGATTCTCCTGATGGCTGACGCCCAATCGACGCCATTATTATTGTATTTGGTTTTTTTAGTTTAATTTTCATATATTTCTGTCCCAGAATAGCAATTGTTATTTCAATTTATTGAAATATAGTGCAAGTGTTATGTGCCCGTTATAATAATTCGCGTAAGGACGCTTTTTTTTATAAGTTTCCACAGTGTGAGAAAAGACAAAGTTTTATGGTTTATATTATAAAAGTGTTTAGGATCTTATGTGTTTACCAGTGTGTTGTAATTTGAAAAACGTTTCGTGAAACAAGTTATTAAAAATATGACGTCTTAATTGGTGTAGGGTGTATCTAATAAACAAAATTAGGACATATAAGTATATATATTAGACAAGATCATAAAGACTTACCTGAAATTCCAAAAATGTGTATAACAAAAGCGATAGGTATTATGTTATTTCAAAGTGAATTAAACAAATATTTTTAAAAAATTTGTTTCTTTATTTCCTATTTTTTATAAATTATAACCTATAATTATTATTATGGGCAAGGATGGCAATAGGTAGATACCTACGGTACATACCTGTGGTAGATACCTATGGTACATACCTATGGTAGATACCTTCATTACAAAAATAAAAATCCATAGACAAAAATAGAAAAAAAAAATTGTTATTACGCCATTGGTTACAGCAGTTTTCCAAAATGATACATTAGCCAATCATGGGCCTTGATTTCGAGGGTTTAAAATTTGTAGGGCACTGAGCCATCTGATACGTAGTATCATAGTAATCTGTGCTAATCTGTGCTCTACTCTATGCAAGACTCTATGTATGAAAATAAAATTGCAATTGCAAATATTTTCAATTTTCATTTGAATAACTTAATTTATTTTTTCGCAATGGATGAGAATATCGATAATAATGTAGCTGTTTTGGCTATATTGGACAATCAATGTAAGCAATAAAATCTTTTACTCATATAATATCATAATATTATTTTTTGAAGGTTGTTTATCCTATTATTGTTGTTTTTCAATTTAATATTATGCTCTTCCACAAAAGTAGATGCATTATTTAATAAAATTGTTAATTTCACATTGTATTCCTTGAAAAATCAGCTTCACCACATTACAAGCAGAATATAAGCATCACAAGCTATAACCACCCACATCAAATAAATCAAGAGGAAATAGAAACCAGCGAAACTATAAAACAAAGTAAGTACCTACCTACCTTAAACATAAAAATGTTGATCACTATCATATAGTGCTGTAACATGTGAGCAAAGATTACACATGGTATTTGAGTCTGGACAACCCTATAAGTGCCCGAAAACACTTTAAATAGGCACTGTATAACCAAAGTTTTAAGTATAAAATCTTTTTACGCATGACATGCAGTTTTTGGAGGTTCAAAACTAAACATGCTTCTGAAAGCCTCTGCTGGAGAAGGTTGCTTGACTTAGGAAAAAGCCAAGAGCAGATTACCTTGGTAAAAATGATAATAAATTTAAGAATTTTTTACCTATTTCAGATATTATATGGACAAAACATGCAACGTTAATGTTGTTGAATTTATATGAAACTAAACTTAACATGTTAGATAACCCAAAGAAGAAATCCAAAATGTGGATATCAATGTCGGAAGAACTCAAGTCCTTTCAAATTGAGGTAATTTGAAAAAAAAAAAGTCTTCTGTGGAACATTTCAGCTTTTTCTTTAATTATTCACTCAAAAAATGTTACAAAATAAAATCCATTTTTAATACTTTAGGATTAAGTGATAAAAAAAAATCAATGGAATAATTGTTGCAGATAGTACTGAACCAATTTTTTTTTTTTCATTTTTTTTTTATTTAGGTGACACCAGATCAAGTCAGATGGAAAATTAATGCACTTACAAAAAAGTACAAAGATTGCATTGACAGTGGTCAAGGGTCGGTGGCATTCAAGTATTTCAATGAAATGCACCAGATTCTTGGAAGGTATAATGAAGACAGTGGAGCTTATAGGTTGGCGTCAGATGTGACACAGGGCCAGGAGGTAGATAAAGATCATAATACAATAAATAGAAAGATATTCAGAAATTCTACACCATTCAGAAAATTGAGAGCAGAACGTAGAACCAAAATTGAATTAGACAAGCAGTGGATTGAGTATATTAGAAGACAAGAGGAACAAAAGCAAGTAAGGGATGAAAGATATGAAAGAAGTTTAAGGTTGAGAGAGGAAGAGTTGCAATTAAAGAAGAAAGAACTGGAAATAAAACAGTCATTAGCTTTACGAAAATTACAGTTAAGAGAGAAAAGGCAAGAAGAAATGCTTAAAATTGAAAGGGAAAAATGTGCTTTGTTAAGGAAATTATTGAATGATCAGTGACCAACTTTACTAGTAAATATATTGAGTTTAGACAGTAAACAATTGTACAATAATTATGTTAATCTCTCAAACTATCCCTTCAACTGTAAGTGTATTGTGTTGTGTAGTATATTTATTCGCAAATTGACTGTAATTTGATTAAAAATCAAGTCAGATCTGTACTGGTTTACAACAAAATCAATCAACAGGCTTGTATAAGTTACAATTGGCTGGCCCAATTTTAATTAAATAATTACTAAGTATAAATAAAAAAGTATTAAGTATAAGTATTCTGGTTTAATATACTTAACTGCTCATGAGCTATGTCATGTCAATGCTCACTTTCATTTAGACAGTAGTTATGTAATATACATGCAGCTACAATGGTATCAGTTATAAAAGCAACATTCCTATATACTGTAAATAGCTTTACTCTTCTGAATCTACTCTTTAACAAGTTGAAAGCTTTATCACTTAATTTCCTAGTAGATGCATGAAGAGTGTTGAACTCTCGCTGCTGTAAAGTCAATCTTTTGTTTTCCCTAAAAGGTGGAACTAGCCATGAGAAAGGTGGATATCCTGAATGTCCAACTAAAAATGTATTATGTGGAAAAAGGGCACTTGGATTTTGTGTTGCAGTATGGTGTAGAGGAGACTTCCTCAAAACCCTTCCACAACTTGTTGATCCTGGTTCACCACAATATATGCTGGTAAATCGCAAGTTGGCATCAATAGTTGCTTGTAAAATTATAGAAAAATATCCTTTTGGATTACAATATTCTCTTGCATTTTTTAGTTTCTCTATTTTCACATGTGTACAATCTATTACACCCAATATATTAGATATTCCTGTTTTACTATGAAAATTATCACATATTGTTCTAACAACACATGAATCTTGTGGCCATTTTATAGCTTCATCCAATTTTGTTATAATCCAAGCCATAACTCTTCTTATAACTCGAAATGTTGAAGATATTGATATATCAAACTTTGTGGCTATTGGTGTAAGGGGTTCTGTGTTTGCTATAAAAGATAGAAATATGTAAAAGCATAATCTTGGTTCTAAAGGCTTTAAGCCAAATTTATGACTAGCTATGAAACCAGATTTTTCCAAATCATCTGAAACAATGTTAAAGTAATGATAATGTAGGCAAATGATGATGTTTCCATTCGATCTAAGTATAGATCTAAATGAGGTACCTGTAAGTCTGTAGGCTAATTTTCGACTTAAACCTAACCGGTTTTTAAACTCTGCTTCCGACCAGGACTCAACAATGTGTAAGTAGTCGTCTACACGTTTTCTTCTCAATTTCATAAAATACTGCATGAGAGGGAAAAACAGTCTATCTTCATCATCGTCATCCTCCGAAAATTCGGATCTTATACTGCTTATATCGCTCCAGTCACTAGATTGGCTACCACTATCATTAATTGATATTGTATCAGCCAAGATCAGTACAAATGTTTTATTAGTATTATGAGCCATTAATTTTTGTTTTTAATGCCTCCAGGCAGCAAATTGCAAAATAAGTCTTAAATCATAACAAATAACAATAAAGTGACAATCACAGATTACCAAAGAGAATGTAATCACTCCGTTTCAGATTACCACAGACCAGTAACAATAATATACAGACACCCATGTCTATAGAAGCTTTATGGCATAGTAGCAGTATGCAGAAGGGGGTGCGGGAGGAGGGGAAAATGTCATTAAACATATATGATCGTGTGTCTCACCTTTTGTTGGCCTCAAGTATGAAAATCTACAGGTTTATCTCTTTCTAACTTAACATAATATTAAAGTTTCTATATTGACTATATCGTAATATTAAATCAAGATGCAATAATTTAGTGATACACATCGTATCTACCCAGCTGTAGTTCAGTGACGTATCACTTTTTTTTAAATTTAATTAATGCAAAGATCTAGTCTTTTAAGGTCTACATATAAATCCTTTTCAATAGGATCAAAAATATAAATACTATTTTTGATCATATTGAAAAGGAATATTAGTATTTTTAGTATTTTGAAATATTACTACATTTTAAAAGTATTTCTTTATCTAATTAGAATTATTAACAATTACTACATTTTAAAAGTATTTCTTTATCTAATTAGTCCATATTACAAAGTTACCCACTAATTGTAGGTAACATAATAGTATAGGTACTATAAAAGTGAAAGTTTGTAGTATAAGTGTGTATGTTTGTTACTCCTTCATGCCACAACAAATGAACCGATTTGGCTGAAATTTGGAATGGAGATAGCTCTTACATATATTATCCAGGATTAACACACAGGCTACACTTTGTCACTTTGGAAAATTATACGAGTTAAAAAATCTTAATCTATGCAGACGAAGTCGCGGGCGTCATCTAGTTCAATATATTATTTAAAGTATAGAGTCAAATAAAAATAATATTTAGAATTTAAATAGTAGTTATGTATTATTATGTTTCAGTTTGGTTTCTCACTTTAAATCATTTTTTTATTAATTTTCGCCTCTTCTATTCAGTAGGTAACTTGTAGGAAAATCTAATTGAATTAAATGTACATTAAACGTATCTATCTACTACCTACCTATATATCCTTGCTAATATTATAGATGTGAAAGTATGTTTGTTTGTTGGTTTGTCCTTCAATCACGCCGCATCACAAAGCAACGGATCGACGTGATTTTTTGCATAGGGATAGTTGAGGACCGGGAGAGTGACATAAGCTTCTTTTTATCCCGGAAAATCAAAGAGTTATTGCGGGATTTTTTAAAACTAAATCCACGCGAGCGAAGTCGTGGGCATCAACTAGTCTACTATATATATCTATCGCGTTCACAGGCATCAGCTAGTATCGGATAAAAAGTATGAGTCCGAAACACTAACAATACCACTAATTAATTAAAACACAAAAACAAACCTTATACGCCGTAATAAACTGAAAACAAAAACAATAACCTGTAAATAAGTATTGTATAGGTACTTCTGAATACTTCGTGATTCGAGCCAAGAGTATATTATAATATAATCACTACGTTTTATCTTCTTGAGTTCTTGAGTACCTACGTAGTTAACTTATATATTTCGAGTTCGTAACTCTTTGATTATATTTTAATTTAGAAATACTTATAAAAATCAAAAGAACCAAGTGAACCAAACATTACCGCCATATTTTTTATTTGAAATTTGAATTGAGAAGGGAAGCCAAGCCAATTTGATAGTAAATATGATAGAAAGTATATTAAGTATGTGTGCGTAAATTTAAAAAGCGTGTGCGTGGAAAGAGATAGTCCTGTATGTATCATATAAATAGAAAGGGATAGACTGATACATATGTTTGACCCTTGACTCGATAGTAGGGATGTAAAGCGGTAATATTACTTTCGTAAAATTCGGTAATTTACCATATTTTACGTAAAATATAAATAAATTACGTAAATTACGGTAAAATTCGATTTAACTCTTACTAACAAAACTATTGTGACCCACACTTTTGCTTGATTTCGTGGCATAATTTACTAAATGCACGTATAGTGCAGTCAGTCAAAACAATTCAACTGATCGCCGATCGGCTTGCCGAATGCTTACTGTTCAGTCGGAATGGCAACAGCGCAAAACATAAAGGCAAACTGCACTAAACGGCAACGTCGCATCGTGCGAGTCGCGCCGCGCGACTCGCAGTACGTAAGTATGTTGCAACTACACGCTCGTCTCACCCCCCGCTATACTTTTCAGCATACATACGTAGCCGGTAATTTTACCGTAATATATATAAATTACCGTAAAATATCCGTATTTTACTAGCATTTTCGGTAAAATTACGTAATTTTGCAACCGTACTCGATAGGGCCTGCAGATTACTATGTGGTGACCAGGCCCTATCGAGTCAAGGGTCAAACATATGTATCAGTCTATCCCTTTCTATTTATATGATACATACAGGACTATCTCTTTCCACGCACACGCTTTTTAAATTTACGCACACATACTTAATATACTTTCTATCATATTTACTATCAAATTGGCTTGGCTTCCCTTCTCAATTCAAATTTCAAATAAAAAATATGGCGGTAATGTTTGGTTCACTTGGTTCTTTTGATTTTTATAAGTATTTCTAAATTAAAATATAATCAAAGAGTTACGAACTCGAAATATATAAGTTAACTACGTAGGTACTCAAGAACTCAAAAAGATAAAACGTAGTGATTATATTATAATATACTCTTGGCTCGAATCACGAAGTATTCAGAAGTACCTATACAATACTTATTTACAGGTTATTGTTTTTGTTTTCAGTTTATTACGGCGTATAAGGTTTGTTTTTGTGTTTTAATTAATTAGTGGTATTGTTAGTGTTTCGGACTCATACTTTTTATCCGATACTAGCTGATGCCTGTGAACGCGATAGATATATATAGTAGACTAGTTGATGCCCACGACTTCGCTCGCGTGGATTTAGTTTTTAAAAATCCCGCAATAACTCTTTGATTTTCCGGGATAAAAAGAAGCTTATGTCACTCTCCCGGTCCTCAACTATCCCTATGCAAAAAATCCCGTCGATCCGTTGCTTTGTGATGCGGCGTGATTGAAGGACAAACCAACAAACAAACATACTTTCACATTTATAATATTAGCAAGGATATATAGGTAGGTAGTAGATAGATACGTTTAATGTACATTTAATTCAATTAGATTTTCCTACAAGTTACCTACTGAATAGAAGAGGCGAAAATTAATAAAAAAATGATTTAAAGTGAGAAACCAAACTGAAACATAATAATACATAACTACTACATAAATTCTAAATATTATTTTTATTTGACTCTATACTTTAAATAATATATTGATCTAGATGACGCCTGCGACTTCGTCTGCATAGATTAAGATTTTTTAACTCGTATAATTTTCCAAAGTGACAAAGTGTAGCCTGTGTGTTAATCCTGGATAATATATGTAAGAGCTATCTCCATTCCAAATTTCAGCCAAATCGGTTCATTTGTTGTGGCATGAAGGAGTAACAAACATACACACTTATACTACAAACTTTCACTTTTATAGTACCTATACTATTATGTTACCTACAATTAGTGGGTAACTTTGTAATATGGACTATTTATTCTAATTAGATAAAGAAATACTTTTAAATGTCTAAATTGTTAATAATAAAATAAATACAAACATATATAAACTAGAGACTACTAAAATGATAACTCTTCCTTTCGGTTTTCCAGATAAAATGCACCTGTCATAAACCCACATAAAAGCAAGAGCTTTTATAAGTACTACCTACCTGTTATTTTTAGTTTTAGATGGTGGTGCCATCTAAAACTAATTTAGGCCGTAATTTCATCATAAATAAAATTTTTATATCATACAAAATTTGTTTTATTTCAAAATACTAATATTCCTTTTCAATATGATCAAAAATAATATTTATATTTTTGATCCTATTGAAAAGGATTTATATGTAGACCTTAAAAGACTAGATCTTTGCATTAATTAAATTTAAAAAAAAAAGTGATACGTCACTGAACTACAGCTGGGTAGATACCGGATGTGTATCACTAAATTATTGCATCCTGATTTAATATTACGATATAGTCAATATAGAAACTTTAATATTATGTTAAGTTAGAAAGAGATAAACCTGTAGATTTTCATACTTGAGACCAACAAAAGGTGAGACACACGATCATATATGTTTAATGACATTTTCCCCTCCTCCCGCACCCCCTTCTGCATCCTGCTACTATGCCATAAAGCTTCTATAGACATGGGTGTCTGTATATTATTGTTACTGGTCTGTGGTGGTGACAATGAACAAAGTAAACATTTCAAATGTTTATTTTAGTCTAATGTTGATTTATTATCTATGTATTATCTATGGTATATTCCATGAAGTATTAAAGCTAGCTTTTCACTACGGGATATAATATTCCTGAGAAATAAATTAATATCACTCACCTTACTTTTGAATGGCGCTGGCACATATTACCTATATTCCAGCGTCAAGGGTTCCATGGCATACTCGCCCCAGACCTCAGTTCGTTGTCCGGGACTGCATATTTACTGCTCATTAAAAAAAAAACATTTTTAAATTCCGGCATAACTACTACGAGACGTTAGGATTCAGTGACGATTGTGTGATAAAATATATCTCATAGTGTCAAGGTCAAACGTGGGATGTAATTTATAGTTAAGTATTTGGGGATATAATATAATATATATATTAAATCCCGTAGTGAAAAGCCAGCTTAACAATTAAATATATTTCCTATCGTGTTCCTATCTACCATGGCATAGGTATTCGTATCTATAATTAGTAATCTGTGATATATTCTTTGTCCCAATTTCCCAAACTCCCGTAGAGAGAGAAGACATAGAGCCAGTGACGATTTCTTTCTCACTCACACTAAAAAGAGAGCAGAAATAAAGTTATTAATGTGATAAACAGAGACGCAGCTACCCAATTTTTTGTCCCTCATCGTGTAACCAGTTTTTTCAAGGTCGACACACTTTTGTGCGAAACAAACTGACAGTTAATAAGAAAATTTAGTATCTGTGTGTGTTGCCAGCTTTAGGTACCTATACAATGTCCCGATTTTCCCTATCCTACTTATATTATAAATGTGAAAGTTTGAATGTATGTATGGCCATCCATACATACATCCAAATTTCAGCCATATCGGTTTAGTGTGGCGTGATTGAGTAACAAACATATGGATGTTTGTTACTCAATACGCCACACTAAACCGATATGGCTGAAATTTGGCACGGAGATAGGTTTTTTTAGTAATGTCCTCTGACATACCGTAACGGCGGGTTACTTTGGCTACTTTTTCAATTTTTTTTTTAATTTTTGTTGAAACAAAATAAAGTCGTGATGGAAGAAATGAATATTATGAGAAAAGAAAAGAAAGATGATGGATACTAGAATATAATATGTGTCGGCGATGATTAAAGTGTATTCAGTTAGATAGTGTCGGTTACTGTTCTGTATCATCCTGAAGTTTCGTTCGAATGTCCAACGACCAATCGAGAACTGTTGGCGATCTTAAGAATTATTTTATTTACAAAGTTCTTAATTTTTAAAGCCATTTTTAAATAGCTAGAGGCAGACTTTTAAGGTTTTTTTAAATAATTATTAACTTAAACTATGAAGAGTTGCAGTTTTATACGACTGCCTGAAAAAAGGAATATACTGTTAATTTCATTAATGATGATTTTGATGATTTATACAATTTTTGTTGCTTTTAATTCAATAGCATTACTCGATCGAAGGAAAATTTTAACTGTTCATTAAAAATTATTTTGTGTAACATTCTTACTAGTAACGAAAAAAAATTTTCCTTTGTGTTACATACATCTTTTTTCAAAGTGACTCACATATGCTAAATTTCTATTCGGCATTTCAATATTTTTTTTAAGGAGCAAATAATTATCTAGTGAATTGGTCCTATGAAACTACATTAAAAAACTTTAGTATAAAAAAAAATATTTTTAAAAAACCGACTTACGTGTACAAACTAAAATTATTTTATACTTTTAAGTGGTGGTTGAAGTTAATATTGTGTGCAATAAAGAATAATAAATTCTTTATTGCACACAATATTAAGATATATGTAAAAAAATAGGAGCTTACCCTAATAGGTATGTCTCTCCCAGACAACCTTATATGTGTAGGTATGTTATTTAAAAAATAAAACAGTTCAGCATCTGTTTTGTCGTTTTATTTAAAAATCCTGGGAAGAATTTTCCATCTAATTTGGGGTACTAGGGGAGTGCAGTTATTGTGGCAACATTAAACTCGAACTTGTCATGTGACGTCATCGTTACGTCATGTTATCTCTATTTCAGTCGCGGTTACACAGTACCTTGGTCTATTGCCTTCTCTGTCTACGCAAACTCCCAACCAAACCAAAGACTACAAAATACAAATAATATATCCCGCCGCAACGCAAAATAAGAGAAAAGTACCTACGGAATTATTTAATGAAAACGGTGTGTAATTTAAGATATGACGGAATTATACAGTTATAAACGTTATGAAAAATCGTTGGGGTTACTTACTACAAGATTTGTGACACTTCTTCAAAAAGCAAAGGACGGTGTTTTAGATTTAAAAGTCGTAAGTGTAGATGCTTTACCAGCTATACTACATATACTTGCATGTCAATTTACGCTCGAAAATTAAAACTTTGAATTTTGACCATTGATTACAATTATTTGATTCTCAATTTCAGGCCACCGATTTATTAGCTGTTAGGCAAAAAAGAAGAATATATGATATAACGAATGTTTTAGAAGGAATTGGTCTGATTGAGAAGCGTAGTAAAAACAGTATACAATGGAAGTAAGTAAAAAGTTTAGTTTTACTTTGTAAATTTTCTTTATTCCTTGAAGTTACTTCAATGAAATGGTAATCATTACAGAGGTGCTGCCCCCGATTGTAACGCTTCTGATATTGGTACTAAGGTGCACCAATTAAGAAAAGAAATAAATTTGTTGGAAGAACATGAACAATTATTAGATAAGTATGTTGATTTGTTTAAAAATCTGCTACAAAATTGACGATTTAATTAGTGTTTCTATACAATTTCATTCTCATGTAACTATTGTGAACTATTAGCCGCACATGGGCACAATTGGTGAGGATTGAGCCGTCAACCTTTAGATTTTTACAACTTAACTGCAACTTAACCTTTGTGCGGTAGGTAATTAAAAAGCTTTGCTAATGTATAACAGCTTGCCCAGCTTGCCTTAGTTAATTACCTACCGCTGGTTGTTGGCTAGAACTTTCAGAAAAGGCTTAAATTTGAATTTGAATTAACAAATTGTACAGACCACTTTTCTTTATTGTATTATTTTGTATTTATTCATAAAGTAAACAAGATTTCACATAATGGATTTTGATTATTTTTAAATTTCAGACAAATGCATTGGATAGAACAAAGTATTAAAAATGTTATTGATGACACTGATAATGAGACATTGACATATGTCACAGAAAATGACATTAAGGAATGTTTTGCCAATGACCAAATTTTTGTTTTGGAAGCACCACTTGGTGCTGATTTGGCTGTTGGGAGATTACCTGGCAAGGTAAGGTCATGCACTACAAACATGATCATAGTAAATAATTTGAGAATTCTTATTACTATGAATGAATTCATTTGGAAGGCTAATAGTTGAATTAAATTAATTAGTAATTAAAGTAAAATCTAGTTTACTTAACTTATACACATTCTGTATGTTTAGTTGCAAATTGGTGTTAACTCAATTTGCACATTTTTTGCAGACAAGGATAGGATTATTTTAGAAAGATTTTTACAATCTAATTAGCACCAATTTGCTATTTAACATAATGTGATCTCAACACTACAGACTAAATAAGTTTTTAGAATGTTTTCCATTTTTAATCATTCTTTCATATAATTTTCATTATTTCTTAATTCATATTGACAGGCTACAGAGTTTGCCAATTTACATTTGGGTAAGGCCGTAGATTTTGCCACTTTTTGTAAAAAGAAAATGTCCCTTAACTTGACATGCGTATTAAAAATCGAAGTACTGCGTAAATTTTATGCAAGTATCCTAATTAGGTTAGGTAGTTCTTAAACTCCTATAATGCATTCTTAAATTGAATGTATGTCGTATATTAAAAAAAATACAATGACTTAAAACCGACCGTACCCCGAAATTTTGCCCAAAATAAGCTGTCTTTTTGATCCAGTCAAATATTTGGCTCGTTATAACTACATTAATTCTATTTAAAGTCCTAATTTACTACGAATATCTGAAATGTGAATAGATTAAGCAATTACATCCTGGGTTCCATGTATTTAAATATGCGTTTTTAAATGTTTTATCGCAATTCAAAATGTTGTCTCCTTATTTTCACTTATTACGTTACTATTCTGTATGTTACCAAAATTGGGCATCTAAATATTCAATAACATTAGGGTAGTATTTTATAATGGCACTGGCCACACTAAAGATTCCGGCAACGAAATAAAAAAAAAGAAACCGCCATTTTCTAGCCTGTGGAATTTTATCAAAGGTGTGCGCGTGTGTTTCGTCAGCAGCTTTTTTTTGTGAATTTTGGTGATTTTAAAGGTAAATAACAGTTTTTATTGCACACATGTATGTGTTATACTAAGCTAAAGTGATTTATAAAAACATGATAATGTGTATTTGACTAAAATCGGCTCGCATTTAGTAATTATTCCTGTTTAAAACCTCAAAAATTACGCTTCGACGTTACTTTTATGTGACTTCTATGTTACTGGTAACGTTGATTGTTATTTAGTAACGTTGAAGTGTTGTAAAGGTTAGTGTACATATCCTGCCAGAAGCGGATTTTTCAAATAGTTATTTTAAATAAAGAATGAGTTTAAAAGAAGATAAGTTAATTGAAACTCATCTTCGTAATAATCAGAATAATGTACCTTCATTTGATAAACAGTCAGAGAGTTTTGGTTACTAAATTCCATTGATGATAGTTTAAAAAAATATATTTTTCCTATTACTGAATTCTCTCTCTTATCTCTGAATGATCGGCTATTATTAAAAATGCTATACTTACAAGTTTATTACAAAAATCTCCTCCTTTTTTGAAGTCGGTTAAAATAAGTACGTTATGTAATCAGCCTTACAAACACTGTGTTACTTTTACGTTACTTCTACGTTACCGTAACATAGGAGTGTCTATGTTACTCTATGTTACAAAGTGGCAAAATCTACGGCCTTACCCATTTGTGGCTGAAACCAACTAGCCACGTTAAGAATTTTTTTTTTTTTGCTACCCAACAAGATCAGATTTAAAGGTTGGATGTTAGTGATAATAACTGGGAATATTATAAGAATTGTTGTGTGTTCTTACTTTGCCAAAGTAAGAACATGCTACAGCTTAACATGATCTCTCAAAAGATAAAGTCAGCTCCTAATTTGGCTCAATGTTGCTTAACCACTTTAACCACAAGTACTTTCTAATATTTGAGGGTAGAATTATTATTTCTATATTTTGTTTTCAGGAACCAGGTGAAGATCACAAGTTTTTTTTGCATGTAAAATCAACTAATCCCATTGGAGTTATATTATTGTGTGATGTGGAAAAAGAAAAGGTAATAATGAGTTGTATTATACTCCCCTAACTGCATGTTTGTTTACTTTAAGTGGAACTCTTTAATTTTACATTTTTTTTTTATTCGATGACAAGATAGCCCTTGACTGCGATCTCACCTGATGGTAAGTGATGATGCAGTCTAAGATGGTAGCGAGCTAACTTGGAAGGGGTATAACAGTGTAAATACAACCCATACCCCTAATATCGGTTTCTACACGCCATCGTGTCGAAACGCTAAATCGCTTGGCGGCACGTCTTTGACGGTAGGGTGGTGACTAGCCACGGCCAAAGCCTCCCACCAGACCAGACCAGAGACAATTTAGAAATTATAAATTCCTAAATTGCCCCCGCCGGGAATCGAACCCGAGACCTCCCAGTTATAAGACCACAGCGCTCACCACTGCGCCAGGGAGGTCGTCAAAAATTTGCTAAGTGTAGTTAACAAATGAGTGTTTTAACCACATCTATACTGTAAAGTTTATAAATAGTGATACAACAAATATTACTGTAATTTGCACAGTATTCAGTTTAAAATAGTTTGTTTTAATATTCATGAAGATGTTTGATGTATATGAATATGAATATTTGGTAAATATTTACTACTAGCTGATGCCCGCGACTTCGTTCGTGTGGATTGAGGGTTTTTTATTCCCGCGGGAATTCCGGGATAAAAAGCCTATGTGCTATTCCAGACTATAATCTATCTCTGTGCCAAATTTCAGCGAAATCGGTTGAGTCGTTGCGACGTGCTTAAGTACATCTACACTTTCACATTTCGTCAAACTTCGTAACTCCAAAATTTCCGATTTTTTTATTTTGACGCCATCTAGTGTAAAATCATGATAACAGATAATAAATCATAATTACAACAAACATAAGCACAATTAAATATTCAAATGTAAATAAAGCTGTTTGTCTATGTTTTTATTTTTAGTTTAATTTATAAGTTTTTTCTTTCTCCTGTAAAGTTTGACCAAATGAAGATACGAAGTTTGATAATTAGGTCGACGATTTATAATATTATAGTAGGATTCGGCGAATACGAATATTCGTATTTGTTCCATCTAGGAATGTAATCGTTAAAAAGAATACAAGTGTTTTTCTGTCTATTACATTTTCACCCCTAAAACAGTGGTCCAATTTGGCAAAGGCATGGATATAGTTATATCCTGAGGAAGAACAAAGAAACTCTGGAAAGCGATTTTGTTGTATTTTATATACATTCCAAATATTTATAACTTACAGCAAAATCCCTTTCTAGCGTCGATAGGCTATTTATAGTCTGGAGCTCTAATGAGTCACTACAGGATTTGTATTAAAACCTTAATCAATACAGCGTAGCCTGTATTGATTTAATGTATTTGTAAGGTTTTAATAAAATATCACGGAGCATTTCCCAAAAATTATGTGTAAATCAATACATCCTTTCAGCTAATTGGAGATGATAGTATGGACCTAGAAGTTCAAAGTTACACAGATGGTACTGAGGATATATTGCAATGCCCTAGTAAGTAAAATTATGTATTATTTTAAAAGTACATAAACCTCATAATTGGACGCACATATGTAATAAAGAGTCAACCCACACAACTTATCAATTGAAAAGTTAACTTTATTCCTTTAAATTATGTTTATGTATGTTGTATGTGTGTTTGTATTTAATTTGACAAAGGTTTGTGGGTTGAATCGTTATTGCGTATGTGCGTCCAATTAATATGTAACATGGCAAAATTAAATGAGATTTCTCTTTTGCTATTTAGCAGTTTTAATAATGAATTAGTTTTAGTTTAAAAGCCAGTCAAAGTACTACCAACCATTCGGTTCTTTATTTTTCAAACTGACTTAACTAATTATTTATTTTTGAAAATGTTTTAATTTTCTTTTTTTCAGATTATCTCCTACGATTGAGTCCACCTGTTACGAAACAAGACTTTTCATTTTCATTGCGTGGCTCTGAAGGCTTATGTGATCTCTTTGATATTCCTTGTTAGAAAAAAAAAATGTTATTATTTGACATTTTTATATATTTTTATGAATTATTAATGATCTAGAAAAACATTTTTTACATTAGTTTTGATAATAATCAAGTGCATTTTTGTTGTGATTTTTTGAGAATGTAAATATATCTTGTAAATAACATTAAAAATTTTTGTCAAATCATGTTTAAAAAAATCACTATGTTATAAGAGGACACAAGTAGTTGTACGAAATTAAAACGAATAAGTTTTGTATTACAAAAATGTATTTTATTTCTTAGGTTTAGGTCTGGGAACAAATCTATCTAAAACACCAAATGACTGTTTTGGTATAATATATTGTTTTTCTGGCTCGGCAAGTATCTTCTTTGCTTCCATTGCTTGATTTATATATTCCTAGAAAAAAAAACAGTGAAATATTTTCAAAAATAAATTGGCTAAGATTTCCTTTAATATGATACTCAAAAAACTTACTTTTCTTGCTGTCTCCTTCATGATTTTTTTTCTTGTAATGTTAGTTTTGCCCTTTTTCTTATGTCTCGGCGTGTAATCCACTTTCCGTGGTTTCAAATACTGGAAAAAACATCAATTTTAAAGTTTGTATTAACCCATTTTCACATCACTCTTATTACATTGCAATAGGGTATAGATTTCTTATTGCCTAAATTATTTTATATATTTTTAGATTATTTTTCACTAACAGTAAAATACCCTATTAGAGTTATTTCACGTTATGAATGTTAAAATTCAGTGAGTACAATCAACTACTAAAAAAAATACTACCACTTTACTGAAAAACAAAAATGGAAATAAAAAACAGACTCCAATTTATTATATTTTTTTGCCAGCAACTTCGTTAGTGTGGAGTTAGGTTTGTCTGCCGGAATTCTTTATTTTTCTAATTCTTGTGCTGTCCCTTTCATAATGTTTCGTGCGGAAAAGGATAGCGCTAGATTTAGACCTATCAATTTAGAAACATATACATTGTATACAACAGAAGTACAGCCACAATGTAAGACAAATAGAACTCTGAACTAAACTTACCAAGAGATTCTTCTTAGCTTCCATTTTGTCTTTCATGGAAGGCACATCTACTTCCATAACATCAAACGGATTGAGGGTGATAAGTTCCGCAGGGATCTTCTCAAGTAGCGCTTTAACCTCGGCTTCTTTTCTTTGCTTTTTCGTTTGGAATGGATTGCTCTCGAGAGCGTCGAAGTTAGGTTCACCGCTGCCTATAATAAAATAATAATAATTACTAGACTTGCAACGAATATTCGGTTACTATTCGGTATTCGGCCTATTCGGCTGCTTTTATTATATTCGGCCGAATACCGAATATCTACATATTATTCGGCCGAATACCGAATACTTAAATAATACATTTTGTCATAGAGAAATAATTGGAAAAATGAAAAATTAAAATCGATTGATTATTATTATATATTATCATTTACATCATCCTCGAAGTATGCCCATATAGGTGATTTTTTTTAAATGCCATAATCGATTTTTTTATTATTAAGGTACGTTCGTAATCATTTAATTGTTTATTTGTTAAATTTCACACTATTACAAGAGCAACAGCGGGCGCCCGGGCGATGAGTACATTAGAACAAAACAAAGGAACGCGAAACAATCACGTCTGTACAAGTTTTTGGCGCTAAAATCCAGCCGAATACTTTTGCCTAATATTCGGCTATTCGGTCAGGGGCCTCGCCGAATATTCGGTATTCGGTATACTGCCGAATATACTATTCGTTGCAAGTCTAATAATTACCATTAAAGAAAAAAATTATTCCTCCTGATCGAATTTAAGCAACGGCGGCCAATGGCAACAGAGACTATTAACAAACTACGCAGGAGACTATAATCGACGGCTTTTTATTATGTTCTATGGGGTCTAATATGCCCAACTTTTCAATTATGGACTGCTACTGCATATATTGCATTTTGGTTATAACACAATATGTTATTATGCAATAATTTTGCTCTTGAAACTCAAATCGGACAAAGAACACTTAAATAACTACTTTGCTTTGCGATATTTTTAGTCTATTTCTGTACTTTAAGTGAAAATAAAACCTTGTTAGGGTTGCTGCACAGTACAAAGCTAATTTTCGCCTTTTCATCCGTTTGCTTCATAAATGTTAACAGTTCATTTTTACCTGGTACAATGATGCTTGTGAATCCATTGCTAGTGCCTATCCCTAAAACATCTTCATATGGACAGAATTTGAAATTGTTTATGGATTTCGCCATTGTATGCCTCAAATATGACCCCTCAGCTGTTTGTGTACAAGAATTACTGAAACAAAGAATTACATAATCAATTTACATTAACTTAAGTGTCCCACTTAAAATTATGTCCTCAGACTACCTACTCAGATTTTATTATTAACTTTAAGAACACTAACAAATCTCAAAATTGGAAAATTCAAAATTTTGAGAATATTTAATGCCAATAGTCTATGTGTTAATCCAGGGTATGAGCTATCTACATACTAAATTTTAGCCAAATCTGTCGAGTCGTTTTTGCGTGAAAGAGTAACGAACGTATACAAACTTTCGCCTTTATAATATTAGTGTGAAAGTGTGATAAAACCTTATATTATACCTGTATATTTCTACAATTTCTCCAAGTCCCACAGCCAACATATCTTTCTGTGAAAACTCCAAATCTATAGGAGCTGACCGCAGTTTGTAATGTTGTAATGGCCCATCAAGGTTTCTAATGTCCCATATTTTTAAGCTTCTGTCCACTCCTGATGTTGCCATATACCTAAAAAAAATATTATTCATTTTTAACCAACTTGCAGCATAAAAGATAGTCGTTGGGGTCCCAAGGTGCCGGCAGACTCCCGAATAGGGAGTCGCTAGATATAGGTGGCACAAGATAGAGACATGTGGAAGTCCATACAAGAGACTATCGGTTGATCAAGAAGAACAAGATATTACAGACACAAGCTACAAAGATTGCATACATGCCCCTGTTGTCAACAGCAATACCAGTCAATGGTGTTTTGTGGCATAATATCTTCGCCAAAGGTTTCTTCACAGTGGGTGACCAGAGAGAGACAACTCCCTTGGAATTTCCCAAACACAGAGTAGCATTGTAGGGGTTTTGTGTCATGACTGAAGTTCGACCCATATGGTTGTTGTAGTGTCCAACAACTTCTCCTATCGATATATCCAGCCATGACATAAATCCGTATTCATTCTGTAACAATATTACATTACTGTCATTATGATTATGATGTCATAACGATGCAATCTATTGATTCTTCGTCTTCGTTTCCTGGGAATCTTCTCCGCATGTAGGCGTTCTATTGATTCTCTTGATCAAACTCCCACTCAGCTCTGACACTAGACCTCGTTTTTACTGTCTCAAGTCCAAGCACATTTTTAAAATTGCAGAAGTAAAAAGCTTCCTTTTTTAAAAATTACCTTTTATTGTCTTAGGTAAAACATTATCTCTACATATAGGTACATACTATATAAATATACAATACAATAGGAAGTTAAAGAAAGTCAAAATTGCACATAAGTTAATTTAAAGAAATAATTTCAGGCGCTATTTGGATGGCCATTAGTGGATAGTAGATTTCCATTAAATACACTCTCTCTACCTAAACTACATACCCAATACATTAAATAAAGTAGATTAGTGTTTAGTTAAAACTTACCACCACAGCTAATAAAAAGTGGTATGGCAAAAATTCCATCCTTATTATCTTGTCCAATTTCTTCACACAATGTAGTTCAATTCCTGTGTTATCATAAATGTGCAACCATTCCTTTTGAGCAGCTGCAACCATGGTTTCGACATGTAACCAACTGTAAATAAAATATAAGGAGCAATTTTTAATGGTTATTAAAAATTATGCGTCGTAAATTAGTTTTCGCCGCGACTTCGTACCCTGAGTTAGGTTACCTACTGTTTTTCAAGGGTTAAAGGATGTTCTCCTATAGATAAAAAAAAAACATGTATAAAAAATTCATCAAAATCGGTCAAGCCCTTCTCAAGGTATTATGAAATAAGCTGTTCCATACAAATTGTATAAGAAAACTAATTTTCTTTGTAAATAGAAATTCGTGAAATTTTCTGAAGTTTTAATAGTTAAGTACTCTGCTTTTCAGGATGGAAACAAATCCAACATATTATCAAAGATTATAAAAATCCATCCAGCCATACTCCAGTTACACCATTTATTGGTTTAACTAACCCAACTTTTTATATAATATTTAGATTATTCCTTAGGAAGTGATTTTACAGTTCAACACACCTTACATCATGAATAGATTCCATAACATTAATTTCAAAATGAAGTTTCTTGGTGATCCAATCAAAGGCAGCTAAATGACCTTTCTTACCGCCCAATAACAAATGTCTGCCATTGCGTGAATATTTAGCCTGGTAAGGACCAAAGCCAAGGTTCAATTCAAATATCTTAGTGGCTGCTGTAATATCTACATTATCAGCAATTACTTTTTGTGTAATGCCTGTCGTGCGATTATCTTCATCGACTTCTAGAAAACTGTAACAAAAAAAAGAAGATTAATCTTTTATGTACTAAAATATGTAGAAATAGTCTAATCAAGGATAATTATTATTATCCTCACTCTGATTATAAACAGAGCAGTTTCAACAGTTATAGGGGTAACTTCACTGGTTTGAACTCGCATAGAGGCATGTGTCACGTAAGCTACAGAAGCAACACATGAAATAGTGCATGTGTTTAGTTATATGCTGACATGTGTCTGCCAACATATTTTAGTATGCAGTGAAGATGAGGCATGCACATAGGCATATGTCTAGGCAGTTAAGACATTTTTCTAAGTGTAATTATTACACCTAATATTTAATCAAATATACAAAATCTCCAATCTTAATAAATTGACAGATCATAATTATTAAAGGTCAATTTAGTTAAGCTTAGAGACTACGATTAAATAAGGATTTTTTCTTTTCTATGCAGATTTTCTTAATGTCTCATAGCATGTGAGGCTGTCCTTCCATTGATGACACAGCTTCTTACATTGTTTTTATTTAAACACAGGAGATATTACAGTGCGCAAGTGTATTATATTTCTACTATCAAATTCTCATAGTCCGATTGGAATCTGACATGTGTTCTAACTTCAAACTTCTGAACTACCTATATGTATACAGTGGCGTGCACACGGTAGGCATAATGCGGAAAAATGATATAAAATGGAGAAAATCGCCAGTACGAGTTATAAAAACTTAAGGGTAGGCTTTTTATAATTTGTACAATGCCTACACTTAAGTTTTTTTAAATTCGCACCGAAGATTTTTTCCATTTTGTATCATCTGCCTACTCTGTAGTACATCCTGTGCACGCCACTGTATGTATATATACTAATTGAGAATTCATTGACAGATAACCAACAAACTTTTCAATTTGGTCCAATTCAGGATTTAAACCTAGGGCATAGAGCATGTTAGACTATAAATAAACTTACCCTTGGTTTTCAGTCAGCAAAATATCAGCTCTTGTAGCCTGTTCTTCTGCAAACTTAAACTTGTTTTCTTTCTTCTTTAACTTCAATGCATACAGAGGGTGTCTCACACCCTTCCCTATACCTTCACCTCTTGAATGCTGCTCTAATTTCTCAGGGTCTATTGGAGCCTTACCAGGGTACTGCTGTTTCTGTCTTTTTTCTGTTTGAAACTTCTTGTTTTGATCATTTTTGGTTTGCTGTCGGTGTAAGGATATAAATATGTGTTTTGGGCTAGTTTTAGGATTGATTGTTGATTAATTTATTAGTGCCATGTGGTGTATAATGTGGCAGATTTAGGAAACACCTAATGCTATGGACAAGTAGAAGCATTTAAGATTGAAACCTATAGTGTACATTGCATCGATTTGTACATTGCTTTTGCTCAGACTTTATTTACTAGCAATTTAATAGTTAGAAGGACACATTTATGTCAAGATAACTTAAAGGTTATTATATGGGTAAGTAGGTAGTTATCAGTTTTAAAAATATTTTAACTTACCCTATATTTTTGTGTTTTTAAAATCTTTGATGTAGATTTAATTTTAAAAACCTTCACATTTTGATCCTTATTATCTTCGTCGTTATTATTACTTTCAGTATCAAAATATCGGACCTGAAAATGGATTTGTTTATAGAAATTATAACCTAAACTTTTTTGAACATAATATAATTTTAGAACAATGCACCCCGTAACATTACCATCTTTTTTTCCTTCATTACAAAGCCGGATAGATTTGTTAATATTGCTAATAGCTATGTAATTTATAAAAGTATTATTTATTTCTGTTAAACTAACACAACCATCACAACTAATCATGCATGTATGTTGGTACTTGGTGTGCGTATGACATTGACAAATGTGTAATGACATTTGACAATCAATGACAACTGTATAGATAGGAAATAGGTACCTACCCACGAAATACCTATATGGAGATGCCCTACCTACGAAAATAAGGTGCATACCTACAGAATGCTGTCGCATAAAATGGCCGCCCATTAGGGAGTGTGCTTCAAAACTATCGACATCGATAAGAAGTGAAACAGTAATCAAGCATTTATGAATACACTGGCTTATGCCTGCAACTAAGTTCGTTTTGATTAAGGTTTTTAATATTTATATTGGATTTTAGTTCTCATTAGATTTAAATCTTTTTTGCTCTTTCTATAGGTTGATTCCTTTGATATATATTACTTATATCATAGATCTACATCGACGTAAAACTAAGGATGTGACTTATTATTATCCATTTTATTGATATGGTTTGATAAACCTAAGAATTCACCTGAGAGTAGTAGTTATTTTATAGTTACCTATTTATAAGCAGTAGGTACCTAGTGATTATTTATTGATGACGAGATAATGGGGGAGTCAGAATCACAAACATATAAGAGGTCAGAATAATGAAACAGACATCGCAATTGGATTGTAAAATTGGCTGTAATATCCAAGAGAATGTAATCACTCCGTTTTATGTAATATCGTAGACAGGAATAATAAAAAACATGTCATTATCTCGGTATTTATTATTTTTTATTCTTTTTAACAACACATACTCAATATTTTACAGAAACGTATATGACAATCAGAGTAGTAACATAGTAATAGGTTTAATATTTAGTTGCGTATATAGTTATTATTGATCAGTGTGCGCGATGCGATTAGATAAATGATTTCAGTTCATCCACTTTCACAATTAATCAACAAAAACGACACGCATCGCTTTTACGAATTAGAAATAACTAATAATTGCACATAATATTAACGTAAAGCGCATCAAATAAAACATTGCAAAATAACGCTAACCCGTCTCGATTTGAGCTATCACATCCTCAAAGGTAACAATAAAATATAACATGTAACATAATCACAGCAAGTGAACATTGGCTAACAAAGAAATTATTAATTTATCCCTAATTTATCAATTAATGACTGAATTATTTAACTTACTTGATCTAATGAGATCGCTTTATTATCTAATATAAATATTAACGTCCTTACGACGTGACAACTATGTATTCACAATTTATTTACAAAGTGACTAGAGTCTTTTAAAAGTTTGTCAATTTTCGATTTGTTTTCTCTCAAATCTACCAATATTAATAGTGTTAAAACGTCAGCGGTCGGGTGCTCCTGCGGAAGCATTTGGCACATTCCCAGTATCAACATAAACGCAGTAGGTATAACATTTTCATTTGCTATTTAAGTTTTTTTGCTGGGTAAAACGACCTTACATTTTCACTAAATACCGCCTACCTTGGCTGTAGTCCGGTAATTATAAAATAATCTAATTATTGAGTTACATACATATTTACACGTTATATCCCTCTTTAGAGTGTTGTGTGGGACTAAAATAGCTTTAATACAATTGTATAAACTTTCCCTAACATTAACTTATTGTAAGCATAATACGAGTAACAGTGTTTAAAATTCATTTAAATTTAAGTCCACCTTATTGATAAATTAGTCGAATCTTTCGAGCTTTAACGCGATGACTCACAGTAGTCACACATCGTATACAACTGTTTATAAAATAGACATCATTATCTAAATAGAACACATAACGTCCGAAGGACCCTTCGCACGGGCGATACACTGTACACAACTAGATTTTCATAGTTCACTGTATTCGATTTGACATTTTGTCAACAGTCTTTAAAGTACAACTTTGGTAAATAGCTTAAAATTGTTTATGTAGCGCACTAGCAAGAAGTGTTTTTTTTTAAATAAGCTCCGCCGATTGTATGATGGCTATAAAATCATTGTCGCTCGTTTTCGGCGGCGCTGGGTGACACTTAAATAGGCGTGGGAAGCACAGTGAAGTCCTGAAGTGCATTTTTCACCGTTTCATAGATTGGTCGATTTTCATCAGGACAATAACCATCAGGAGAGCAGAGTGTCTGCAGTTTGGTCAAATATGAGTCAAAGTTGTCATAAGCAGGCTTCTCTCCGGGGCCTGGTGGCGGAGGCGCCCCGGGAGTTCCCAGACCAGTGGGCGCGGGAGCGGTGCCTCCCCCAGGGAGTCGGACGGTTTCCAATAATGTTATTACGTTATTGCAGAGGCCCTTGTAATACTCGTGGAAATTGTTGTTGCTGTGATGCATCTGTTGGTTCTCCTGTAAATAATGACAGTGTTGAGCTACGCAGCTATTGGCTTAAAAGACATGGATGGATGTTTTGGGAGATTTATTAATTACTTAAGAACAACGGCCCTTCTTTAGAGTGGCTACTTTATTGGTAAGTAAACAAGAGGTACTCACAAATTCATGTGATGTTAGTAGCACTCAAAGTTGGATGTTTGGAGCCATGACTGTACCATCTACGTTATCAGACAAAGATAGTTATAGTAAATTTTGGATTATCTATTAAAGGTTTGGAGAATGTTTTGTGTTTATTTAAAATCATGATTGTTAAATATGGTATTTAAACTTACTCTTTCACCGTGACTGAGTTGTGATTCCATAGCGTTGATATCGGATTTTAGCCGTATCATTTGCGATTCGACTTTAGCGTTCTCACGTTGAAGTTCGGTTATTTCTTGTTCCAGTGTCATAAGATCTTCGCCGTTTCCTGTTTGCATGCTAATATCTGTACCTAGAAAATGTAACTTTTATTAACTAATTTACCTATAAATTTAACTTTATTTATAAAAATATCTATTCGTAAAAGTTGGTAAAAGTAATATAAGGAAGTTACTTCCTTTAGTTGACGACTTTTGTCTTTATTGTTCGGTGGAGGCGCCGGGACAACCTAATCTAGGTATACCTATTGGGTGATGTGTGGCACAATTCATAAAATAAACGTTTCTTTCTTTCTTTCTTTCTTTTACTCGTAAAATGTAGAGAGACATTAGTCAGTACGGACCTGAATATGATTTCGGGTAGAGCGGCGTGATGTCGTCAGGATATTTGGGCTTCTTTGGCGGTGTTGGTGTAGTAGCTCCAGCAATTGGACAGCCGGACAGCGAGCGATGGGTTAAAAACGAGCCGTTTAAATGGCCGGATCCATCACAGCCTGGCGTCGGACAGTTCACACCGTCGAATTTGATTGCGGACGCCGCTGCTGCCACGGCCGCTTTGTGCTGTTCCACGGTTCCTCCACTTTCAAGTACTCGCATTTTGTTGCGGTTCGCAATCGGGCATCCAGAAGCGCTATGGAGAAAACAATAATAAATTAATTTTCCAATTTTGATGGAATTATACTCCATAGTAGGTACGAAAATATTTTTTTCGTTGGTAGGTTTACACACGGTTTTTCATTTGAATGAAGGATATTAAGTTCGCCATTTGATTTTTTACGCTCAATAGATGAAATACCTTTATCGATAATCGACATCTTGATTGTTTCTAAGAGACCACACTATACCACAAAATTCGCTTTGAAATGGAATGTTATGAAATACCTATACTTAGGTCAATTTACAATCCGAAGATACATCAATGTTCAATACACATCGTGCCTACTTTATTACTTATTTTCTTTATCATATTCCTTACCTTCGATGCGATAAGAATTTCCCAGTAGCGTGTCCAGAACCGTCACAGCCCGGTATTGGGCATCTATGCAGCGTGCAAATACCAATAAACTCATACTTAGTTATTAACATAGATCATAGATTAGGGAGACAGCCTTTTGGCAGATAAAAGTTATTATGTAGAGTAAAGAAATATGAATGAATAATCTTTTTTGAAAGTTAGATAAAATTATGGAACATTAGGTAGGTACATTTTTAAATTACATACCTATATCTTATCTCCAGAATTATATACACGATGATAATTATCGTCTAAATTCGACGGGATCTCCCTGTTTGGGAGCAAAAACCTAAACTTTACATAGCTCACCTAAGAGGCTCTGAGTCTTGTCCATCTCTTGGCTTGCTTTTTGGTTTGTTAGCTCTGGGGCAGCCGGAGAGCGACCGGTGTGAGGAGTAGTTCCCGGTGACGTGGCCGGATCCGTCGCAGCCGGGGGTGGGGCATTTGAGTTCCTGCGAATGGGGCTGCAGCTGCGAGCGATCGGCGCGCGGACATCCGGAGAGACTGCACATATACAAACTGCTTACAATGGCGTGACGGCGCAACTTGCGGTAGCTTACGATAAGTGACGAGTTTGTGTTTTTTTTTCATGAAAAATTAGCCCTTGATTGCGATCTGAGCTGCTGGTAGCTTGCGGAAGAGCTGCATCAATTGCTATAGTCTCAATTGTGGTGATTGTTTGGATTTATTGCCTTCTCGCTGCAAATAAGCATTTCAGTCAATGGCGAGAGAGTGTCAGTCAATCAGAGGTGATTGTGATCGCCACACCATAGCAATTATTTTTAGGCAATCAATCCAGGCACCGATGGTAAGTGACGGTGCAGTCTAAGATTGTAGCGGACTAATTTGGTAAGGATATAGCAGTGTAAATAAAACCTATACCCCATGTGCTGGAACGCTAAATCGTCGACACGTCTTTGACGGTAGTGGTAACTAGCCACGGCCTGCCACCAGATGAAAAAAAAGTATGCCGATCTAGGGCCTGTAGCAGGCTTCCGCTACGAAATTTCTGTGTTATAACAGACAGACTCGCTTTTGTTTAGCATAACGGACAAGTTATGACAATATTTGAGCGCTTTGTTATATCACGACGGCGGTGGTAGACCTAAATAACTTGAACTAATGAAAATATATACCTACTACTCTCGCAGTGTTGAATTTAGGTAAATTAACTGTTTAGTGACACGGAGAGTGCGTTGAGCTGTCAGTACCTATTAGATTCTTATAATTTTTACCTAGCCGACATGCTGCAGCTTACCGCATGTGACATTAAGAAATAATTATATTATAAAAAAATCATCACCAACTGAATGTAAGGACAAGTCTATCTTAAACAGATATCTAGTGCACCTAAGAAAGTTTGACAAGTTTCCTGATGACCAGCATGTGGATTCTCTAAAAATGATTGCATCAGTGTAACGATCGCAATGGCCCCTGATTGGCTAAGTTTATGGCGTTCTTGCTGCATCAATGCATTTTAACCAATAGCGGGAGGGTACCAGCCAATCAGAACTCATTGCGATCCTTACACTGATATGATATTTTTTAGAGAATCGACACAGTTTTTTCCTTAATTTAATTAAGATAGTGTACCTACTACTTAAAGTAGACAAGTTTCGATTATTAGATATTCTTAATGAGACGTAAAAGTGGCATGATTATCACATTATAGTATGAGTATTGAGTACCTACCTAAGTAATATAGTAGTATATCTACGTTAACTACTTTTCAACTAAATTGTACCTATAGTACCTAGATACTTATTATAGACCTATAATATTATGATCGAAACCTATAAGCAGGTATTTGAATCTAAAATGTATGAGGTGTAGCATCTTGGCAGTTAGTAGATATTTCAAACATCATAATTCTTATTATTATACCCACGATACTGTAGGTGCCTACTTACGACACAAAAACATGCAATCAATTTCAAATCGCTACTACACTACCTACCTAAATTTTAATTAAACGTGTAGGCACTATACCTACAGGAAAATTATTGATTAGTTCGTCGTATCAAAGCTATTTATTTTTGGCTAATTATATAAAGTTATGCAGTTCTGATGCAGAGTCATCATCATCATCATCATCATCAGCAACCCATCAGTGGCTTACTAATGAACGCAGGTCTCCTTTTAGAGAAGGGTTATATAGGTTATATATAGTCCACTACGTCTGGCCCGATGCGAATTGGCGGAATTCACACACCTTCGAGAACATAATGGGAACTCTCAGGTGTGCAGGTTTCCTCACGATTTTTTTCTTCACCGGTACTAAAAGTCAGAGATGCCCGGGATCGAACCTGCGACCCTCCGAATAGGAGAGCACAGTCCTAACCACTAGAGTATCACTGCGTACTTAATCATTTAGGTAACTAATAGACGTGGTGGAAGGTAAAATAAATTTCTTATTAAAATTCGTAATTATTAAATGAAGTGCGAAATGCATAATAAATATTTTCCAACAATATTAGGAACTTTTTTCGCATGTCGAGCAAAATAATATGTAGAGCGACTTAGGCGCGGTCTATACAGAAGTGATGATCACGAGTGGTAGTGGAGTGGTTGATATAGCGCTGTCACAATGCACGGTGGAATCACACGGTGTTCTACTTGGTTGCTAGAAGTTCTAAAGCTGCATCCGCACGCTTGGCAAACCTCGGCAAACCTTCACAAACGCAAACGTGCGGATAGAGCGTTTGCCATGGTTTGCCTACGCTTGCGAGCGTTTGTGGCCGATCCATCGAGTGTCGGTCTTTTGATCGCAAACCAAAGGGAATTTGCCACAAGCGCTTGCGTCTCCGTCCACACGTTTGCGCGCACTCAGTCTCGTTTGTGCACTGGCGGCGATTAGACGTGTTATTGTATTACGATTTACGTATCGCACCTTTAGAAATCTTCATTTTGTGAGTGGGTAAAAACGTAAAATGAATGACTGGTCGACTGAAGACTTTTGAAGACGATTTGTTTATATAATTTAATTAATTAATTAGTTTTATATATTAATAATAATAAGTGGCGACTCCGCACCGGAAAATGGTATATAATGGTATGGTAATAGGTGGACCGACACCATCAGGCGACCCTCAGGGAGCCACTGGGTACAGGTGGCGCAAGACCGAAGCCTGAGGAAGTCCATGCAATAAATAGTCCAGCAGTGGACGTCTATCGGTTGATAAAGAAAAAAAACAAAATATCTATTGAGTAGGTACATACTAGAATAGAGTAGAATATTTTTTTATTCAAATAAATAAACTAGGTAGGTACCAAGTGTTTTCGAACATACTACTAGCTACTACTACTAATCTATAATATTATACTAAAACTGTAACTGGACAAATTGTGCACATGAAATATGTTTTGAAAATTTTAATTAGAGGACGCTTTACTATCAACTAGATGACGTCCGCGACTTCGTCCTCGCAGATTAAGGTTTTTTAATTCCCGCGGAAAGTCCTTAATTTTCCGGGCTAAAATGTAGGTATGAGCTATCGCTATTCCACATTTCATTCAAATCGGTTCATTAGTTGTGGCTGAAAGAGTAACAAACATCCATCCACCCATCCATCCATCCATCCATATTCCATTTTAGTAGGATTATTGATCGATACTGAGCTTAAAACATTTGTAAAAATAACTTAAGCCAAATAATAAAGCCGACACAAGTTCGACGTCCGTCATGCTTGCCTGTTCAGAACATACAAACGCCCTCGCAAGCGTGCGGATGATTTCCAAATTCAAGGCAAACGTTTGTAGAGGTTTGGCGTTTGCCGTTTGCCACAAGCATGCGGACGCGGTATAACGGCGTTCACACGGACGAGCGCGCTTAGGGGTTGCGTCATTGACTATTGCAAATAACCTCCTCCTTTTTGGAAGTCGGTTAAAAACGCCATTGTCAACTGTCATGGTCAATGTAACATTTAAGCTTTAAGCCTCAATAGCCATTGGTTAAAGGTGCGATTAAAAACTACCCGTTGCACTATAGTCGAAAGCACTCCTAACACAAGCTTTTCGTTTAATTGGAGGGGAGAGGAGAATGTTAGTCTTTAGCCTGGCTAATATTAACCGTCTTCGCAAAAGGAAGGGGTTAATTCGTTGGAATCTTTTTTTTATGTATGTTCCCCGATTACTCGAAGACACCTGGACAGATTTAGAAAATTCTTTTTTTGTTTGAAAGGGTATACTTTCCAGGTGGTTCCATAGTCAGCAGGTCAGGATTTGATGATGAGATCCAGGAGAAATCGAGGGAACCCTGCAAATTTTGTAGGCACAATTTGTAGTGGCATTTGACGTCGGTTTCCTAAAAAGAATTTTTACGTTTAAATTAATTATATTAAAACCCCAAGTAACGTGCCGTGCGCGCACGGAATCTACGGAAGAGACGCTATCAGGCTTGCTACTTCTGTATAAACTGCGCCTTACAGATATTAATTTTATCGGAACCAGCTATAGATAGGTACATATTTACTTAGCTGTCGCCGACTACGGAAAGGGGAATGTGAAAGTAGTCTTAGCAATGATAAAAATAATACGGAGTGTGAACCATCTGTGAAGTTTTATGAGCGAGTTTGCATCTCTACACTAAAATTAGCATAGTGTTTATGTGTCTTCATTCAGTGCACTTTACTTCTACTCACTTATAACTTCGTTTTACTACTTCTTAATTGAGAATTAAAATGCAGTTTTTGTTTTTACTCCTAAGTTCTACCTTCGTCCTACTTCGAGGTTTTAAGTCTACCTAAACAAATTCGTTTAGACGCAGAATGTTAGAATCGTTAAACACTGAAAACTCTACTTTTATGAATAGTTACCTGTGCGAATACTTTATTTTATACCTACTTTATCAAGTCCGATTTAGCGGTTAGGCCCTGAAAATGTATTTTGACATACTTATTTTTTAGTTTTTAATATCAACAGTTTTTACTTTTTAAGCGTGAAGTCTAAATATATCCGCAATAAAAAGTAGCTTTCAAAACTTTTTGTTTCTTCCTGTGAAAGTTTTATCAAAATCGGTTCAGCCGGTTCCAATATTAATCCAAACAAACAGACACATAACCTTTTGGGTGTTTCTATTATTTGATTGGGTCAGATTATTATCTGATTACATTATGAGCTTGAAAAGAGGCTGTCATATCGAAACGACATACAGTCAGGAAAATAAAATTTACTTCTAGATATTGTTATTAGAATAATTTCAAAATAATTATGTGAGATTGACGATGCTGAAATAAAAACTTATCACGAACTAAAACTTTGTTAGAGTCAAAAGCCAAAACTAAAACGCGCAAGTAGAGTAACATCTAGACGATTTCACAATAGCGTTTCGTCATGCGGTTAGTTTACAGCGAAACCTCGAGCACAGCCAAATTGATGACGGAAATGTGCAAAGTGGAACATATATAGCACAAATTGTCATAGTAATATTGTTCGGCGAATATTGCATCGTGCCGCTAATATTGCACTGGGTTGATTGTTTATTTCGTTGCCGATATTGCGTTGCGCGGGTAACATTGCGCTGGTGGCTTATATTGCTGGAATATTCGCGAGTGCGCAAATATCGCCGCTTGCCTGCGGTGTGTGGCGAAGTTGCCTGAAATGTGACCGGAGCCGTCGCAGCACTCGACGGGGCACTGGATTAGTTCTCTCGACTCCCGTATCCGGTAACCCGGTTTTCCGTAATAGTCGTCGCGGTGATAGCTATCGTAAATAAATAAGTACAAAATAAAACAAAAACAATAAAACGATACAACACAGACACAAAAATAAAACGAACGCAACGGAACAATAAATACTTTGCATACAATATTATTATTCTGTATGTATTTGTTACGAATGCATGTTCTAATTTTAAAAACAAATTTCCGCCTACGTACTCCTTAATATTTTCGTACCGCTCGCATTGTTTACCAATAAATTAAAGGCGTCATTAAGTTATTACCTATAGCTCTACGTGATAGCGAAAAAAGTATATAAACTAAGTGCCTAATACCTAGCCACCTTTTCCACGGTAACTTGTTAACGTAAACATTATAAAAAATGTTTACGAATGGACGTTTGCAAAAAAAAAAAAAAAAGATATTGAAGAGTTTGCGAAAAGTTTACAGAAAGTTGTAAATTAGGTATAATTGAGCGTATATCTCACCTGTTTCGTCGCATAGTCGGGTTAGTGGCACGTCAGAATGTATAATATCTTATCTCTATTTGTTACGTGGAGCGCACGAACGGCGTGCGCGCACACGACCGTCGGTATATTTAGACTGATCCGTTGAGTTCGTGTGTGCGTAAACGACTTTGCTATGAGATACGTTCGAAATCCCACACTATGAAACAATTCTGCGATTATTGCTAGTGTTCATAATTGTTTGCAAGTATTCAGGTCGATAGAAAAACTCTTAAAATACACTCATAGATATCTAGTAGGTATATAGATATCTAAGTAGGTACATAATATGTTTTGGTAATGTTTTTAAATTATCTTGTGCGAATATCCTAACTAATATTATAAATGCGAATGTTTGTTGGTTTGTCCTTCAATCACGCTACAACAAAGCAACGGATCGAAGTAATTTTTTGCTTGGCTATAGTTGACGACCAGTAGGGTGAAATAGGCTACTTTTCATCCCGGAAATTTAAAGAGTTCCCGGGGGATTTTAAAAACTAAATCCACGCGAGTGAAGCCGTGGGCATCAACTAGTATTTTACAAGTAGTGTATGTATTCGTGTGCTGCTTTCACGGCATAACGACCTCTTATGCATAATTATCTTAAGATTAATAATTAATGTATGGAACCAAAATGTACTTATAATTCCATTAGACTAAAATATGGCGCTAGTAAATAAAATTAGAATATATACGATTGAACAGCAGAATCTGCATTATGAACCGGTGGTAGAGTCATGACGTGTCATGAGAGCTACAAGTTGGCCTACATGAAATAAATAATTTTGAATTTGAATTTTTAATTTGAACTCAGAAACTTTCAGAGCTTCTAAGTTCCATCGTATGTTTCTGGTCTGGTCTGTTGGGAGACTATTCTTGACTCGACGTTACTGTCAACGATATACCTACCACTAAGCGATTTAGCGTTCCGGCACGATAGTGTGTACCTAGATACCGACAAAACAAACGACTGTAGGACTTTCTTGAGATGATGACCATATTTCTATTTGCCATTTCCATTTTGAAAATCCCATTTCCCATTTCCGTTTAAAAAAAAATGATTTTTTTAAAATACTTATTAGCACAGCTGAACTTGACTAATATTCGCCTCTCCCCTCTTGGAAAGCTTGTGTCAGGAGGAGGAGTAGTTGTGTGAGGTACGACAATTCCACAACGGGTGGGGATCCAACCTTTCAGTTTTCAGTCTGCACCCTTAACTAGGGTATTGAAGTTTAACGGCAGCTTTAAGAGCATATTCACCTGCTATCCTTAGGTTTGTCGTGCGGCGCGTGCGGCGGCGGCATGTAGCAGGGCGGGGAGTAGGGCGGCGCGTGCGGCGGGTAGGCGGGCGGCGGGGGGTACGCGCCGCACTGGTACTGGTAGCCGCCGTAACCAGCCGCCGCCGCCGCTGCCGCGTAGTCTGGTTGCGCCAGGCCGTAACCTGCCACGGGGTGAGGACTGACGCCGCCGTAACCTGGGAATAAGGCTTTTTTTAATACATTATAGGCACACGCTTTACCACTATCACACCCGATGGAAAGTGATGATGTGGTCTAAGGTGTAACGCGTTTGCGTAGAAGATGATACCCAAATTGTACGTGTTAGGAAACACAGATCTTGGAAGAGCATTCCAGACCCTAGCTGTGCGGATCAGGAATGAAGACTTAACTTAGGTTGCGCTCAGGTTGCGGAATATTCCAACGGCATTCAAATAAAAGGTATTCATCCACTAATTTTCCACCATTAGAAGTTGAATATCTTCTTACTTAAGTTCCTAATAAAATCTGTCGAGCACACTCAACTTAGCTTTTATACACTCCTCACTTATAGCTGGTAGAGACTCTTACAATACAATGTACTATAATAATAAGTAATTTCCCGTCTGTGTACTTTAGACATCAATTAACATAAAATGTAGCAACATAAAGACGTTAGGTAATTAGACAACATTATTATCAGGTCAAGAACGCTGATACCTAATTCCTGACAAAGGAGGTGGGTTGATAAGGCCCAAAATCCGCCCCTCATACACTCGAAAAAAAAAGTTCCAGATTCCGACAAATTTTAAATGTATTTATATACTTGAAGATATAAACTTTATTTTAATATAAAGTTTAGGTGATAAAAAAAATAGTAAGTTATAGAAAATATTACCAAAAAGAGAGTGTTTCTTTTACTTTTCTTACATTTTCATACATTTTAGTCGTTTTTTAAGCTTTGATTTAATATTTTAGAATGAGGCGCTCCTTGAACCAAAATAAATTAATACTCATATAAAAGCTTATAAAAAGGAGCATCATTATCAGTTACGTTTACCATGGTTCAAGGAGCGCCTCATTCTAAAATATTAAATCAAAGCTTAAAAAACGACTAAAATGTATGAAAATGTAAGAAAAGTAAAAGAAACACTCTCTTTTTGGGTAATATTTTCTGTAACTTACTATTTTTTTTATCACCTAAACTTTATATTAAAATAAAGTTTATATCTTCAAGTATATAAATACATTTACAATTTGTCGTAATCTGGAACTTTTTTTTTCGAGTGTATGAGGGGCGGATTTTGTTACCTTATCAACCCACCTCCTTTTAATTAACGCGAGCATTTCATGTGACATCCATAACACACCTAACCACAATAATGTAACTACATAATATATAGCTGGTAGGTATGTACACGACATAGTACGTGTAAGGAGAGCAGGCGCCTGCTGTGTGGAATTAGCATTGTACCGCGGCTGCGGGGTGCAATGCTAGCGGGAGTGATTACGCGGTCGCTTTTAATTTGTAACCCATGTTTTACGTTACCCACGCAAGTGTGGATGCTATTTCGCAAAACAGGGATGAATCTCGCTACGTTTTATGACGGCATCATATTTTGAAATGTAACGCAAGGCTCTCAAAAAGCAACCTTTGTAGTAAAGGACTTAGATAACAGAATGTACCTAGGTACTTGTAGATTTAATAAAAAAAAACTATATTATGATGAAATAGGTCAGATATCTGTTCCGTAAACTTGCCATTAATCAATGTCCATAATTATAATAATTTAGATGACATAAGAAACAACCCTTATGAACTATGGCTAAGCAGAAACTAATATGATAAAGTACCTAAGTATCTCACTGATTCTGATCTCACCTATCGATTATTAATTTATGTGACTTACCAGCGGTGTCTCGATGGTATGCTTCTAAATATGGATGGCTGCCACCGCTGTCTGGTGTTGATTCTCGACTATATGAAACGCCGCCAGGAAAACTTCGACTGTTGACAAATAATTTGAATTGAATAATTGAACTTGAACTTGAAATTGAAATTAAATATTTCACTGTCAAATGCCAGATTCGTCATCTGTACCATTAATTAAAACATACAATTTATTTTTTCATAGCGTAACCGACACATTCTTACCGCACTCTGACAATGTAACTGTGCTACAAGTGAAAAATTAAACTTTAAAACGTCTTAAGCGCCTGGAAAAGATCGTCGGTTACGTGTTTCGCCGAAACATTTTCTGTGATTTGTTTAGGTACCTTTCAAGACAGCTAAGGAAAAATATTGACTATACATGCATGAGTATCATATTATGTACTATTTGTGCAAATGATAAAAATACAACCTATGCCTCACCTATGTGGTAAACGGGACACGCTAAGGTCGAGGGTCTGGCCTTGTGGACTGGGGACTTGAGGGCTGGCCGTGAGCTGAGGCGAGGCGCCGGGCTGCGGACTGCCCCGCGGCCCGCCCGCGCTCCCGCCACCGGCGCTCGTGTACACCGGGGATGCGTATGGACCCTGTTGTATAAATCGACTTCATCAGATCACTGTTCATTATGTTAATAGATCCTGGTCCTTTGGTTCGTAAAACAGCAGTCCTATCGCACATGAGTCCAGCCCTCTAACTAGTTAGAGTCTAGGGCAGTTTTGTGGATGATACGAGTACAATTATTCAATATGATTATTTGAATTGAAACCCGATTGTTAAATTCGTTAGTATTAGAGTTAAAGTCGTCGACTTACTCACCAATGACTCAGGGTCATCAGCAACCCAACAACGGCTCACTACTAGCGTAGATCTCCTCTCAGGGAAGGGTTATAGGTCGTTGACCACCATACTGGCCTAATGCAAAGTGGCAGACTTCACACACCCTTTGAGAACATTATGGAGAACTCTCAGTCGCGTAGGTTTCCTCAGGATGTTTTCCTTCACCGTTGAAGTATTGTTTAAACGAACATAATTCCGAAAAGTCAGAGATGCGTGCCCGGGTATCAGGGACAGAGACTCAGGGTAAAGAAACTCTTTGAAGTTTTTCAAGTTGATCTCACCTGTGGACTACCGTTAGACGTGGAAAGATCAGCTGGACGAGGATCTCTAGGATCTCTGGGGTCCCTCGGCGTCGGACTGCGAGGTCGCTGCGCCTGTGCCGCAGCAATCTTCACGGACAGATTGATCGCCGAGAAACCGGGGGGCACACCCGGTCCCATCGCGCTCACGCCTGCCACGCCGCCTACCGCACCAGCTTCGTAATGGTACATGGGTCTGGACGGACAAGTCGTAACGACTTACAAAACATCGAAATTTTGCTTCGGACACGTATTGAGTTTTAATATTCGCGTATAAAAAAAACTTTTAAGGAACAAAGGTCTTGGATTATTTTTTATAAAATCCCGTTTACCACATTAAGGCATTAGTGTAACTCGCTTTAAAATTCATGGTGATAATGTCCGATGTAAGTTCACGTACCTAGGGTATATGGGTCCGGTACTCGCTTCCTGCTCTGATTGGTCAGTTTTCATGGGTGTGGGTAGATGAGGGTCGTGGTACCGTTCTTCCTCCCACTGGTAGGGCCGTTGGGGACACTGCGCCGGGTCATACCGCTCGAAAGCCGGCGCGCCTTCGTAGCACCGAGATTCGTAGCCGTATCGAGCTTCGTTCATTTGACTAAAAGAACAATGATTTTACCTAAATATCGAAAATTAAATAAATTTTTTTTAAGTTTTAAAAGCGGAGTTTAAGCTCGTTGGCGCGTCCAGACATCGGATGAACCGGATTTCCATACCCTATTTCGTATAAGAATTTCAAACCAAACTTGGCATTTAGATGGAAATCCTCTTCGATGCTCTTTCACCATTGACATCTGTATTGAGGACTAAGGTTTAAGGCAGGATAAGGTTACTTTTGTTTCTCACCTGTAAGAGCGCACATGGTCGTCGGGCGGGCGCTCGTAGGGCGACCTCTGGTCGGGCGGCGCGCCGTAGCCGGCGTGGCGCGTCTCCATGCCGGGAGAGTCGCGCTCGGGCTCGGCGGCCTCTCGCTTGGGCACCAGCAGCTCGGGGGCTTCGCGTTTCACTGGCGGAGTCCGCGGCGACGCCGCCTGCGGCCGGTCCCGCTCGCGGGACACGGTCCCGCTTTCCGTGGATGTTGACGTCACTGATACCGATATAGAGACCGGTGCGGGTGGTAGCGCTTGTAATTGCACTGGAAAAAATTACTCATCGTAGTAAAAATTGTCAAATATTAATTAACAGACTCAACTAAGAAATGGACTACGCTTTGGAAGAATTTGTCTGCATGACATTTTATTTTCATTATAATTAATTTTATAGGGCTGGATGTGGGGCGATTTCCTCTCAAAAGGACTTCTCCTGGCTTAGACCATAGTCTACTAGGTTAGCCGAGTGAAAACAGCGTGAGAAAACCTGCAATGTGATCTCCCAATTTGCCAGCATGGAGTAAGGCCCATAACTGATACCCGAGAAGATACGTGCGTTCAGTAGTGAGCCGTCGATGGGTTGCCGATGACGAAGGATGCCAAACTCACCTGGATGGCGTCCTCTCTGTGAGCGAGCAGCAGCTCGTTGCAGCACGGCTTGGACACTTAAGGCTTGTCTTGTGCCGCGCCAAAACCTGGAGGTCATCCTCTCAGGGAGCGAGCAGCAGCTTTGCGCGCAGCGGCGGTAGGGCAGCCTAACAGGGAGCGGTGCGTGCTTTTGTTGGAGCTGACGTAGCCGCAGCCATTGCAGCCCGACGTCGGACACTTTAGGATTGTCTCGTGCAGGGCCAAACTTACCTGGAGGTCGTCCTCTCTGTGAGAGAGCAGCAGCTCGTTGCAGCTCGGCGTTGGACACTTTAGGGTTGTCTGGTGCAGCGCCAAACTTACCTGGAGGTCGTCCTCTCTGTGAGCGAGCAGCAGCTTTGCGCGCGGTGGCGCGGCGGTGGAGCAGCCCGACAGGGAGCGGTGCGTGCTTCTTGTTGGAGCTGAGGTAGCCGCGGCCATTGCAGCCCGACGTTGGACACTTTAGGATTGTCTCGTGCAGGGCTAAACTTACCTGGAGGTCGTCCTCTCTGTGAGCGAGCAGCAGCTTTGCGCGCGGCGGCGGTGGGGCAGCCCGACAGGGAGCGGTGCGTGCTTCTGTTGGAGCTGACGTGGCCGCGGCCGTTGCAGCCCGGCGTCGGACACTTTAGGATTGTCTCGTGCAGCGCCAAAACTGTCAGGGCGAAACTCATTAGGTTTTGTCAGACATCGTCACAACAGTTATTGTCGTTTGTTTATTTATGTACCATCATAGTCATAATTCTAATTTGATATCTGAAATTATGTGTACCAATAAGATACCTACATGGCGCTACAGCTTCAAATAGGCCTGATCTAATAGAATGAATGAATGAATACACTTTATTCTACACCACATTAAAAAATAAAAAAAAAGTTAATAAATAAAAAGAGACAATTAGCGCCCTTTTTACTTAGAAATGATCTCTGCCAGGCAGAAGATATGATGATCTGAGAGAAAGGTCTTTAATGAGACTGAGCATGATTTTATTAGATATAAATGTCAAGAATATCACAGAAAGAGTTGAAAAAAATTAAAAATGCCATTATTTCGTACCATATTCTTAGTGCAGATTGTAATAACATTTCTTTTTAATTGAATCGGATAACACAATTGCCAGGTTTAACTGTAACACCCTTATAATTTTACAAACATTTAACTGTTTCGTCTGAATTACTCATTATATTATTATTATAACTATGTGTAAGTATTGATAAGAGTGGTGTTGTAGTATTTGTTATACAACTACTTATAAAACTTCTGATAACGGACAAAAACTATAAGCTAAACTATTTCATATTTTATGTTAGCTAATATTTCTGGAGAGCATCATCCGCAAAAGTAAACAATGCTAACTACTTAATTAAAAACGCATAAATCACCAGCATAACATAAAATACATCGACTTTTAAAGAAAAGAAAAGAAAACAAAATGAAATAGCTTCAAAACTGCTAGCATACCATAGCAACATATTGCATTACTTACTCTCAGGTGTAACTTTATCCTTTCTTGGGCATCCTGACAGACTGATGGACAAATAAGTTTCATGTCAAACCCAATGAATATAATTTATATGTATTATCTAATAGGAAGTAATTTATAAAAATCTGTATAGTATTGAAGAGAATATTTTTTCGTCATAGATCATTTAAAAAAGTTAAATCTTATTTCGCATTTTATTACAAAAGCAATCATCGCAAAGTATATGTACCGGCCAGTCGGTAGGTAACTAGTACTGACGTCATAGCTGAAATGCATGAAATCATCCGGCTTACCTGCGGTGGTGCGTATACAGGCCAGTAACGTGGCCCTGCCCATTGCAGCCAGGAGTTGGACACTTGTTGCCTTCTGCGGACAAATCGATGAACAAATTAGTATTTTGTTAATCATCGAGCGGGGCGTGGGAGCGCGATCGATAGGAGCGGGCGTGCCGCAGGGCGTACCTGCGCAGCGCCGCCCAGTCTCCGAGACCCACCCCATCCACAACTTAAAAGAAAAAATAAAGAACGCCAGGCGGCTGCGCGGTCCGACTGACAATTTTTCTTTCAAGAGAAGCGGGGCGGTACTACGGCGCCCCGCCCTGTGCCCTGACCCGTTTTTATTGCATGACGTAAATCCGAAATGTGCCATACGAGGAAAACCTCCTCATACATTCATTATATACGACGTTGACGTAGGTGGAGTCTCAATGTACTCTATGTGTTGACTATTGAATTATGAGAAACATCTTTCGAATGAATGATCACTCGTTACAATGTCTTCCACTCGAATAATTCTCTCCGAGATCAAAAATATTTATACAAAGTCAGAAGGCAAACACAAACGAATGTATGTTTATTTGAAAGCCAGCTATCGTAATTATACACGTTCGCAGTACAAGATTCTATCTCCTCTGTGAAAACAACGCGGCCGACCTTGAAACAAACTTTGTCTGGTTCATAACGCGGAGTTGAACGTTATAGTGTCGTTAAGAAGTTTGGCAATGGGTGTCAGAGATGAACGGTACCTCTGACGACTGGCGGAGAGAGCGCGGTGAGGGGACGCGAGTCTCGCGCCGGCTGAGCGGACGGCACGGTGCGCGCTTCTTGCAGTGCCGTGGCAGCACGCGAGCCCGCGCCCGCGGGCTGTAGCACAGTGTACTGTTTCGACACTTTATGAAGCGAACTCTTCTCGTGATCATTCGAGTAGCCCCCGAAAGGTTCGCTAGGAAATGACGACCCATGTATCTTGTGCTTGACCTCCGCTGGAGGCTTAAATGCGGACTGTGTCGAGTAAGGCAAGGAAGCTGTCGCAGCTTTGTAAGCGTTATATAGCGACTGTTTGTTTACTGTGATTATTTCGGACTTTCTTCTTTTAGCTTCCCGGTCATCTTCGTATTTGTCGTCGTTTCGGTCTGACATGTCAATTTCTAATTCGTTGGAAGACGAGTCTACGAGTTCATCAAAATTTGGAGTATCATAGTGGTTTGGAGATTTGTCTCCTCTATCGTAGTTATCCATACTATTTTCTCTTTTCATTTTAGGGTCTCTATAGGGAACTTCTACGTTTTCTATTCTCTCACACGATTTACGCTCATCGTTTTGATGAGTGGAGAAACTTCTTTGTGACTGTGCGCTATCTGATGATTGTGATGGGGAGGACGGTAACATTTTATCTGAACGTTTGTCGTTGAAAAGATTATCGAAGTCGTTGGCATCTTCGTTTTCATCACCGTTTGGTAAGGACGGCTGATCTCGAGGCCAGTTACTGAGAGTCTTTAGTGCATTTTGGGTCCGTTGCAAGAGCGATTCTGCGTCTTCACTCGGGTGACGTAAAATGTTAGGTCTGTGAACGGTGAAATTTCTGTGATAGGAATCAAATTCGTCTCTTCTATCATCATCAAGAAGTCGTCTTCGCCGCTTTGCAGCTGCGTCTTCCTCCATGGACGCCTCGCCGTCTACGCGTTCTAGCCTCCTGTCGTTCACTCTGAAGGCTTCTATATCCACGCCGAACTCCAGCCGCCTTTTGTTTATGTGTGACAGCGTCGTGTGCGTGTTCAACGGCGCCGTCCTGGAACAAACAGCGCCATCAGTGCCATCCTTAAGGAATAACAAAACAACCAGATGGATTTAAAAGAAGTAGTGTACTTGCGATTCGATTTTCCATCCACAACCACAATATTTTTACGCGGAAATGATTCTCGGCGATTCCGTCGACGTCATCACATTTTAAACACTTGATGATATTTATTTTAAATGCACAAAAATCGTTCCCACGTAAAAACCATTTCACTCAAGAGCTTTCAGACCAATTTATAAAGGCAAAAAAATTTTAAGAGAAAAGACATAGTCGAGAATAAAGTTCTATATAATAATTATAGTTCTACAAATCAGTAATATACTTTCATTGTCACGCAGCTGCTTGAATGATGTGCAGGTAAATGCCAATTTATCAAAATCGCTTTAGCTTCAAAATTACCTATGTGTCTCGTATAATTATTTAGTAATATTTATTAATTTTAAATAGTAACGCACCACGCATATTTTTTGAGAATTTATAGTATTTCCTTCATTGTTTAAACCGTATTGGATTTTAGGTTAAAAAGTAAAGTTAAAACTTTTAAAAAGTTTGATCGAAGTTTCTTTTGAAATTTAAATGTCATTATTTTTATTTAAAGTTAGTTGACAAAACGTAAATAATAGATACGTAAAATCTTGTAAAACCAAACCGGTTTTATATATTTTTTTAAAGGTTATTTTCATAATCATTTTAAGTATTTTTTTTAAGAATAGGTAAGATAGGGTAAAAGTTTTGCTTCATTAATTGTTGAGCTTACATAAGCTCAATTGTGAATCTTGAATATTAATTCTAAACATGACTTATAATTAGTAGAATAATTTGTATGAAAAGCTTTATAAGGTAATATGTAAGTAGGTATATAGTAATTAATAAAAATCAAAAACAAAGAAATAATAAAGAAATACAAAGCAAATTATACTTCACATTCACAGATACCAAAATGAAATGAAACGAATTACAGTTATGTAGACAATCATTCAGAATTCTTGAAATCCTATTTTATTTATGAGCTTATGCCGCTTTTTGGTTACGTTTTGTCGTCATGAATTAAAATTTTATTAAATACATAAATTCTTTCAATATTTGTACCGGTTTCGCACGAGTAACTTTATTTATTAAAATGTATTTATGATCCTAGGTCAAGCGACAATATATTTATACTTATTGCTAAAAAACAATTCATTACTTTTTCAGGAAAGCGACTTTAGATAGACACAATATTTTGGATACTTGAGCCTCAATAGCTGTACAGTTTATTGATTATTAAAAAGTGTACATTATTCCAAAACTAATCTGAAATCTGATACAAGAGTCATTCAAATCGATGGTCCTGACGGGTGCGCGCCGTAAGGCTAAAATACCGATACTAGACCCCGTAAACATTTAGGTACGTGCCACAACCCGAGTCGCTATGAAACTTGTCCGAAATTACCCGAAACGTGTCCCGATTTTGAATGTAGTAACAGGATACAGCTAAGCGACATGTTGTACGATAAAAAGCTGATTTTTCTTTGTCACATCGGTCATGATGCATTTGCCATCATGACACCATAAATGAAAGTGGTTTGAAAAAAAAATGGATGTTGTCTGGTGGGAGGCTTTGTGGCTAGTTTGGTAAGTACCTTCAAAGACGTGTCGCTAGGCGATTAAACATGCGGACACGATGGCGTTTAGAAACCGTTTACGGGTATGGGATACTTTTTTATGATGATACTTTTTTTCACGTTAACCCAGTATCATTTAGACTGCCTCGTTACTTTCCATTAGGTCGATATTTACTGCACTCAAGTGTTATCAATGTTTATAATAATAAAAAAAAATATTCTGTAGTATGTATGCTTCTAGTTTTATATTTTTAAATACATTAAAGTGTTATTATATTAAAATTATTAAAAGATTAACCTACATTTAAAGGAAATATCCGAAAAAATTATTAAATACACATCAAAAATTCCGATTCCGGCGGGATTCGAACCCATTTCTATCTCGGGAATCGCGCACTGAGTGTGTTGACCAGATTACACTACCACCAAGTTGAACCACACGTTGGCCACGAAATTAGTGATATTAACTACTTTTTAATAATAATTTATTAGAATACTTCTAGTGCCTTGCTTCCTATCGGTTTCAATATTGATTTTCAAATTATCTTTTCGTGTTATGTCATTGCAGCAGCAACGACACGACAAAAAGTTTCGCAACAAAATTTTCTTGATAAGTATTAAGTGTATAACGTGCTAGTGTAGTTTGTGAAAACGTATACGCATAGGGTAATTAGGTAAACCCTGAGGGCGGCGGATGCTTAAGTTTAAACTAGTGCCAGTACCCTTTATCAGTGGGTGGCGAGTGGCGGGTTATCTCGGGCCGCGTTAATTGTAATGCCTTGAGATTAGGGCGCGATATAAGGAGAGCCACCGGGTTATATTGCGGGACGAGGATTACTCGAAGACGGCGAGACGTAAAGGTCTTCACATACTGTAATTCGAATACGAGTGTCATCAAAGTGGGGCTTATATCCGTTACGAGATGAGCTTTTGTTTTGTTTTGTTTTTAGGTGGCCGGTTAGAAATTATTGCTTATAGAGTGTGGTATGGGGGCGGAATGTAGAATGTATTGCAAACGAGTTAACTTTTGTAAGCCCGAGCCGCAGGCGAAAGTTTATCTTAGTCACAAGTTGGACACATAAAAGGTAGCATTCCTTACTACCGGTAGTAAGGAATACTATGTTTATGGTTGGACGCCCGTGTATTACACATTTTTCAATCACTCGTATGAAAACAGATAAATAAACTAGGTATACTTTACTTTACTCTAAGGAAAACCGTAATAACATTAGTGGTACAGACTAAAGTCGTCATGGTCATATGACACGTTAGTTTCAGCAATTAAAAAATGGAAAGACCTTGTTTTTACTACTTCTTTTTCGTACTGGGGATTCACATATTGAAGTGGGAAACTGAACATTGTTTTGCTAAGGTATCATACCAATACTAGTTAGTAATGATGCCTAGCAGAAACAAGAGTCTACATTTGATTTTTGCTGGCACCATGAATATATATGCAAGGCTTTCATAAGACGTCGTAATTTCTTGAAACTCTATTATAATTCCGCAGAAAATGAAAGGTAAGCCGTGGGACCGGCGACCCTTTCTCGCCCCGCGGCAATAACAAACAGGCAGGCCTCCCGCAGGCCCCCACATCGCGGCTCAAATTCAAATTGCACCTAAGAATTCTTAATTATTGAAATCATAAATCAAAACGTGCCGTCTGGGCGCGCGACCATAAAATTGGGGGGGTAGAACACTCGAGTGTGGTAGGATTAAGACATTATCACTTTTCTTTCAAGCAGTAGCGCCCTCGTTGGCGCGGCTCGGCTGTAAATCAGAAGATAAATCCGCTGGATTAGATTCATAGAGTTGCCGCGGCCTGAGGATCGAGCTCTAGTGATAATGGCGTCGTGTGCTCGCGTGATTTTGCTTTTAAATCGACTCCCCGGCGAAGATAAATACTCTCCCAATTTGATCTGAGCCCGAATTGAGTTTCCCGTTTAATGGCTTTAACGAAAACTTAACTTTATAGCTCATATAACAACTGACGCCGTCTGATAACCGGACAGGGTTTTATAATGGCGCTTACTTAACTTCGATAGGCATATATTGCGTTTAATGTGTTCCTATAATGATTATGAGGGTAATTTTAGATAAGCTCCGATGTCTACGATTTCCCGATTACAGCTCGATAACAATGTTTTCTTATACATATTATTTGTTTTTGATAAATTATGCCTCATAGAAAGAAAAATTTGACATGTGTACTACTTATTCGAAATAGTTTTAATAGGTACAGATAAAGTATCAATGCTTAAAGTATTTTTTGTGACCATCGACATAGATACGAACATCAGAACACAAAACATGTACATCGGGCTGCGATGTCGTTATCTACTTATTTTATTCACTAAATTAACTATACCTTTTCGTTAATTACTTGAATATAGGTATTGTTGGTTTTTAAGTACCTAAGTGCTTAAAAAGTTAATTAGATAGCGCCCCGTTCGTACGTCGCCAATGCCCATGCCACACTAAATAATGCTCGGTCGACTGTGCATGTCAGTTGAACAAAGTAAATATTCGGAACGCCAGTTGTTGTACTATGTTGTACGTGGTATATTAAAAATATCGATGTTTATGTGACTTTCAATGTTAACATAATTCATTTTCGAATTGAGTTGGTATTTGTTTCAAATCTTGCCCCAGATTTTTCATTTACTAGAAAAAATACTAGATACTTTTCATATATTCTTATCGTACTTCATGGTGCGCACAATTTTTGGTTTCAATTTATTTGGTATCTCTCAGGAAAAATAAGAAAGAAGGTTTAGCAATTATTTTAAAACGGAATTTTGCTGCTAAATATAGATAGACAATCTACATATCTCTTCGTATTTTAACATATAATGTAGTGATAGCTTAAAACGTCTATGTGTTCTCAAAAGCCACATAAAATCCTTATATACCTACTCGTGCATAAAAATTCTGATTCATAAATATTTAAGCGTCTTCGAAAATATTTGAAGTTGTCGCAGAGATGTTTTAAAAATATCGATTGCCAAAAGCAAGCACTTGATAAAAAAACACATGAGCGCTAAAATCAATATCGCAGTAGTTTCGCTGAGTTTAAATAAGTGGGGTAATGGTACTGCCGCGGTGCATTGTAACTACAACAGCTAGCAACGCACCCTAACCCCTCGACCAAATCGTATAGGGTTGTGTACAAGAGCTTTACTATTTGTGTCTTTCTCGCGTCTGCATCCGCATGGATTTAGTTTTTAAAAATCCGTGGGAACTCTTTGATATTCCGGGAAAAAAGCCGGTGTCTAATGCAACTTTTGGACATTTTTTCGAAATTTTCCTTTGTTTAAATACTAAGGCTCATCGTCGTACCTTTCAACTTTCTACATACACGGCAGTGCTTCATAATTACGATCAGTCATGACAGATCAGACATGTTACAACATCCTAATCGCTAGTCAGTAATCGTTAAAATAAAAATATGTTATCCACCATTTTGTAGCGGCGGCCATCTTGGACCGATTTTTATCAAACATAGCTAGCAAACTTCCGACTAATTCACATAAAAAAACGAAATAAAAATCGGTTCATTCGTTCGAAAGCTACGATGCCATACACACACCACACACACACCACACACACACACACACACACACACACACCACACACACACACACACACACACACACACACACACACACACACCGTCGTTTTTGCGTCGAGGATTAAAAACTGCATGCGCTAGGCCGTATCTTGGCCTTGGAGCACTGCCGTGTGCCTCGATAAGTCGATTATTTACTGTTGAATTTTATCAAAGCGACTACAACTATAAATATAAATTCTTGAATTGAAATATAATTCTTTTTATTTTACTTTTTACAGTTGTTTAAATATCAAATAAAATTGTGTACCTATAAGAAATAAAAACTAAGTTAGAAAAGTTCAATCTAAGTTAGCAAGGTCACTAAAGTGGGTAGTAGAGAGGTTCAAAATGAAAATCTCTGAGAAAAATTTTTCGAACTGATAACAATATTAATCTTACTTTTTAATTAAAATAAATACAATACTTTTATTATGTTCTCTTTTTTACATCTTTCCAGAAATTCGTGGTAATTTGTAAATAAATATCAAGATTGATTCTACTATCTTTGTGGACTTATTTCGAGAAAATTTATGAAAATAAGATAAATCAATTTAAGTACAGTCTGTGTTTCCTTAGCTGGTTTAAAATATAAACAAATCGCACAAAAGTTTCACCGAAACGTGTGAATCCGTGGTGATTTGTAACTTACCTAAATAAATGTCAAGATTGATCTTCTTGGACTTATTTCGAGAAAATTTATGAAAATAAGATAAATCAATTTAAGTACAGTCTGTGTTTCCTTAGCTGGTTTAAAATATAAACAAATCGCACAAAAGTTTCGTCGATACATGTAACTAACGTCCTTAGACGGGCGCTTACGACGCTTTAGACAGTTTTAGATGACTTTTCACTTATAGTACGATTTCATTGTCAGTGTATGGTAAAAACGTCTTATGCTCAGCGCGTCGCTTACGCATTTCTCTGAAAATAATAAACGGCCAATTGCGTATCAGGCCATGTGCAGTATAGGGTTCTGTAATTTCCTGTTACAATGTTATGCGTACTTAGAATGGTGTACACACATAATATGTAATTTTTCATCATAAAATATTTTCATATATTTTAAAATAACATCACAAAGTAATAATGCGCCTACGAATTAATAGCAAAACTCAAGGTACAACTTGTCGTATACTACCGCGTGTACACTGTACACTGTACACGCGGCTGTGTGTACTGTACAGTAATAAATGTAGTTTTTTCTTGATTATCATAGAATTCCGCTAGTTCTGTTTAATAGTAAATAAAGTAAAGGTTATGATTTTAGCACTCTACGATTATGTACTATGTGACTATTTACTGTTACTTTTTCCTGGTTACCTGGTTGGTTGGTTTCCGAGATACAGTTTTAACTAGTTCGGAAAATAGGTGCACAATATTATGGTAAATTATTACTTTCCACAACTGTAGTAACTATTTAGTCTGGTAATCATGTTTGTGTGATATTTTTGCATTACTTACTTGTGTTGATTCAATAAATTATTATGCTAAGTCGATTCTGATGAATAAGGTGTCTATCGATTCATTATGAATTATGATGCTTCGGGTGACATAGGCTACATTATATACATATTATATACAAACAAATCAATATGACGGATGTTACATCCAATCCGTAGTCGGGTAACAGTGTTTAAACTTTTATCCTTGTTTTGTGTATGTAATAACCCTATTCATAAAGAATACATTGTACTTACGAAGAGGGTTATCAGTGTTCCGGCCCACGGTGTTTGTTTCGTGTATGCGTTACTTATACTTTGGAACTCTAGGTAGATATTATATTATCAAAAAAATATTATTTTTTATACTTTTTAATTATTTTTACACTGACTATTACACCTTACAAGCTTTACGCCTAATTTAGAGGGAAAAGGGGAATATTAGTCACGCTTAACATGGCAAATATTCATTATTAGAAAAAAATTAACACAGACAACGATTTTTATTTACAAACATTGAATCGACTAATGATGCCACAATAGTTCTGATTTCATAATCCTATCCTAATGTCTAATTACTCCTACTATATTATACCTACTATATTATAAATGCGAAAATTTGGATGTATGTTTGTTACTCAATCACGATCATTGCGATTTTAAAAACTTAAATAGATGCAGATGAAGATTTGACGCATGGAGGAGTTCGCAAAATGCAATTGGCATCTTTTGGGACTTCTCAAAAAAGTTTGATTAATCATTGGATGACTGCGTAAACCCCAGTACATTATCTAATCATTAAATAAATATCAGGCACAAGATAATACATTCATAAACGGTAGGAATACGTGTAAAATCAGAGGAATTTCTAGTTAAAATAGGAGTATTACAAGTTAGAAATGCTTTTATGTATTAGAATTCGAGAAGGATTTGCCACTTACAGTTCAGAATATCGCAGGTAATGTAATGATGCTCACTTATGTCTAGAATTAAAAGTCAGTGGAATGATACGGATGACGTAAGCTGTGCTCTATCTGAGCTTTTATACACCTTGTATTATTGGATATCACAAGTTAGAAATGCTTTTATTTATTAGAATTCGTTAAGGATTTGCCACTTACAGTTCAGAATATCACAGGTAATGTAATGATGCTCACTTATGTCTACAATTAAAAGTCAGTGGAATGATACGGATGACGTAAGCTTTGCTCTATCTGAGCTTTTATACACCTTGTATTATTGGATATCACAAGTTAGAAATGCTTTTATTTATTAAAATTAGTTAAGGATTTGCCACTTACAATTCAGAATATCGCAGGTAATGTAATGATTGCTGTTAATGCTCACTTATTTCTAAAATTAAAAGTCAGTGGAATGATACGAATGAAGTAAACTTTGCTCTATCTGAGGTTTTCTACACCTTGTAATTATTCATTGGATGTTAAATTATTCTAAAAATATCCAAAATACAACAAGTAGGTAGAGTTCTGGATACTAGTTAGAATAGTAGACGAAAAATGAGTTCAATGTAAAATAACAATAATAACCTACCGACCGAATCCGCTCACAGCGGCCAATTATAGTGCACAAGTGTGTGCAGAAACACAGGTGCACTCTCTGTTCCCTCACTCTCATAGTCTGGTGGAACGGAAATCTGACACGATCGGAGAGAGATCAAGTGCAGGATCGACGGACTTTACGTGCTCTCCGAGGCACGGGGCTGATTCACTGCTAACTTCCTAACTCCGGGCTATTTTGAGAGAGAGAGAATTGGGAGAATTTTTTGATAGAAAAACTCAATACATTTTTCGGCCCAATCCGATAATAAAATACAGGCCTTGTCGTCAGTAATCGAACATGCTAATTGCTAACTACTAAACCAACGAGTTTAGTGTAAGCTACATGAAAACCTTTTCATTCGAGAAACTTGTGCCCAGTAATGGGCCAGTGCTAGGTTAAGATGAATGCACCTACATGAGAACTTAGGTACCGTAGATCGAATCTACGGTATCCATTACGAAAATTGTTTATTTTATTTTCTTCTACCGACACACAGTTTGATGTCATAATGTGAGTGTGGTTTTGGGGTGAGTCACCGATAAACCTTTCGTTTTATAAAACACACTAGTATATTTGCACCATCTACAACCTACTAAGGTCCATCGTGTAGGCATATTTATAGGAAATAATATCATGATAGTGGTAATTCAAAATATAAAAAACTACTCTTTAAAATTTCTGGGTCGCTGTACTACCTACTTAATAAGAAAGAATCGGCATTAATTTTAAAGTTAACAGAATGAATAGTATTCATAATTAATTTTTTAATTTTGATTTAATTATTTTTTACAAAGATATAACAGTTTCGTGTAAACAGAAACTCGTTCGAGTTCCGTATACCATTCCCGCCGACATCGATACGTATTATGTATGTTACTGCATTATTTAATTGATTAACTTTTTAGTATTTTTTAGTAACAGTTAAAATGTTCCCACATTTTGTGTACGAAATAAACCACAATTACCCGGGACGCTTTCCCATCAGATAACTGTGGCGGCTTCAGTGGAAACAATTTGTGTTCTTATCAAGATCGGCACACGTGAAATCCGTTTAGTGGCAGCCCTACCTGAGTTAAATGGTTTCGAATGGCTCTGTAAACCACGGCGGTATGAAATGTATGAAAAATTAAAATTATTTGTTTCGTAAAGTTTCGTGTTCAAAATTTACTGAACAATTACTTTCGATTTCCTACGTATTTGTGCCATTGTATGATAGATAGAAAATGCAGATATAAAAAATTGGTTTCATTTCTATTAGATTATCAGTATCAATTAGATTATATAACTCGATGATAGCAATAAAAGAAATAATCTTAACTAATATTATAAATATTAGTAAAGATTAGGTTAGGTTAGGTTATTTAAAGGGAAAGTGGGTTTGTTTGTTGGTTTGTCCTTCAATCACGCATTAACGGAGCATTTGCAAGTATGTACTATTTGAGGATTTGTAGAGTGACATAGGCTACCTTTTATCCCGAAAAAAAAAGAGAAATCGCGTATGATTTTTAAGACCTAACTCCACGTGTATTTATGTAATTTTAATCTATGTAGTTTTATTTTGCTTATTTGCCTATTCACATGTACCTACCTAAAGGCAAGTCACAATTTTTTTTTTTCAAATTTGAAAGGCAGGAAGGTACTCAGGCCATTTACTAAAACTATTTTTTATTTTAGTTCAGTAAACGCCAATTTAATCATCGCTAAGTAAGTTTTAATCGAGGAATAAATCTGACTTTTTGACAGATTTTAATACAAAAACTGTGAGAATGTCATTGAATTGATTCAATGGTTAAACGTTACTAGGCGATAGCACATAATAGTACCTTAGCGAAAGTGAAAATGGTAGGTACTATGTATAACTATTCTGGGACTATACTACCCATTACTATACAGTCTAATTATTTTACATAATATAAATTGTTACATACAATATTGTTTTGACATGTCATACAATGCCAACCTTAAAGTAATTAGGTAATTTAAGGTTTTCGTTATAATATGACATCTCAAAACAAATATGATAAAGTAATAATTTAAAATAAATAATGGCTAAAGTAATTTAAAATAAAAAATGTTTTAATATTAACAACCCTAGTTATTTTACGGATGTATGATCGGATAAACCGCAATAATAACAGAAAATTTATCTCCAAATACCTTATTCCTAATGTGAATTGTATTCCTCAATGTTATTTAGTTGTTGATTTTAAAACCTATAAAAGGTAAACCTATAAAAGATATAATACCTCCGAAAAGTTTTTAAAATGAATAGAAGTCCATTGACTTGTTTCCAAGTTTTGTAAAATATTTAAGTACTTTAAACATTGCGTTGCCATTAAATTAAACTTGTAGTTTCAGCAGATATTATATTATGCAATTCTAATTAGTTTAATCTACCTCGAATTGTTAACTGTTGGATATGTAAATTGTTCGTACAAATAGAGTGGTTTGTGTGTTTAAGTAACATTTACTCCCGCGGTTATCGTCACGCGATTTCGTATTCCCTCAATCAAGCTAATCATGTAGCGGTTTTACGACTCGACTTGTGCTTATTCGATTACACTCCACATGTGAACAGAAGCCGGAATAATTAACATAATAGTGATAAGTTTATTTCGATGTACCGCTGAATTCTTGCTACAAATAATGTCGTCACATTTCTAATAAATATTTTGAAAGCATTTCGTGAAATGGTTTTACGAGCGTGGGATTTGTGCGTAAACGATTTTTTTTTAAATTTATATCTTGAACACTTCTTGTGCATTACACTGCTGAAATAAACCCGAAAAACGTACTGCAATAATACAAGTAACGGGAACTACGCTCGAAAGTTTTAACGTTAATTATTTTCCTCTAAAAATGACTTGGGACTTACCAAACGGGTCGAACGAGGGCCGACATCGCTATAAAATTGGATGGCGATCCCTCATCACGCACCAAAAGTTTTTACACGTTTTCACTGAGAAATACAAAAAAAAAAATCACTGCACAAAACGCGGTTTCGTAGCCGATAAGGCAGTTTGTAGCGATCGTAGAACCACGTAGCTCGGCTACGTCGGAAAAGTTTGTCCGTAGGACGTAGTAGCGCCGTGCCGGGACGCGGAGCGATTTTCCGCAGCGCGGGTTCCTCGCGGGATGCGATTCGCGGACTATGCGGAGGCCGAGTGCAGGCCGCGCGGGAGGCGCGCGGGGGCTGCGCGCGCACGCCGCGCCCACCCGCCCCGCCCCACACACCCGCAACCTATTTATTTCTAGTTACGTAAAATTTACGCGCAATACTCGATATGTGCCTGCATTCTAACCTATGTCGTACATAAAAAATGACTCTTTTTATCAAATATTTAGTATCCAGAATCCTATCGGTGGGTAAACTCTAACATCCAAACACAGCAGGTAAGTGTTAACCGTAAAAAAAGCAAGTAAGCTGCTTTAAGTATGAAAAAAGAACCGTAAGTGCCTACACACTTGTAGGCACTAAAAATTGAAAGGTTCGAAAGCTCGAGGTAGTGTGAAAAAGGAGAACGTTCAGATTAAAAGCCAATCAGTGTTTTTCACGCGATACCACTTCGACAGCCCCCGGCAGGTGAGGCATGAACTGAAAAAAGAAGTCACCGCCGGTGGCCGGGGGCGCCGTCAAATTTAGCAGACGAGTTTTTTCGACCGCGGTCTCGCTATCAGTGTCACTTAAACAAATTGAATAAATGGATCAGAGGGTGCCGACCGACGTCCATTTCGTTGAGGGATCATTTTGTCACCACACTTAGGTAAACCTTTCTTTTGTAGACAAAGAATTTGTCTCGAAACGCTACGCCTCGCTACATTGTTTTCCGCAGTCTTAACTTACGAGACTTACGAGACCGATACGTTCGCAGATGTAGTGTAGTCAAATTAATGCAAAAGTTCGATAAACTGTGTCGTCACAATCAGCTGTTCGCGCCGCGAGCGCAACAGACAATGCGATTAAGATCTACGCAGGACAACTTTCGCCGCGCGCCGAGCGGCAGTTAGTTGTTATGAAAGAGAGAAATTTGTAAATTGTTGGCGCCCGAGTTCACGAACTCCGTCGAACTGGAGTTTGTTTTAAGAGTCCAACCTTGAAACAAGAAGAAAAGTAGTCCTGTAAAACAAAGTTTTGCGGCCGCCGTCGCCGGCGCAAGCGGTTCAAGGATTGTACCCGAACTGTCTGTCTGTACAACTTTGTCGATTAAAAGCTCAAAAGCTTCCAAAGTCATTTTAAAAGTTTATCTGCACGCGGCTCGAGCGGGGCGCGAGGGGCGGGGCGTAGGCACCGTTTCGTTATCATCCTCTGCAATACTTTGTTAAACCTAGTTAAACTTATTTATAAATCGGCCGCGGTCGACGGCCGCGCCCGTGCTTCCCGAATTAAACTGTCAAAGTTGTGAAGCGACGCCGGGCGCGGCGCCTCCTCCGCGACGCGTCTTGAGGACATGTGTTCGGGCCCGAATAGTTGCCAACGTACACACTAAGTTCCTAGACCCTTCGCTACTTTGTTTTACAGCTGTTCCACTTAGCGAACTATGCCTAGAGTTGGGCGCGAGTTCGTGCATGTGTATCGGCGGCACACACCCGCATCTGAATAGTTTCATAAACATAACCAAACTAAGTTTTGGACGACTTTTCAAAGTCAATGCATACTAACTTTCGATGTCTGGAAGTGCGATATTACGATTGGATCAGTTTGCGGGTGACTTTAATGCATTCGTTTGTTCGAAACTTTGTTTTATTGGATCAAACTTCTCAACAAGGTTAAGTATCTTCATTTACTTTGTTTGAACGTTGTGGCCTAACTAACTTTTTGGATTATTGTTGTGCTAATAATTCTACCATTGGGATCGTTGACCTCGGGGATAGTTGGTTTCATTTATGGTTTTCGTAAAATATTTATGATTGATATACCACATTTTGCGATGTATTTATTGATTGTCTATATTTTCTGTCTACAGAGTGCTAGTTAGTAAAAACTCAATTAAAAGGTTTAAATACCGCTTTGCATAAAGTAATATTAAAATCATACGGGTTCGTATCCAGCTTCGTATTATTTTACAAATGTTTCTCAACTTTATATTAAGCTTTACACTTATACTTTATAACATGATACTGTTGCCAATTTAGATTGCCAAAAGCTTTAAAGCAAATTGGAATTTTGACATTTTAGAATAAAATATTCTGCATTGTTGTACCTACTATAGCGTTATTTTACGAACTTAACTAAATTTTGATTGATTTTACGTTTATTAGTATTTTTGTCACCATGTTCCACTAAAAACCTATCTACACTAACTTGATCGATTTGATGCGGTTTATTTGTAACAGGTAACAGTACAATCCCATTGCAAATGAAATATGCAGACAATAGTCTGTAATCGTAAGACATGACTATTTTAATAGTAGGTAAGTTTTTACCTTTAGATTCATTTGTAGAATCAAATGAATCTAAAATCAAATTGATTAAAAAATTATTCTATTCTATTCTTCAACTCCTAAATCTAAGATATAAGAACAATAATCATGAATGCGATTCGCGTATTTATCATAATAATGGAATGATTAAATATTGCTTCGAGGCTGGCGAAGCAGCGCGGCACGATTCGTTGTAATAATCAGCGTAATTACTGAAATCTCTTCAGAGAGTCACGATCAAGCTGGGAGGAGATAAAGCTGTTACACCCTTCTGGCACACGTCACGACCATTATGCTAAGACCTAAGACCTTTCGACTTACATTTCGCACTTGTATGCTGTATGATTTTGTCATGTTTACGAACGTATACCCGAATTATTTTAAGAAGTTTGTGAAAAATCGAACCGCGGGCGAAAGCTTTTTTTTTTTTTTTTAAATATATAGACTAGCGCTTGACTGCGATCTCACCTGATGGTAAGTAAAGATGCAGCTTAAGATGGTACGCGCTTGCCTAGAAGATGCCTATTCACTCTTGATTTAAAGACACACTCATTATAAAAAAAACCGGTCTGTGATATAAATTCACGATGATAAAAACGATGAAGATGTTCTATTTCAAAATAGCCCAAATTGATCGATATCAAGAATCTTTTCGATAAAAAAGTTTTATGGATGATAATAAGCTATGTCAATAGACCTTGCGATTAATTTGAAGCTCATCATAATTTGGTCGTAAAGAACGTGTTATCTGGGTTCGCCAATAAGTCACGCAATAATTACCGCGAGTCGGGGATCACGCTCCCCTCACATATTTATGCGAGATACATAAATAATATAAATATGGTTCACATTGCGAGACAATTGCGCGGTTTTGAGTCGCTCCGAATTTAAATGCGTAATTTTTACATCAAAATTTAACCTCTTCAAACATAGGGGCTAGTACGGAGCTAATAATAAAGGACTTGATATAAGACGATTTTAATGTTATTGTAATCCAAAATCTTAAACGATTTTATTATATAAAAAATTGGCATTTCCTGCACTATAAATGTGCAAAATAAAAGGAATTTATACTGTCACCAAATTCCATAAAAATGTTATCAAAAGAAGGTAATTACGAGTATTTCCTTCAATGCAATTTTGAATCGACAATTAGTAGTTTCTTCAATTTTCTATCAGTTTACCGTATACTTACGAAATTGAGGTAGATGGCCGGAAGAGTTTGTGTGTTATTTTCACTTCTTCTTGATTCTGTAACAATACAAAATTTATGAGATTGTTGTATATTTATAACTAAGTAACCTATTAAGGATTTTCTCAATAAAAATTTCCAGAAATCCTTTCTTACTAGGGGGTTTACACTACGTAAATGCAATGCAGCGATATTATAATCGATAAAATGAATCATTTTAAAGAAAAAAAAAACGTTGATAAAAAAATAGAATCATTGTTGTGCCTGAAGAAATAAGAGCTAAAGTAAACAAATATTATGACTCGATTTCAAAACTCGATCACGTTTTTGTTTCGTACAATTTGGAAATTATCCTCAAAGCATGACGTGTTTGGAGGCACTTTCGAAATGCGATTTTAATTGACGTAGCGAGCGGTCACCAAACACGTTGGGTACGGATACCATGTGACGAAATATTTTACGACAGAGTGCCTATTTTCTGCTTATTTTCGCAAAAGGATGGAACTGTTTGCGAAACTTGAAAGCTTTGAAATCGACTCGTAACAGCAACCGCTTACTAGGAAATTTTATTTTATACACGGTAGGTACGATGCTGCGTAGAAACTGAAATAGGAGAATAGATTTAATAAAACTGCCATAGTGCTTCTATATTAGCTCGTTTCCATCTTATTAGACAGTCGCCCATTACCCGAATGAGATTATCGTCTAAAGTCCATCTTCTTCTAATTATTATTATTAATACTAGTAGAGTGAGAATGCAGTCGAATGTTAACTAGTAGAAGAGTAAGAAAAAACTATTTAATTAAATATTGGAATCGTTGAACAGAAAGGTTGATTCATTTACAATTTCTTAAAGGATAAAAAGAAAAACAAAAACAGGTGAAGAAGGGCTTTAGCCCTTCTTCACTCACACGTTTTTGTTTTACTCGAACTAAAAGAAAATCTGTATGAGTGCCAATACACTTGTGGAATACCTATAATATACCTAGTATTATAAATTAATGTGGCTCTATGTTTGAGTTCCTTATTGTCCTTAGAATTACGATAAAATTATTTGTTTCTGTCGGTACTTTAAGCCTTCAATCCACACGTAGATGCCTTTCTCTATCGTTTTCAGGCGTTTCACTCAGAGGGCGGTCCCTAAATTTGATTTTAATATTAAGCACGTAATGCCCTGTTTGCTTACGGCCAGTAATTGATACGGCACTCTTATTACTCCTCTAATGTCTGTAATTATTTTCAAATTCGTCGGCTTTGGCTTAAAACGATGGATTATTGTTTAAAGGTTCCGAACGTTACTGTTTCCGAATAAAACGGGTGTAGCTTTTAATGCGTGCAAGATTATCGTTTACATAAATCTGTAACGTAAATTAATTATTAGGTTGTTTGTAAAACTAATTAAGTGAGTATGTTTTTACTTCTAATTTTATTAGTAAACGCTAACTTGTCTTTTTAAACCTGATGAACTGACTGTAAGCCAGTAGTTAACAAAAAAAAGGTTTGTAAAAATAAAGAATATGTTTACAAACCTTTTTTTTTTTTGTTAAATAGGTGACCCGACAGCAGTAATTATTCTGTTCAAATTTCAATTTTGTTTGTGATTGTTCTGTAAATTTATGAAAAGTTATTGTAAATAGGGGAAAAAACCATGTCAAACAAAACAAAAAAAAATAAAAAAATACCAATGTCGCAAAATGTAAACAATGACGATAATTAATCAATCAGATCTTGTTTTGTTTATGTAAGGCTTATGTTAAGTAGCGCTTTCTAGAATAAGTTTTAGTAATATTCCCTACTCTTCAGATAGTTTTTTCCCTGACAATTTTTCCAAGAACATAAACAAAGTTCAGTTTTCCCGAATTTGAAAATTTGGAAATGTTTTAGCATTTTTCTCATATAAAAGGTAACATAGTTATAATAATTCACATGTAGGTGAGAGACTCCCCTAGCCGAGATTATGGCGGCGCCATCAAATATGCATAAAAGCGGTAAAATGCCACGTTTAACCGCTCCCCAACGCCTCCGTTGTCACCTGCCAGCCACTCAGCCCGCCGCAGTCGTCTCCAGACAGATGCTCAGACGGTAGTAATTAAAAATTGCCACCGTCAAATAATTTTACATGATACGCTACAAGAAATTTAATCTTTGAAAGATCGAAGTTTCGAAATGAAGTTTCAAGTAACGTACCAACTACAGTCCGCGAGACATAACCTTAAAAGAAACATAAAGGCTCGTTCAAACGTATGCTAATCCTTCTTCTTCTTAACGATCTGGGGGCTGATTCTGTAATTCCTATCAAAAAAGGAAAGCCACTGGCATATATTTTTTATCCACTGAAGGTTTGAAGAGAAATTTCATTTACTATTTCATAGTAAATCTTCAATGGATAAAAAAAGCCTATCGTCGGTGATAGGCACTGAGTTACAGAATCAGCAGGCTTGGACTTTCAGTCTAATATCTCGGTCTTGCACTATCTATATCCAGTCGCTGTCTGCGTTTCGTCTGATGTCGTCACGTCACTTAGGAGGTGGGTCTGTCAATGAATCGTTTTTATTTTTAAGAGGTTCACAATTTATAATGCAGCATGTTAATGCGTTCACGCATCGTAAAAAAAAAATATTTAAATAATTCATAAGAAAAATTGAATTAAATAGTTATTGACTAATTTACGCGTAATCAGTCAATATTAACCACCAGCCGCCAGCTTATTACTTAAAATATAAAAAAAACATATTAGGTTTGACAATATGATTATTGATTATAGTATTCCACTTATGAACTTTCTCCACCTACTTACTTGGGAAAAAGAGGCTATCTCAGATATAATTCATAACGATAAAAGCTCACTGGTATCTCTCTTCTTTCTCTTTGTTTGATTTAATCATAAAATTCATCGTTTCTTCCTTCATGAGATCTACTACGACGCCTTTTTTTAAAACAAATAAGGAACTAGCACAATTATTGTTTATCGAAAAACGGGACATGTTACAGAAAAGGAAATTCTCACTTAATATTAAATGGATCAAGAATGCTTGTAAACGTTCATTTATTATCCAATTAAAGCAAGTACTAGTCTAAGGAGCACAGTAACTCTGTGTAAGTATATTTCGGGACGCGAATACAGAATACTTATGACTTAGCGACGAAATCTACAATCCCATTATAGCAATCATCTTCCCGTTCATTACGCGCTGCTAAGATAGTAAATTTAAATTAACAGCCCCTTGTTAGTTGAACTATACGCGAGTGTGGCACTGTTTTCGTTGTTAGGACCCGTTATATTTGACGGTGTAATGTGAATCTCCTATATTGTTTTGAGACGCGCAGTGTTAGTAGACAGACAACTACAGAATACATGAAACGAGTATTAGCGACCCGCTGGACACAAGCAAAACTAATTAAAAATAATTATCACATCATTATCATTGTATCAACTCTTCGCCGGCTCGCGGCATTGGCTTTCTTTCGGAATGATAAAGGTTGGGCTATTAGTCCACCACACTGGCCAAGCACAGAATGGCCGAGATCGTATTTAGAAGTGAAAACACATTGGATGACGTTACGGTTATATTTAAAACGTGCTGTCAAACTGATTTTTATACTAACTAAAGGTTTGAATATTATACAAAATTAAAATAGCATAAAATACAAACTTTGGTATCTATGAATGTAAAAAGGGTAAAAATGTGAATTTCATGCTTCTTCAAATCTTTCAATGATGACCTCATGCCTTTTCAAATCGCCTTTTTGTTTGTCGGCTCTGTATAAAGGAAACAGTTCCTATTGTAGAGGAATGAATGTTCATTTATAGTAAGCGAAAATCAGGACTGCACGTGACACCCTTATGGCGCAGTTTTAGTTACCTATCGTTTTAATTTAGATATTTTCAAAGATATTCTACTTCATTCAATTTATTATTTATTTACTCAGAAAACCTAAAAATTGAATATTTTCTATTGCAATATTTAAGGCATGTGGTACTCGTATATTTAAAACGTATATTATAGCAGTAATTCTCATTTTTTATTTTATCCTTTTTTCCATGTTTCCGGCGATCAAAGACTGTTCCTTTGTAATTACTAGAATCCTAGACTTAAATTGTATTTTATAGTTGTATAGTAGAATAAAAGGTATGATAAACTTTTAATATTGAACTAATATTTACTTATATAACTTATGTTGATCTTGATAAAAATTTTAGCAAAATTTGAAGTCAAAATTATCACAAAACAAGATAGTGTCGCGAACAAAATTCAAATCCCACAAAGCGAGTTCAGTTCCTTTCGCTTGTCTCACAGCTCAGTGCGGCTCAGCCACAATACGCTAAGTACTGTACGCTTATGAGTGTTCATTAAAGATAGCGGACGAGACGAATGCTAAATTGGCTGTGCGGAGCATGGTGTTTACAGGATTTAAATCCTGATTTGATAGATTGATTGAAGTCGGCAATGAGCATACATCATATATTATCCTATTATAATATTATAAATGCAAAAGTTTGGATGTATGTTTGTTACGCAATCTAGCCGCAACGACTGAACCTATTTGGTTGAAATTTAGCACAGAGATAGATTATAGTATGGAATAGCACATAAGCTACTTTTCATCCCAGAAAATAAGACAGTTGCAAAGTCGCAGGTGTCAGCTAGTACCTAATAAATATTCTTTTTTATTACGAGATAGACTTGCAAGTTGCGCTTGACGACGATCAATGATGAAAAGCGCTGATAAGTTCTAGGTTGTAGCGCACTTGCCTAGAAGATGCCTATTCACTTTTGCCTTGAAGGTACTCAAATTATTATTAGAGGTGGTTGGAAACGCAGGTGCTGGAAGAGAGTTCCACACCTTAGCAATTCGTTTCAGAAACGTTGAACTTGCGTTTCTTGCGCGTAGATTGGATTAGATATAGGAAAAAAAGAAATTGTTGGATTCATAAAACTTACGGTCGTAAAAACTACGTAAAAATATAAAGTGTTAAGTTACCAAAATTTCCATAATTATGCGGTGCGCTAAACTAACATAAAAGAGGGGGGTTTCCTTGTAAAACAATGTAGGCCCGAGGAGATGTTAATGCGGGGTACATACAAATTGATACTCGATCGTTGCTCATATAAAACACTGAACGATCGCCCCATGAATAATAAAGAATTGCCAAACGGTGACGCCGGCTTTATGCTTGCCGGCTTGCTACATTGCTTTTAATTTTTTACCCAACTACGACGAAGCTAAAAGAACGGATTGTAATTTTTGCATTCTATGTATGTATGTTACGTGTTGTATGTTATGTTCCACCGTGGCGCCTATACTACTAAGCCGATTTTGATGGGTTCGAACCTGCGACTTTTCAGTTTTCAGTCTGCATCTTTAACCGTTGGGCTATTGAGGCTTCCAAATCCAAATGTTAAAATATTTCTTATTATTTTGTTTTCTATGCTTTAAGTGTGACTCACTGACTGACTCATTGATCAACTCTCCTGTAAAATTTTGTATGACAATTTTTTTTTCACTCATAATGAACTGAAATCGAATAATTTTTTCAGTATTCACAGTAGAAGGGTAGCACCTTAAGCATTTTACAGACAGCTTTATTTCGTTCACGTACACTATAAAATATAGTCCCGATTTTTATGTGATCTCTTGTGACTATTTTTCTTTTGTCTTGTTATTCAACTAAATAACTCTTTATTTTACATAACTACATAAAACTTATTGAATTGCTTGGTAATATTTTCATTATTATTTAATTCATTATTAGCTTCCCGGCGGGGGCAATTTAGTAATTTATTATTTCTAAATTGTCTCTGGTCTGGTCTGGTGGGAGGCTTTGGCTGTGGCTAGTTACCACCCTACCGTCAAAAACTTGCCGCGAAGCGATTTAGCGTCCCGGCACGATGGCGTGTAGAAACCGATTAGGGGTATGGGTTGAATTTACACTGCTATACCCCTTCCAAGTTAGCCCGCTACCATCTTAGACTGCATCGTCACTTACCATCAGGTGAGATCGCAGTCAAGGGCTATCTTGTCATAGAATAAAAAAAAAAAAGCTTTCATAAGTTAATATTTTTACATACCTAGATATTTATAGAATTTTGAACGCACATTAGAGTTGAGCCGAGCTTTTTTTTATGTGGCTTTTCATATCAAATTAGACAAAAAGTCTGAATGACGTCATCAACATTTACAACCAGTACTGAATGCGCTATTAAGTTATAAGACGGTATCCTCGAGCGCTTTCGAGTTCACTCCATACAAACAAAGTGTGATAACATCAACCAATCAAACCTATAGAAATTTTATTGACACGCTCCTAAAACTAACTTGTTTTTTTATATGAACAAGTTGGAATCAAACTTCCTTTGTATGGAGCACGCTAGGGTGTAAATCTTCTTAAATATACAATGGTTTATACTTGTGTGTCAAATGACATATCATTAAAACGAGCGGCAGTATTAAGTCAAATTGGCATTAACCGTAAGCGTTCGCTCATAAATATCAGTCGGAATTAAATCACTTCGTGTCGAATAATCCGGTACACGATCGACGATTTACGTAATTGAGTACATTTGTAATAGTGCTACGCGGAGCTACGAATTTAAGAGTAGGTGGATATGACAATCGTTTTAGATATAGTAGTAGCAGTAATTTATTTATTGGAACGAAGTTCCTTATTTATTTATTTATTTATTTATTTATTTATTTATTAAATAAATAAATAAATAAGGTTGTATACAATGTTAAATTCCTTATTGTAAATTTTACACACTAATTAATTTTACATCGTACACCCCATTTACGGGCTAACTCAACATGCAATTAGGTAATTAGCTTACAAGTACATGGTCGAAAAATTACTTTATAAGCTACACAAAAATATAAAAACACATGAAACTATAGAAATTAAGAATTTAAGAAAATAAAGCAACTAAATAAACAAAAACAAAAACATGAATGACATTATTTAATTAAATTTTTTTTTAATTTTGCGCTTGAATTGATGATAATAATAATAGTAATAGTAGAGTTTGTTCAAAAAGAGAACTGTCGTGGAATTGAAGGGCGCTGCTGTGCTTGATTGCCTTTTTTACTAGCTACATTTTATCATGAAAAAATAGAGATTTTTAAAGACCCAACTCCAAGCGGACGAAGTCACGGGCAAAACCCAATAACTTATGCACAGTTCCCATATTTAATTTATCGGTAATCTGTTGATAAGTTACCTAGAAACTTAATTACTTACCTTAATCTTTGTTTATTTATCGCCAGACGTAAGATTAACCTCACTCTTAGATTGAAATCTATAGACCGCACTATCACTCTGCTCAGACTCAAGATAGAGTTAAAATGAGACAGATTTATGTCACAGCATATTTGTGTCTCGTTTTAGCCTCTGAGCTGAGTCAGAACAAGCTCTATAGATCTCAGTTTAAGACCTACATAAATATTTATTATATGTATATAGTTTGTATATTATATTATTTGCACCACCTACCTCTTAGACTCTGTAGCTATGTCCTTAACACCATTGGTTGCCTGGAAGAGATCGCTATGTAGCGATAAGGCCGCCAAATTGTATGCTATTTATTAAGCTCTTTGTGTCTGTCTTATAATATGTGTGGTGTACAATAAAAGTATATTCATTCATTCATTCATTCATATTTATCTTCACATTCACACTATCAAAGGCGTTTAAATTCAGAACACTACATTCGTAGATCGCGGTGGTTTGTGAGTGGCGGGCGTGTAGTGTTTACCTGCGGAATCCGCACACACAATTAGCTCTTTATGCGATTAAACTCAACATCCGCAGGTGTCATGACATGACATGACGTTCGTTGCGTGAACGTTCGCTGTTACGCGTCACTCGTTACCCGACGAAATGTGAATAGCTGGGTCCCCACCAGACGATCCAAAATGGATCGGCGATCCCGCGATCCGCGATCCAAAATCGTGAACGTGGAGCGTGGATCGTACTAGGCCGATCCAGTTTGTTTAAACTGCGATCCGGAACGAACGGATCGGGCGCAGCAGGGAGCGCGCGCTCCAATACGAGCGCATGGATCGCGCGCGGCACGTCCACACCGCCTGCACATTTGGATCGCGCTCCTGCCGCGTGCGATCGGAGCGCGATGGATCGTCTGGTGGGGACCCAGCTAATGAGCCCGTGATTAATTGTTTCATGTCGTTGGGCTTCATTGAGGTGATGTTGGAGTTGGCTTATGCTATGTTCGTAAAACGTAGCGAAATTGTTGCTCTATATAGTAGGGGTTGCCAAGTTGATTAGAGCTGAGATCTGCTATTTACTATCGAAATCGTGTGAGGTCTACCAATTTCATACATCTTGATAAATGAAACCGTATAAGTTACTTATGTAAGTATTTTTTATTTGATTAAAAGCGAAAACATAAAATTGAATTCTTAGTTCTTAGTAACTAGTTACTAACTACTTGTTCATAATATTAGTGTGAGCGTTACTCCTGAGCATCTTCCGCAAGAATAGCCCCGATAGACCGGTTGCTATATAGAGAGGATCTACAATCAAAAGTGTAATAAAATAATGCCACGCGTCATGATGCTGCGCCGCTACATTCTATTTCATATTCGGTCTCACTAATGGTAAGTGACAAAGTAGTATAAGATGGTATCGGAGTCGGACTAACTTGGAAGCAGTATGGCAATTTAAATTAGTTTACACAATATAATATCTATTTATTAGTTTACTCAATAACTCCTAATAGTTTTCTATTCGCCTTCGTACTGGAACGCTAATTCGCTTGACGGCACGTTTTTGATCGGTTGGTAACTAGCCATGGCATAAGCTCCTATCAAACCAAACTAGACTTGAAAATGTACCGACATGGTGTAACTGACTGGAACCATAACCTATAAAAGTTTTATGACTCCTATTTAATATAAAGCAGTCTTCCAGTCTAGATTAATATAATAGGTGAGATTAGAGCATGATGCCTGATAAAGGCGCTGCAAGATGCGGTAAGTAGTTATTACGTCTATCTCCCAAAGTAAAGGGAGAAGGGAACATCAAATGTGCATTCAGCGGTGAGAACACAACGAGTGTCGTGAGAGACGCTGCGAGGCAAGGAAGTGAGCACAAAGCGGCGGCTTCGAGGTGTCTCGCCGAGGTGGCCATAGACAAAACCGAGCGTAGAAGGTGTACCTCAATAAGTTTGTATTTATTATTTAATGAAGGTTTTAAGGAAATCAATCAAAACAAACAAAAGATGATTGCATCAAGGCAAAGGTACTTAACGCACAGACAAACACATAGGTAGGTAGGTGAATTGATCGTTTAAAAAAGTAAAATCTATCAATACAATTTTTAGACCACCGAGTGATCTAAATCTTCACTTAAGTAACCGCTTATCTATGTTAAAGTTGATATAAAATTTTTACACGGATAAGTGATAACTAAGGGCTTAGATCAAAAATGCTCTAAAATAGCATACAATATTCGAGACTTGAGTATTCCTTAATCCATTAACAGACTGCTTAAATACTACGAAACGTAATACTGTACACTTTAAAGTGATGTTTAGTAAATATTATACTCATCTATGACGTAGCCTTACATAGAGCGAAGGAGTCTGATTCAACAAGCGAGTGCATCGGCCTTCAACAGAAGGCAGCATAAAGATATTGAGCATGCATTGTCGCTGGCGGTATTGTTCACGGCCATCACCTGCGATAACACCGTCCGCAACCGGCCGCTTTGTCTACCTAATTGTTATATTCCGAACAAAGACTCCGCAGAAACAAACGACGTCAGCGCTTGTTAGCTTCCAGGCTAAACGCTGCCGCGTAATAACATGTCTTCAAACAATTGTTCAATGTTTCCAATACGTAAGGAAATTGGCTGTACGCAAATGCAATGCGATCGAATCGATCGCTATTGTTGTACGTCTACTATTCGAGTTGGTTTAAATCGTTTAGCCGATATGATTGACGGGAGGCAGCCAATAAAACTGTGAGGCTGAGGCTGCGGGGCAAAAATGCGGAATTCCATCGGGTAATAATGAAACGCGAGGGCTGCGTCGATATAGCGCTAATGATCTTCATTTTCAAATTTCCAGCGGTTCGACGTTTATTCGTTTTAAAACGTTCGACTTGAGCGCCGTCAGTCGCTGAGCGATCGTCCCCCGCCGCGCCGTGGCATCAATCATTTTTAGAGGGCTTCGCTTAACCAAGTTTTCTTCCTGCCTCCGTGCTCAGCTCGAACTTTTACATCGAATGATCTCAGCTAAACCAACAGAGCGTTCGCCGTCTCGCGACCGCGTTTTGTATTTTATTTTTTTGGTGAATAAATAATATTATTATTTCACAAGGGAAAGGAGATTGGATTTCGTTAAATATGGTTTAGTAATTGAATTGAAATCTCTCAATGTCGGCGTTCAATTAAGATTTAGATTTCGTGCTTGATGAGGGCATCCTTTGTTTCTTACAAAATAATATTGTACTTAAGTAATTCAATTTGGATCCACTGAGTTTACTTTAACTAGGTGGTTTTGAATTTAAAGGTTATTTAAAAAATGGATGACAAAAGTATAGAAAACAGAAGCCGATAGAGTTATGTTAGGTACCTAATTATCTTTTGTATAAATAACTAGCGGACCCGACAGACGTTGTCCTGTCTTAACTATGAATATTGAAACTCCCCTTTTTACCCCCTTGGGGAGAGAATTTTCAAAAAATGTAAAATACGTAATTCTTTATTTTTGATCAAGAGCCAAAATATCAAGTTTCATAAACATAACTTGAAAAATAACTTGAAGAACGAAGGACTATCATACAAACATTCAACCCCTATTTAATCCCTTAGGGGGTAGAATTTTTAAAAACTGTGAAACACCTACTTTTTTGTTTTCAATTTAAAGCCTAAGTACCGAATTTTATGGGTATAGCTTGAAAAATAACGGAGTTTCATACAAACTTTAACCCCCCTTTTTACCCCCTTGGGGGGAGAATTTAAAAAAAATGTAAAATACGTAATTCTTTATTTTTAATCAAGAGCCAAAATATCAAGTTTCATAAACGTAACTTGAAAAATAACTTGAAGAACGAAGGACTATTATACAAACATTCAACCCCTATTTAACCCCTTAGGGGGTAGAATTTTTAAAAACTGTGAAACACGTACTTTTTTGTTTTCAATTTAAAGCCTAATTACCGAATTTCATGAGTATAACTCGAAAAATGACGGAGTTTCATACAAACTTTAACCCCCCTTTTTACCCCCTTGGGGGGCGAATTTCGAAAAATCCTTTCTTAGTGCTCGCCTACGTCATAAAAGGAACCTACTGTCAAAATTTCAAGTTTCTAACTTCAGTGGTTTAGGCTGTGCGTTGATCGTCAGTCAGTCAGTCAGTCAGTCAGGACAAGCCTTTTTATATAATTATATAGATTACATATAAATAAATAAATACATTTCTATCGATGGAACTTCTTTTGCGATTGATCACATATTATTATACATTTTAATAATTTTAAAATCTTTCGCAATCAGAGATACTCGTAATAGAGAACGTAGAGTATTCGAATATTATTTAGCTGCAGATTTTTTTAAAACCATGTAGGTACCTACCTAAATCTTTCAAGTAACGAAGGTGCAAGATTTTCTAAATCATTCTCCTTATAATCTAAACACATTAATTACAGCATATCCATAACGGAGGCTGTCAAAAGTGATTAATGCTAATGTCGGACGCAAGATTTTTAACTAAGTTAAGATTAAAATGGCTTACGGCATTATGATCGCGGCAGGGGCGCGTCATCCCCGGCCAAATTACAATGACACATCAGCCGGGAGAGGTTCTGAGGTGACTCTTACAGGAGGCTTTGTTTTGATTTCTAGGAAACAAAGAGCCCCTGAGTTCTAACACCAGCTGAGTGGTCTTTCTACTGCTGTACAAAATAATATTCACAATTCACAACGTTTATATAACTAGGTACTTAATATTTACTTTTAGTTTCGTATAAATAGTTATTTTCTTCTTCCTTTTAACTTACTCTGTTCTACGTTCCGGGGAGACGTCGCGTAGAACCCGATTAGAGGTGTGGGTTTTATTCATTATCATCAGCATGAGCAACCCATAAACGTCCCACTACTGAGCGCAGGTCACCTCTCAGAGAAGGTTTATAGACCATAGGCCACCACGCTGGTTCAATGCGCATTGATAAACACACACCTTTGAGAACATTATGGAGAACTCTCAGGCGTGCAGGTTTCCTCACGATGTTTCCTTTCACCGATGAAACGTCATATTTAATTATTGTACTTAAATGCACATAACACCGAAAAGTCAGAGGTGCGTGCCCGGATTCGAACCTGCGACCCCTCGAATGGGAGACCGCAGTCCTAACCACGGGGCTATCACTACTCAAGTGATAGCTGGGTTTTATTAAATTAATAAATCATAGCCTTCTCATTCTGAGGAAAAACGCGTGTCAAGTAATAAGCAAGGATGGGTTTAGGTGAAGAAGATGAATAAATATAAATTCCCCGATAATATATTTAGACCATAAACTGTGAAATTCCTTATCCATATACTGCCAACGATCGAAAAAGTTCTGCCACAGACTGTCTTTAATCTGAAAGGTATGTAAAGCTTCTTGTCTATATCTAGGGTAAGGATGCCGAATATGAGATGGTTGCCAAATATGAGATAGTTAGGTTTTGGCGAAACTAATCGCCGCAGCTATTTAGCGATACTGTCACCAGAAGCCACGTGGCAACAGACCGAAACATGTGTTGGTGCTTCCCAGTTCGAGGCGAAGTCAGGTTGTGTACGTGCGGGTTTTTACGAAACCACAAAACCCGATTTTTGACACCAAATATTAACGAGGTATGTTACAACTTTATAGTCACACTAAATGATTTAAATTTACAGTCATTGTATCAGTTATATGATTAATTTTACAATGCATTTGCAATTTAGTTGTATTTTCTTCGTCAAGAAATAATAGGCAGCCTAGTTTTTAAATTTGGGTGTTTTCCTAATATGAGACACGTGGGAGCTCCTTAAATGAGATATCTCATATTAGGATGTATAGAAATACGACTATTTAAAAACCTCTTTTTCTAGATGCCGTCGATCAAAGAAGTCCTAGGACCATATTGCCATAATATGGGCCGTGAGTGCAGTACAAAGCAAACAAATACGTTACCTAATAGCGTCAAAACTTTCGATGTTCCTAAGAGTATCCTAGAACGTTATGTCAAAAAAGAAGCTAATGCAGAAGTATTTGTCAAGGTTCATGGGAAGACCTCCAGCTTTTTCTGACTATTTAGAAGCAAAAATAGAAAAATACTGTAAAGCTGGACTAACGATTTTAAGGGTTACATCTACATCTGAAGAACATCAAGCACTTGGCACAAGCACATGATAATATATTATTAAGTTGTTACTAAAACCTTTTTATTTAGTAGTACGATGTTGTAGATTAATAAATATCGCTAATAAAAAGTTTTTTTGAATTGATTTCTTTTCTTTTTCTCTAAATCTATACTATCTCATATTAAAAACCCTTGGTATCTCATAATAGGAGACCAATTCCCTGAGACGTAATTTCTGACTTTTCTAATATTATCTGTTATAACAAAAAATCTATTATACCTAGCACTAAAAGGTCTTTCAAGGATAAACTTCATTAAATTCTTATCGAATATAAATAATTTTCATAGTCATTAGGGCAATAACTTATTTTTTATGGCCGAATATGTAAATGGTATCTCATATTCGGCATCTTTACCCTATATTAAAATTTTATGGATAAAAATTTAATATTTGAGATTGGGGAGTGTGTAGAAAATGGGCCATAATACGGTTTGTATTTTCGATTGCCTTATTACCAACGGAAATGTAAACAATATCGGTTCAGTAGCTCCTTTAGGAAACGATTTGCGGTAAAAATTCGCGCGATAGACGCGATGTGAGCAATAAGGGTGGTTTTTAGGGATCCTTATAATAAGAAACCTAAATGAAACGGGCTTCCTAATTATTATTTATGTAAGTTTATGATCAAAGGTAATTTAAGCAATTTAAACTATTATTATTATTTTTTTGAAATATTATTATTAAGTATTTTGTATAGAAGTTACTCTACTCGGATCGGATAGATCTAATTATAATCTTGCCCACTGTTTTTCGCTGGTTCATTGCCAAACAGTGGTACCTTCAGGATTCAAAAGTACTTTGTGTCATTTATCTACCTACAATACAATCTACAATGATCTTTATAATATAAAAATGAATCGCAAAATGTGTTGGTAAGCGCATAACTCAACAACGCCTGGACCAATTTGGCCAAATCTTTTTTTAAAATGTTCGTTGAAGTTCAAGGATGGTTTTTACGGCGAGAAAAATTAGAATTATTGCTTGAAAAACCCTAAAAATAGCCCTTTTCTTTTTCCCATACAAATGATTTGAAACTAAAACGTAGTCAATTTGAGCTTTATTGCTATGGTATAAAGTTCATATTAAATTACAAGCACTCACTGTTGTCTAAGCAATGTAGGTGTGTTCCTAACGTCAAAGATCATATCTATCAAAACAATGTGCGTGTGTGCGTTGGAGCACAGAATACATAGTTGGAGGAGTTTAATGTCGCGTTCCGAAACTCGTTTCTTTTGTATTAGTTTCGGCACGCGAGATAAAATGCATCAGTTTCCACGTCATTACATCAGTCAAACAAAAAGCGAAGCATCGGTGAAAAATGTCGCAAAAACGGGGAAAATTATCCATATTTAAAATCTTTTAAAAACTTCTTAATCGCGATCATAATAATAGAAATTGACGCGGACGAAGTCGCGGGCGTCCGCTAGTTATATTATAAATCTAAGAAATTTAAAAATAAACTTAAATCTAAATTAATGCTGAAATAACACTAAATAAAATCTAAATCCTCATTAAAATTACCGCAGCGTGGCATAGTACCCAATATTCTGGCAACATTGCCTCTTTGGATGGCCAAACTAATCCTTACCTAAACATACTTTGCTATTTTTATCCAACGGCAGAAATAGTAGCTACGGAACTCTTTACGACGAAAAAAATATCAGTTTCGTGCTTTGCTAATTTTTATTATATTTTACGTACGTACGGGGGAGATTGGCTGATCTTTGTTTTATGAGAACGATTAAGAAAAGCATATTTGAAGTGTGTACTTGGGCTTTATTTGCACCCCGAGAGGGAAGGCGCGCTTCATTGATTTGTAATCGTTTTTCACATTTTATTGCCGCTTTATTTATTGGGGGGTTATGAGTGTTCGGGATATTGAGTTTCATTTAGTTTCCTTGTAATAAATCTTATTATGTCTTGTTATTTATCTAATACGAGCTTTGAGTAGAGTTATGGATTTGTAGTCTATATAATATTTAAAAGCGAAAAGCCCCAATCCTCTCTCTTTTATTAGCGAAAGAATATCAAGATATCCTTGTGAATTCTTGATATTTTTGTGAAAGAATATTAAGATATTCTTAAATTTATTTCGTATTTTGTCCCATAACAATAAATTCACATAAATCATAAAAACTTTATACAAGCTAACCAATTTGGCACTGATGATGTGTATATATAATATACAGCGCTCGCAGTTTCTTAAAAATATTGTAGTCACTGTGAAAATTTTTCTTTTAATCTTATATGATAATGCCTCGTTAGTCTAGTGCCTTAGCATGTTCGTCTGCTAATGACAAGGTTTTGCGTTTTTCTGTCAAGAAATTCTCAGGACTAGCTCGGAATTCTTTGTTCTCTATGGATTGGTCGCCATGGTCGGATTCAGTTGGGAGAACATTATATGATACTGTGGTGACGGGGGTTCTCATGTACTTTAATTCCTGGTAGAAAGGTTTGTACTGTTCGCTCGAGGAGTCTATACAGTGACTTGAATGCGAAATGCCGCGAAATGAAGGGTTGTCTTAATTGTGTATCGTAGACAACACTTAATAGGAAACAAACTTTATTTACCTAAAATTGGCTTTTATAAATCAAGGCAAATCGTGTGAGACGCTAGTAAAGTTTACAGTAAAGAGGAAAAATGGCTTTGTCAGGTCCGCATTGCAAAAGGTTCTTAGATACATCAAATATCTTCAAGCTTTCGATAATTTGATATCAGTGAATTTAGCAACTCTCTATGCTGCCTGATGATTTACTCGTGGTATGCGATCATACTTAATTTCCAAAAAAAAAAACGAATAAGTAAACTGGATTAATTTCAAAAACATCGAGTCGAAACTTTTAACACGTACGTTTTTACCGATTGCAAAATATAAAATGTGGACTTAACATTTTTTAGTTAAAAAATTAATTGCAAGTGACGCTGTCGTGATTTAGACGACCGAAATGTGGTCGTTAGTGAGAATTGAACGAAGGGGTAACTTTCGCCCCCACATAATTAAACTTTACGCTGTTGTATTTTTGATAATGGCTATCTTTTGATACGGTTGTGGTTACTTTTAATATATTTACAACATCAAGTGGTTTTACACATACAACATAATTCTTCAGTTTCATCAAAGAATTTTAGCAATCTTACATTGATTAGGTAAATTGTTAAGGATCTCGTAAGTGGGATATTTTTTTTACTATCGCAATTTTTAAAGGACTTTCGTCCGAAGTGTGATGTTGTCTTTCTTAATAAGAAATTATTTCTTTCTGATTTATTAAATTGAGGGTCTTCCAGAATAAATAAGTTGTTTTAAGTGCAATAACAATTTTAAATGCTTATGACGTCACAGTTCAATATTTCATACCAGCTCCCATACTATGCGCGGGTTTTGACGTTTGATAAAGAGTTGCTGATTTGATTAGTTGGCAACATGCCTAGATTCTTTTAGTATCATTGTAATATGAGTTTCAGTAACGCCACTGTAATGTAGATATTATGAAATGCTTTTAGGTACATGCCTTACTTTTTAAGTGAATGGTTTTATACTTAAACACAAATATTTCGCTAATTTGGGAGAGCACACTGCTGGATAGTTTACTTTCATACCAAAAGTGACAGCGAGGTCGTTGTCGCCATTTGTAATCATGTAAATTCAATTTTTGATACAAGTCGGCGGTGGCAGGAAACAAAAAGAGTTTAAGTCTCCGCGCCACAATTCATAAATGAATGCTTCCCAGCGTCTTTGTTCTATTGGAGCGCATAACGCAAAATAAAGGCATATTAATTATTCAGCACCACACTCGTCGCAATCAGAATAAGTGGTGATGTTTCTGTCAGCTCTGCGGCGGCGGTGTGCACGATTAGAATTCTTAAGCCCCGCCGAAGGCTTGATTAGAGGAAATTAAAATCATTATACCCAGCGCGGCAGCCGACAATGCCTCTCTCTACCCGTCTAACGTAAAAATAAGGGAAACGCACATAAAGAAGGCGGCCGGCGGAAACGGAAGCGGCACCATCTTGGTGCCGCCGGGCGGGAAAACAATGGATTCGTTAATTAACATTTTCTTACGCCTCGCGGCTGTCGAACGGTTAATCGGACAAAATATTTACGATGGAGCTATGAAATTCCTTGATGGAATTGCAAGAAGGGGACCGTTTGCATTATGAAAATGCTTTGCGCCGGCGCCATCTTTCCTGAAAATCCATATTTTTGGTTGTAAAACTAAATTATCATTTTTTTAAACTCGTACTAGACCGGACATGTGAAGGAAAATATCAGGAATACTGCACGCCTGAGTTAATGTTTCACAATGTTCTGAAAATTGAGTGAAGTCTGTTGACTTGCATTGGGTCAGCGCGGTGGACTATAACCCTTCAAGAAGATCCGGAGATGGATAATGACCCAGTTAGGAACTGAATCAGATATTCAATTTTATTACTAAGTTACCCACCGCCGAGTACAAAAACGTTATCAAATCAACGCTATCGTTCGAAATACTATGTTCAATCCATAGCGGGAATAAATAATACTATGTTTATGGTTCATCCTCAATGACTCTATTTATCAAAACGAATTACTCAAATCAATTGGATGCAATAACTCAACGGACGTGTCCAGTGCATCCGTGATTGGCCTGCGGCTGCGGTCGGTGCGAATGCGTGAAAAATCACATCCATCCATTATGCAGATAGCCGGACCGCTACCAAATTGGCCGTAGCTTATCATATTTTGTTTGAAAATAATAAATATACCAGCCATACTGTGCATTAGACGAAACACAAAAAATTATGATGTTCAGATTTAGAAGTATACCTACCGAATTTTATATATGTTACACATATTATATTATAGATAACATAATTTAAATCTAAATAGCAATTAAATCACACTAATAATATTATAAAGGCGAAAGTTTTTGCGTGTGTGTGTGTGTATATGTTTGTTACTCCATCACGTCACAACGAAAGAACCGATTTGGCTGAAATCTGGAATGGGGATAGCTCATACCCATAACTTAATTAACATACATAGTATCCCGGAAAATTAAAGAGTTCCCGGGGGAATCAAAAAACCTTAATTCATGCAGACGAATTCGCGGGCATCATCTGGTAACTTATAAAATAAAATCTAAATATATAAAAGGCAAACGTGACTGACTGATCTATCAACGCACAGCTCTAACCACTGGACCGATCGAGCTGAAATTTGGCATACAGGTAGTTCTTAGGACGTAGGCATCCGCTAAGAAAGGATTTTGGAAAATTTCAACCCCAAGAGGGTTAAATAGGGGGTTAAAGTTTGTATGAAAGTCCGTCATTTTTCAAGTTATATCCATGAAACTTTGTATCTAGGCTTTACGAATAAAAATGCGGGATTTTAAAACTAAATCCACGCGTACGAAGTCGCGGGCATCAGCTAGTAAAATCTAAATTTAAACTTAATTACTATTAAAATTAAAACTAAATTAAATCACACATCGCTTCACAGTAGATACTCAAGATGCTTGCAGCATTTTCTCGTTGGATAGCCAAACTAATTCTTTGGCCAAGTAACTGCCAGTTCTTGGATCGTATACAAGTCTAAAAGGTCGCAAAAGTTGTTGGATATGTTTGCTAGACCAATGTCCAGCAATGCCTGTCCATTAGTTGAAACAACGATGGACTGAAATGTGATATTTAGAATCTCGAGGCCTCTGATAGGTATTACAGTCTCCTAAGTTGAGAAAAGTTCCATAATTTCCTGGCATATTTGTAACATGCCCCTGTTGATATATCGCCCTCCAGTGCCAGGCATTATCGCGGTAAAACTAATAAAACTGTAACAGCAACAGTTGCACATGTTCATAACTCACGTTGTCGCATCAATGTTCGGATGAACACTGCAAGCTGCAAACATTGCCATGCGCAGTAACAAATGATGGCTATCTATCAAAAGCGAATGAATGTCCGATGTGGTCCGATGTGTATAAAAGTGTGAAATAGACTTTCCGGGAATTAGACGTTCGGGGAATTGGACCTTCCGGGCCGTACGGGAACCAACAATCTCTATGTGTACATGTATAGAAGTCAAAAGAGATTCAACTATAAGTTTAATATCAAAATTTTAATCTAGTCGTTTCATAAAAGGAAGACAAAGACAGGCTTGTAGAACTACATAGCCTTAATTTACACACTAAGCTTTGGCACATATTGTGGCTTAAATAAATGTTTGATTTTATCTTCCATTAGCTGTAGCCAAAATTCCATTAACTGTAGCCAAAATAAACGGGTACTAATTGGCAGCATTATAAGGTACAAACTGCAGGCGGCCTTATCGCTTAGAAGCGATCTCTACCAAGCAAGCACGTTGCAGAAGCACTTTGAGAGAAAAATAGATAAAATTAAAAACATCAAAGTTTATAGCGGCTTAAAGAGATATCGCTGGACAAATCGTGATTGCTGTATTTGCCAGTCCTAACGGGCAATAAAAGTTCGTCAGTAGTGGATTACCGCCATTAAACGCTGTCCCAGCTGTAAAGCGGGTAATCGATGCCCCTCCATGTTTATTACAATCAAGTGGCCGGGGTAGTGACGTAATAAGGCACTGTATATAGCGCAGTATAGAGATATAAATTTATTCGGGGTAATCCGGTTTTTTAAAATGCATCCTACATCCATAGTCCTGTATGGATCCCGCATATAATTTGAGGGATCATTTTCATTACTTAAAGGACAATTTATTCGGAGTACTGCAAAATCTGGCAATTGTTTTTATTTATCTAAAAACTTGAGTTAAGGTATTTAGTCTATGCGTCTGAAGGCTTTTACCAGATGAATTAATTTTCTGAGGTAATGAAAAGTGAAAACTTTTGTTTTCTATTATTTACAGAGGTGTGGAGTGTGGACGTGTGTAAGTAATAGGTACTATGTTTATGGATGTGGTGACTTCCAAAATACTCTGACCAAATAGTAAGCAGTATTTTTAAAATTTTATTTGAGTTGACGAACATTGAAATTGCAGTTTTTTCTGCAATAGAAAGCCTTGGATAAAGCTTGGATATTACCGACAATTAGGTCAAAATATTGAACGCAGCTTATAAAGTCGAACCAACTTTTTATCGGCATGCAATGCAGTCACGCTGCGGCGCGGGCGTGCGGCGGTCTCAATTATTAATTGTAATTTTTGACAGGCACCTGTCAATTTCTCGCTCAACCCTTCCCTAATCCTCCCCAAGACGAGAGGTGCTGGGCCGCTTCCTTGGCTCCCCCGGAATAAATTAGCTCTCTCCCGACCACATCGGGATATAAAATTTTGAATATGAATGGAAAATTTTGCATTCGTAATAAACCGCTTTCCCGTGTAACGCTGCAGATGCGTACTTGAGGACTGGATAAAAATGAAATCAGAGCGCTGTCGTTCCTCAGGTGGCCCGTCATAAATATTTATTAATTATTTTTTCAATAATCTCTCCTCTCTTGTATCCTCCGAGGACGGAGGGATATCTCCACCGTTAATTGCTTTTTGTTTCATTTGAATAAGTATTGTTTTTGACTGCTCAGGCGAGACGTTGTGATAAAATCTCAACGATGAATAAATTTCTTTAAAAATTCCCTAATTAAATCAGTGTGACTAACTTTATATAGCTTAGTTTAAAATAGGTGTCTTTTGTGTTTTTATTGTACAGGTCAACCACTTTTTAAAGTTAGAACGCTAGATTTTGCGAGCTGTAATTTTTTGTATTCTACACTATTTGGTAAGGTATTTTAGGGTCAGGGTAGCGTTCACTAATGAAGAGCTTATGGGCTTATCATAATTATGTAATAACCTAAGCTTACAATCTTTTTCGTCGTAATTAATCCTTTCTGCGTTAACAAATATACGTAGTACATAAATAAGACCATGGCCGTTAATTCATGGATGTAATCCATACTAGTCTTACTGCATCTATAAGGCTACTTGTAAATTGTAATAGGTAATTTTACTATTTAGGTTTGTTAAAAACTGATATGTAACCTGCCTTGCCTTTAAAAAAGTGTTTAAAAAAGTGTTTCTTCTTGATAAAATAATTAAAATGATTAACTTAATTATGCACCATAAGGTTGATAAGTTAGAAAACATATTATCAGAGGTTAGATCAATAAGCCGACGTGTCGTTATTATTTCTAAAGAAAAATAAAGGAGATACAAAAGAAATGAAATGCACACGAGCCCTTTGTACATCTATATTGTAACTTAATTTAAAAGAAAATTGAAAATCCGTCTGTTGGTAACGCGATGTCGTCGCCTAATTGATTTTATAATTCGAGGGTAAATCGAAAAAAATACATTTGGATTCGTTGAAGGCGACACGTAGCGGCCGATGCGCCTTGCGGTTACAAATAACTTTAAAGCGTGTAATAAATTTCTATTTTAAAATCAATCCTTACTCACAAAAACATAAGGTTTAAATTAGCTACGACGATGGACTTGAAGGAAAAAATTAATTTGGCTTTTGAATACACCAAGCCGCCTCAGTTTTATTTTCATAGTCTTGTATAATTTTATTGAAATAGCCGAATCGGAGTCGCAGACGATCGTCGTTTTCTGTATGAAAGTGCAAAAGTTTTTACACAGGATAAACAAAGAAACGTAACTCCGACTTAAAAACACAATTCTTATTTTTCAGAAAAAAAATCAGACGTTCTTGTAATGGCGTATTTCTATTATTAACTAGATGCCTGCGACTTCTTCCACGTGGATAAAGATTTTAATTCTCACGATTTTAACTCTTTAATTTTCCGGGATAAAATGAAGCCTATGTGTTAATCCTGGGTTTGAGCTATCTTTATTCCCAGCCAAATCGGTTCATTCGTTGTGGCATGAAGGAGTAACAAACATTTAAACAAAATTTCGCCTTTATAATATTAGTGTGATCTTTGTTTAATTTTTGACAAGGTTTTTGTTATGTAAAGATAAACAAAACAAGGCAAATTGAAATTGGTCAATGAAGAAAATGAACAAACAGTTTATATACTAAAATACATACTAAAGGTTTTTTCTAGTTGACAAGCTGAACTATTTTTTATCGAGTCCCGAGCATTTTTCACTTATCACAGTTAATACTTTTCTTTAGGTAGTACTTAAAAAATACTTATGCCCTATTATAATAGTATTTGATTATAATAAAGCCAATTATATCGAAATAGACGTCTCACGTAATATATCCATATTTCCTTGCAGGCATCGACGCAATTTGTCCCCTCGACAGGTTAATTTTTTATTTGATCAAGATTGTTACTGAAGGCAAATAGTTTCGTAATAAAGCCAATTTTTTGATAATACTATACTTTAGTCGAATTTCGAGCGGTTTATTCCACTAAGCAGGAAATTATATACAGAGACGTGTCATTTCGTGGGTAATTTTGAAGTCGTTTGATTTCAATTAATCTTGGATTCCTTTTTACATTTTTTTTAATGTAATTGGTTAAATAGCGAGTATACCATAGGGGTATACTTATCAATAATGTAAAACTAAAAAATATTATTTTTCCACATCTTAGTTTTCTATCAAACCATGTAAGTAATAGCTGAATTATAAGCCGAACGGTTGAAGGTGCGGATTGAAATCTGAAAGGTGGTAGGTTCAATTCCCGTCCGTTGCACTGTTGTCGTAACCACTCCTAACACAAGCTTTCTTGTGTTTTAAGGATATATAATATACTAGCTTTTGCTCGCGGCTTTGCTCACGTTAAGTTCGATTTTTCAAACCCCTATTTTACCCCCTTAGGGGTTGAATTTTAAAATATCCTTCCTTAGTGTGCGCCTACGTCATGAAAGGAACCAACTGTAAAAATTTCAAGTTTCTCACTTCAGTAGTTTAGGCTGTGCGTTGATATCTCAGTCAGTCAGTCAGTCAGTCAGTCAGGACTTTGAATTTTATATATATAGATTAGTGTTTTGGCGGGAAGGGGTAACATAGATCCATACATCCATCCATGCTCATAAACTTTCGCATTTGTAATATTAGCAGGATTGTCAGATAGATACGGTCGTAGAACTTTCGTAGAACCACAAACTGCTCCCGTAACCAATATAAGTTGACCCTAACAGGTATCAATGGGGCGCCATGTCAAACAAATGTAGCAGGTTGATACACATCGTACAAATTAACCCGTAACGCGACACGGTACAACAACAACACGGTACTCGGACACGGGCCGCCTATCGCTGCTGTATCTATTTCATGACGACATTGATTAAATTGATGCAATAAACAAAAAATTGTTTGGAAATACAAAAATTTTCAATTGCATTAATTTCATTTATTCATCTCAACCATATCTCAACCCATTTCCATCATACTATCGAACACAGGTATCCTTTTCTCGAACGAAAAGGATAGGCCATAGTCAGTCTTCACACACCTTTGAGAACATTATCGCGAACTTTCAGCATGGTAGAGCATGGGCAGGAGACAAAAATTTTATCCCTAATTTTATCCGCTGGGAAGAGATAAATTTATCTTCTGGTTATTCATAAATTACAATCAAAAATGTAATATGCTAGAATAACATTTGTAAAAACAGAAAATAAATCGGTCAAATATCAAATAAGTTATAAGCTGTTTTACTGCGACGGTATCCGTCTCTTTCTAAAACGAAATTTTATATAGAGAGTGTATGCTTATTGAATCTTGAGGCCATGTTGCAATCGCTCTCTTTTTCTAACAGGAATCTTAAAAGATGAATATCTTCGAAACTAATTAAGATTAAAAAAAAAAAGTTAAATGATTATGTTATCTGTACTTACCTTTATTTTAAGAATATAAAAAAATTAGCCAAATACTCAATTGCATTCATTTACTTTCATGAAAGCCGAGCTCTAAAAAGGACACGAAAAGCAAGTTTTATTTACAGGTTCGTATTACAAATAGTGAGTCGTCAACTCGCGAGGATCCAACGGTAATGTTCGGATCGCGTGAAATTGAACAATATCAGCTCGATTGACTCCGGGAGGAAATGAATAGATTTCATTTTAGTGTCATTTGTAGGGCTAATGGCGCCTCCCACTAATGCCGATAATAGTGGAACAAGGGTTACAATAAATTGCTCGCTGACAGATGTTAATGTACTGGCAAGTGTTTGTTTTGCTTCTTTGTGCCAATTAAATAGTAATTAACGAGTATTAGTATAGAACTAATGTTAAGCTTGGTGTGTTTGTTTCATTTTATACATCATAAATTGTATTATTATCCACCGTAATGAAAAATCAACTTCATCGTTTCAACTACTGCGTGATGAAGACACAAATGATAGCTACAGCAGGTCTGGCGCACTCCGCAGTAAACTGCGGAGCTGCAAGTACATGGCGTACATCTTTAATTATACATTGTATATTGTATACTCTCGTACCTCTTCTAAGAGCCTAAATTCAGAGAGTGCGAAGAGATAAGAGTTACGTGATAGAAAGAATGAAAAGGTAGGAATACCTTTTGCGACTACAGTCTCAGATCAATAATGTAAATATTAGTCAAAAATTACGGTTCTACGCATCTTCTAATTTCTAATATAAACATAATATTATTATTACTGGAAAGTTCTGTCGTAACTACTGCCCTCATAAAATCGTACAAAAATGCAAGAGATATTTTTCTTTCAGTCGAAAATCGTCTCTACCGTAGCGTGCCCCAACTAAACGCAGCTCAATTACATCAGAATGTCTTCTTCCCATTTTCCTCGAAACAAAAAACTCCGTAATAAATAATACCGTATGTCATTTCTCAGCACGTATGAAATTTATAACACGAAGCGATTTCGAAGGGCAATTTATTTCTAATGGAGCCATTCGATAGATATAAGAAATGGTAGGGAAGCAAAAAAGTCATATTTGTGATGATAAGTTTCGACGGCCTCTCTATCAAAGCGCTTGCCTACTACGGTAAAACTGCTACTTGGTACAAAATCCATTTCGATTCACGGTTTCAATTTCAATAACTCTTTGGACCAAATGTTTTTTTGTAATACGTATGTAGATATAAGTATAGAGTAATAAAAGGTCAAGTATCAAATTCTACTTCTCCTCCTCTTTCGAAAGTCGATTAAAAAAGTAGCCTAAGTTACTCCCGGTAATAACAGATATCTACCAGTGAAAGTCCCGTCAAAATCAGTCCAGCCATTCCCGAGATTAGCCGGAACAAACAAGCAGACAGGTAGACAAAAATTTTAAAAAATGTTTTTTTTTGTTATAAGCACCGTAGGTATTTACTTTCATATGCATTTATTAAAGAGCTGTTATTTTGCTATTACAAACAGACATTTCAACTTTATTTATTTGTATAGATGTATAGATTATTTGTATAGATATAGATGTATGACAAAATTCTTTAGGTATAGCGAACAAAAATAATACATACTACGAAAAACAGCTATCTAAAACAAACTAAATTCCTGTTTAGGGCAAAAGTCGCAAACCGATTTGTGACTTAATCACTTTATTGGCGGCGAGGGAGCCGGCTTATCAGAAAGAAATGCCGACGTTACCACTGATATATGGATAAACAAGCTTGCACTTTTCCTCGACGACTTTTGGCGGTCACAGAGGCTATAAAGTCGACGGCGAAGTTTGTATTGCGCTGGGGAGACTGGAGTGGTTTTAGAACGTTGTTTTTTAGTGAAAACTCGATTTGAAAGTCGTAATTTACTTGCCTTGTCAGTGCCGACGTCGTCGCAGTCTCGCGCATCTGCAAAAACAAGAGTGTCATTTTGTATAACGTTTTTAGTAAATTACAAATAGGTTGGTACATTTTAAGGGTGAACCCCCCCCCCCAAACCCCCAACCCCCAAACCCCTTCCAAGTTAGCCCACTACCATCTTAGACTGCATCCTCACCAACGGTGAGATTGCAGTGAAGGACGATCTTGTCATCGAATAAAAAAAACACTAAATTATTAAAATTTTAAGCAAATTATTTCAAGCAATTTAATATCACTTGCTTTAACGACGAATGAAAACATCGCGAGGAAACCTGCATGCCTGAGTTCTCAATAATGGCACCTGAAGGGTTAGTATACGATTTAATTCGATTGATCGTATTCGTATTCGATGACCTTAGCGTCAAAGTAAAATGAAACATAATGGCATTGAATTAGAGTTCAATTCCGTGCACGAGTTCTCATGCGTTTACGTATACGGATACGCTTATTAAAATCGGTTGCACTGAATTTGTAACTTTAAATCAATACTGTTAAGGTTCAAATTACTTTGACGCTAATGTCAACGTCGAATACGAATACGATCAATCGAATTAAATCTTATATTAACCCCACAGAGGTGTGTGATTTGTGAATTCTGCCAAATCTGCCAGGGTGGTAGAGACTACAGGATAAAATATTTTCAATCGGAGGAGATCTATCCCAGTTGTAGGCTGTGTTGAGTTAAGATTAAACAAATAACATAAAGTACCTACGTCATACGACGTCATGCTTTTTCATAGATTGAGTTTGATAGTTCTGAATACGACTGCGAATTAGCCTTGATGAATGGAGAGTCTGGAAGTTATTTAATTTGCAAAGCCTTTTTTGGTTTCAAAAATTGAAAATTAGAATGTAACTGGCTGGACACAATCAGGGAAGATAATGCAAGAAGTTTTTAATTAAAACCGTCCGTTAAGAGGCTACGTAATGGCTGATCCTCCGGAGGGATCCGATATTGGGTGTGTTCTGGAAAGCCGTAGCACAAACATATTTAGGGGCGATACGGTGCGTAGTGTTCGCGGCTAATCACTGCCCGGTAAGGATGCTGTGTACACAATGCCTTATACCCCTTTCTTATTAATAACATGTATATACATTTTGTATGTTTAATCGTAAAGTATTCAATGCGTCCCGGTTTTCATTTAAAACTCCGTTTTATTTGGATCAAAATAATTTAATATAAACGTTACACACTGCAATACAAATCATTACTAGCCTGCAACATCATCCGCGTTACAAAATACAAATGTGTATTCGTGAAAAATTTTCTTTTTATGTTAGTATAAGCCGCATCTACGTTGTAAAACAAAAATACCCTATATAACCAAAATTTATTTTAATTCATTTCTTTATTTTTTTTTGAAAGCCCAAATACTGAGTTTCATGTGTATACCTTGCAAGATGACGGACTTGCATAAAAAATTTCATCCTCTATTTAACCACCTTGAGAATGGAATTTCAAAAAATCCTTTCTTAGTGGGTGACTACGTCATAAAAGGAACTTACTGTCAAAATTTCAAGTTTCTTACTCTTATAGTTTAGGCTTTCCGTTGATAGATCAGTCAGTTAGTCAGGACAAGTCTTTTCAAAAATATAATATAGTAGAAGATTCCAGGAATAGTAGGTACAGCATCGATTTTATTATCAAATATTATTCGTGTATTTCAAGTGGGTTAGGCCTAAACAAACAGTGCAGTTTCAAATACCGTCTTAACTGGTAATAAACAAACGCAGGTGCTTCGTTCACCATTCGGTAGGCCTTAACCGCTGTCCATATAAACTTGGAAAGTATTTCCATGCGTTGAAACTAGTGTTGCGACGAAATAAGTTCATTGTAACGTCTCTTTTTAGTGAGCTAACATGGGAGTCCCTCTGGTGAAGTGTGTCGTCTGTAAAGTGAGTCAAAATCTGATAGATACTTTAACACAATTTTAAACGAAACTTATTACAGTGCACAATTAGTAATATGATATATTTCTAACTACAAATTTACGTTTTTGACTTGTAAGTGGGATCAGGTTCTATTCCCAGCAAAAGGTTTAAATGTGTATAAATTATTATTTTCTGTCTATGAAGGATGGACTTAATAAACACTATCACACCTTTTCCGGGTTAGCCAGCTGCATAGTAGCATACCACCAGGTGAGAGCGCTAACTTATTAAAGAATAAATTAAGAAATACTACCGATGGCAGTAGGTATACCTAATATAATAATATTTTGAATTAGGATATTTTATCAAAGAGATATTCTAATGTCCTGAACGAGACAAATGAACTAGCTCTTGTAAGTTCCGCTCAACACTAGTTCCAACACACAGAACTCGTTATGCATGCCTCGGTGGGTTTAATCACGGGCCAACCCTGGGGCGAACCTAATGTTTTCACTATGTATTTTTTAAGTGCCGACAACTTGCCGGCATTTCAGACTCTCGATATTCTTATTCTCCCTCGGCTTGTTTATCAGAATATTTCATTTCGACAGCGCTAATTGGAAATTTCGCGTTTCACTTTTTTGGCCGCAACACAGTTGTGCAATGTTATGCTTCGTTGCATTCGTGTTTCTTGTGTTGGAAGGGGAGGACGAATTGTAGTGTTTACTTACGTATTTATGACGTCAGTTAGCCATTAAATTTCATTTTGATGTTATAACTCGAAATCAAAAAAGTTGTTATAATTGTATGTAAATAAAAAAATATATACATCAACTATTTATATTATACACTGGATTTGCCACGACTTTGTTCGTGCGGAGTTAAGTTTTCTAAAATTCCTACGGGTTCACGTTGTTTTTCGGATAAAACTATGTCACTTTCCAGATATTCAATTCCATCACGAATCACGTCGATCCATTGTTCCATAGCTGCGGATTGAAGGAAGGATAAAGCAAAAGAAAACACATTTTCCTAATAATTTATATGAATATAAGTAAGTACGGATACTGCGTCATAAGCATAGAAATCCAAAATTTTTATAATATAACTAGAGTCATCGTTCCCTAATGCTGAGCGATATTTTCCTGCTAAATGTAATAAATATTTTAATCATATTATTATAGCATAGCACCACGCTCAGGTAATGTTAAAAATAGCACATATAAAAACCTTTTCTTAAAACGCTTTAATAGTAGAGACATTTCGTAAATTGACTATTATTGGCAAACATAACTACCCTTTGACACAAGTACCAAGAGATATTAGTACATTGTACAACAAGCGTACAGTTTCGAGTTGAAGATTCTCAAACATCTATTAGCCTTGTTGTAACCGACAGCCGCCCACATCCGCATCTTGGCCCATTGTGATCTGCCCAATATTGACACGGTGTCCCGCTGATTGTGAGCACGGAGCACCTGACAAAGATCCCTCGTCACTCCACGGTGTGTCAGTTACAATGCGTATTTGTACTGCGTGTAAGTCTTCCGATATAAACCTACACATCCTTACTAATGCGTATATTACAGATGCAAAAATGTGTTTGTTTGTTTTTTGGTTTGCTCGTGTGTCCTTCAACGAAGCAACGGTTAGTTGAGGACTTGGAGAGTAACATAGCGTACCTTTTATCCCGGTATAAAATCTAACTCTAAATATTCTCTTAACTCTAAATCCTCAGCTCTTCTCAGCAGAATCTGCATTCTGAACCGCGGTGGTAGGGTTTCGACATATCATAAAAGCATGGTTTACATGAAATAAATAATTTTGAATTTTTAACTCAAGTGTCGAAGTCGCGGGCAATGAAGTGGAAATATAAGCGACTAGCTTTGTCGTTTATATTTGCACGTTTTAATAAAAAAGAAATACATAATATTGACACAACGAGTAAAAATTTGATATGACATCGTTATCGATTTGTCGAATGAAACTGGATCTAGGGCAAAAAAATGTGAAAAAGACTAGGTACATTAAATAATCGATTACGGAACAATCAATTTAATGTTCGAAGGCTAATTAATCATGTAACATCCAGCAGCGTAAGCTAACACCAAATTTCGTTTGACTTAGCGGAAAGTTTGGTCTTATTTATTTTTTATCAATTTCATTCGGCCTTAAAAGCGTCGTCCCGTTTTATTATAGGGCCGTGAATTAGCAAAAACAGAATGGATTTTGGCTGTGATTATGTCAAAAATAATTAATTATTATCGATTCGGCAGCGGGCAGGGGAGAGGATTGATGGGTGGCACACAGTCGAGCCGCTCTTTAAATTCGGGAAGCTAATTACTCGCCTACGAAAGAAGGCTCAGACGCTACGGGGATGTACGACAAAGATTAACGAGAAATCCAATTTCTTTCTAGCGTGGGCTAATTTTGAATGTGATTTAATTTATTTAAATTTATTAATTAAAGAATCAAAAAGGTCACAAGCTTAAAATCTTTGCCAAGACTAGCAAAATGTCTATGTATTAAGTGACTACATCGATGAGCGACTAATGCCAAGACTAACGCCTATAGTCATATAGCCATTGTTTTAGAAATAGGAGAGGAGACTATATAGAGAACTAAATTATTCAAATTAACTATTCAACGTCTTTAAAATTGTCAAAGGAATCTATCACTTATATTTATTATTTTGATTTTGATTGATGCAAAGTTTCGTCCGGTATTTGTACGTATGGTACATACAAATAAACTACCTCTGTGCATAGATGTTTGGTTTCCAACAATAAATTAAAAGTACACCTACGAGTATATAAAAATAGTTACAGCTTGATTGAGGTTAGGAAATAAAAATCAATGGCTATTTGAAGAGTACTTTACAACGAGAGCAAATGGCCTCGGGGTCTGTATATGTGCTAGGGGCTGATCAGAATTTCTTCATTCATTAAGGCCAGAAAGCTCCGTGACCTGCGTGTCAAAATAGTGTACACTGCACACGTCGCGAGCGAACCAAAGTTTAATTTAGAGCGCACTACCTGCGACCGCTTGCCCCATTCATAATGAATCACACCCTCTGTTTAGTTTAGGAACCTCTAGTGTGTGACTGACATTTTCCGCACAGACTCATTTGGTTTTGGGCATCGCCCTACTTACAGATAGCATGAGCGCCGAAAGCTGCAATAAATCACGAGTCGAAAACTTTATGGCGAGAAAAATCACAGTCATCGGCCTCTTTTAAGTTAACGCCATTAGCTTCAAGACTTCCTCTTTGAAATAAAGTGCAAAGATTACCTCTCTTCGTTTGAACGGGCCCAGTAATTAGTAACGCTCGAGTTTTATTTGTTGACGTCGATTTTGAGTGAGCGAGAGGTGAGTCATTCCGCAAGGGGTAGAAAGAGAGATCAGACCTTCAATCGTGAGGCTGCACCTGCCGCACGAATTTGCAATTTAAATTCCGAACGAATTTTCTGAGAGGACCTCCTTAACACGACATCTGTTTAAATTGTCGACGATAGAGTGAGTGCTGTGGTCTCGAAACTCTTTGTGATTACGAATTAATTGAAATAAAACAAAACCCCTTCCAATAACTGGGGCTGGTTTTGAATCGTAACCTTTCAATTTGCTTCCAATTGAAATAATTTTCCACATAAATATTAGGTTTATATTTTAGACGAAAATGTGAAATAAATTATACTATTTATTATTTCTATCAACTTTAAATACTTGGGGGGATACCTAGGTAAAGTAAATCTAGACACATTTATAAGCTTATGCCCGCAACTTCATTCGTGTGGAGATAGGTTTTAAAAAATCCCACGGGAAACTTCTGTTCCAAAAATGTCGATCCGTTACTCCGTTGTTGCGTGAATGAAGACAAACCAACAAACAAACACACATTCGCATTTATAATATTAGTAAGGCTAAGAGTAAATCACCTGAGTAATATTGTAAATAAAGTTGCACAATAGCATTGGTTACGTAAGATATTGCACGACATGAGTCAATTCTTGTATTAAGACGAAAGGCCAGAACGAAAGGGTGATAAATTGACGTCACAATATAATTTGGTAAATTGATTGATCCTTTTCTAGATGATATATTGTGTGGGTGTATCGGACGCGGCTAATAGGTGTTAGTGGGTAAATAAAAACGGGCGGAGTCGGGCGTCATTAATAACTATCGCCCTAGCACTTCATTAACGATCAATCACATGTGCCCTGGTCGTGACAGCCTCTATTAGAGTGTAAAGAGTTTTCTTTTTTTACATCGCAAAGACAATACATACTAGTCTCTTTGAATTATTGTAAAAGCATAAAGCAATAGAGGTTTTATTGACTACTAGCTTTTGCACGCGGCTTCGATTGGGTTAAGTTCGATTTTAAACCCCTAATTTACTCTCTTAAGGGTTGAATTTTCAGAAACCTTTTCTTAGCGGATACTCACGTCATAATAGCTATCTGTATGCCAAATTTCAGTAAGACCCGTCCAGGGATTTGAGCTGTGTGTTGATATATCAGTCAGGCAGTAAGTCAGTCACTTATTCTTTTATAAATTTAGATAGATAGAAGAAAGATATAATAAAAATAAAAAAGTTATAGCTAAGACAGGCTTGATTAGTCAGCACGAGCGCCATATGACAATGGTATAACAGGTGCCATAAGCTAGGTACCTTTTATCCTAGAAAAACAGAAAGTTTCCTTATGCAAACGCTAGTTATTCACAAACTATCAAAGCGCACGAAATTTTCCCATAGGTATTACTCATAAGCACCTGAAAAGAATGACTTGTCACATGGAGTTAATAATCTTATTAATTTGTTCGAGTTAGGCAACCCGCTCTGGTCTCGACGTTCTTTGTAATTAACGAGAACACCTCATCTATTACATTAGCTCGAGGGCCCGCGAAAATACTTACGTGTACAAGATCACCAACGTAACACGACACCACACGTGAACAATTACAACTATGGGACTATGAAAGTCAGGGGTCTCCGCTAATTGGTTGGATATCGTACAGGGTTAACACAATAAATAAATTGCGCGTGAAGAAAATGAAACAAGAAAATTCATTTATCAAGTGTTGCGACGAGTATGTTGTTTGTTTTTCGTTTAGTCCTTGATGATTGATTCGATGTTAAATAGCGTTTGAATGGTCCAATAAATAATTACGTAAGTATATTTTATTTTTTAGTGGAAAAAGTTTAGAGTGACTTGCTACTATCTGCGAGAAGTTATCTCCAACAATATTGAGTAGATCTTTACCAAAATATATCGAATAAAATATACAATCCTAATCCTAATATAATATTATAAATGCGAAAGTGTGGATGTTTGTTACTCAATCACGTCGCAAAGACTGATCCGATTTGGTTGAAATTTGGCACAGAGATAGATTATAGTCTGGAATAGGACATAGGCTACTTTTTATCCCGGAAAATGAAAGAGTTCCCGCGGGAATAAAAAACCCTCAATCCACGCGAACGAAGTCGCGGGCATCAGCTAGTTTATAATAAAGAAAGAATTATTAAATTCGGTTTTGATTTGACGAAGTTATGGAGCAAAATCAACAAAAACTTTCATCCCCTATCCCACATAAATCTTATTGTTTACAAAGATAAAAAGTATTCTATATATTGATCCAGAATATCAGCCACCACTGTACCAAATTTCATTCAAATCCTTTCAGTAGTTTTCGCGTGATGCGCGCACAGGCAGACAGACAGACAAAAAATTCCAAAAAAATTGTTTTAGCCTCAATATCTATACTAAATCACCCTCCGATTAAAATTTTCAAAATAGATTTAATTTAGTATAGATATTTTTTTTAATAAGAGAGACTGCGTACGCTTTATATCACGCCCGTTTTCCGTCAGTTCAAAGAAGGTATCAATAAAAGTTTTCTTCAACGGAAATGCTAAGGTGTATGAAACACAGGACCTATTGAGTTCCTATAATAACTAATAGTTTCGATTAGGAAGGTAGGCTTCAGAGGGTTCGTAAATCATAGTGGAGGAAACGCTTTGATCAATTAAATTTTATTACAAACGTTTATTAAAGGGCGGGTAAGTGAAAGATTTATTGGAGGTTTATCCTCGAGCGTAGATTAAAGGATATTGCTCAATACGGCAGACCTTGGGTACTAGGGGCACCGGGTTTATGATGTTTCCTTGTATGTTAAATGAAGGTATTTGGTTGTGGTTGTTGAAATTATGAATTTCAACAATTGTGGAATTTTTGGTCCAATGCAATTTTTTTTTTTTTCCAACAACTCATGTAAAACAAGAAAAAAGACAAGATGGTGCACAATAAATTAGTAGTAGTTAGTAGGGTACAACTTATATCCTACCTTAGGGAAAAAGAATAGGCACATATGGATAGAAGTTGAGATTCAAGAAAAAGTTCAAAAATAAGTACACGTATATTGTATTATTGTAAACATAGTATAGGATATATATTATTATCTATACTCATTATGATCAGTTTTTTTACTATACTTATATTGTTAAAGTTATCCCAGTGACAGTAAATTTTTTTTCGGTTTCAGATTCACAGTGAAACAATCAAGTCATTGACTGCGATCTCACCTGATGGCTTACCACTTACGACGATGCAGTCTAAGATAGAAACGGGCTAACTTGGAAGGGATATGGCAGTGTAAATTCAACCCATACCCCTAATCTGTTTCTACACGCCATCGTGCCGAAATACTAAATCGCATGGCAGCACGTCTTTGGCGGTGGGCTGGTAACTAGTCACGACCAAAGCCTCCCAGACCAGAGATACTTCAGAAATTATACCTATGTTAAAGGGATTCAGTGCCTTAGTGGAATTAATCTCCTTGAAAACGCTCACTCAAAGCATGTTATATCTCGGGTCAAACACTGTCTAATCTATCGCAGTGTAAACAAGCCTCCCAAGTTTAGAATATAACTGCTGAGCGAAATGCCTTCTAGGGAGTTTAAATTTTAATAATTACGACTATGTGTCGCCCAATGTGTGTATATAAGCATAATAACAATCTTACTTCACAAAAAGTAACTATTTTGAGTTCGTAAAATATTTTGAGTATTCCATTAAAAACTGTGAAACGTAAAATATTACTTATTTTTGCAAGATAGGCTTGCTATCCACATAGCCTTATGGAAAATATATTGTCATAATTTTTTTACTAGGATATTAAATAAATCCATTAAAAATTTTCGTAAAAAGTTGATATTTTTGCCCATATTATTGACCCTTAAACGTAATATTACTATATGACCATTGTGGAAGCGTTGCATAATAAGATGATAATTTCTTGCCCATTTGAAGAACATACAAGCACTTCTCGAAAGCTTCCACGGACAGGTGTACAGTAGACAGTAGCTAGATCTTCATTGTTTTGTGATCGAAGAGCTAGACCAATAAAAAATTTGAGATTTGGTGCCGATTTTTACCAACGTGCACTTACGTTGACGTGACATGAGGAATAAATTTGGCATTCTGTCAGTTTTTCTATTGTGCAAAAATATCAAATTCACGCTCGGATAAGACTTGTTCTACGTTGGTGAAATCGGCCCAATTGCATTGACTCTCGTTTATATCACTACATAAGCGTGAAACTTGGCGGATGTGTGTGATCGGCGGACGGAGTTGCTCTCGATCGCTAGTGGCGACATAAAGGCACACAAGCACTCGTATAAAGCGCGGAAACTAGCAACGAAAGCTAATTATCCGGCGGTTACTTTACGAACAATGCTGTTACGCTGGTGATATATGCGCACTTAATTCTAATGCGATGTCGGGCCCGCGAGGTGCCACCGTAAAGCTGAATGCGGAATCATAATAAAGTATGATTTCTTGGTCGGGGACGCGGCCTAACGCGGATAATCACTCCTCAGGCGTACCCATATAATTCCTTAGTGCATAATGAAAGTTGATTAACATTACACCTAGGGTGGCCAACGTATTCGAAACAAGCTGGGACTAATAGTGAAATTTTAAAATTATTTTAAGTTTCCTTTCTTTGTTAGCGGAGCTTAAAAGAAATACTGACAATACTACCGTCAGTATTGTGTAGCTTCTGCAAGTTTGTTAACGTACTTTGCAACATTTTATCGCTTTTCAATATCATTCGAAGGTTCAACTGATAGACACCCAATGGATGAATTGTGGTTTCTTTCAAGGATAGTCATAGAAAACGATGTTATGCCGCTGGGTATTAGTACGAGAGAGTGGCGTTTTCGATTGCGGGTCATCATTCGAGCATCTGGGATCCCCAACGTATACGGCTACAGACAAACTATTAACCTCGCCCATTGCCACTTCATTTTTGCGACTAACGACATTTTATTCCCCTGTATTTTTAGATTGTATGAATAAAGGAATCCGAATCCTTTCAACCAAATGTAACAGTGTTGCAAGAGAAAAAAAATTAATTTTGCTGATGCGAAATTGGGACATTCTTGTCACCTAACGATAGTGTGGTGGGCCTAATTGTACCCGTCTTTCGTGTGTGCGTGTGTGTCCGCCGCAGATTCCGAGTCCTAATTAAGAGCGAGGGAAGGAGGGTCGCGGCCGGCGGCGAGGGGGGAGGGGTATCGATCATCGCCCGCTAAGGAATCGACGCAGGGACCCGCAAAAAGGGGAAGCCCTCATCTCAAAATCAGCGGACTGAACCCGCTCTCAGCACATGTGCTTTGATTTAAATGCACGGTCAGCTTAAAGGTTCTCATCCACTGCTCGGATCACCGTAATCAACGTGAAGCGAACTCGAACAAAATATTGGTTTGGAAGATAGAGATGAGATTAAACAATTAAAAAAATACGTAAAAGTCCTTACAAATATTATGCGAAAGCGTGTTTGTTTGGGCCAAAAATTTCAATGTTGTTTTTAGATGTCATGCAATAATGTCTCTAGTTTTCTTACTTTAAGGGTCATATATAGGTAGGTGTGTCATTGTGTCAAAACAATGGTGAAATAATACCTACTTCTTTAAGCGTTTTTGTTTTAATTTTTTAAGGTAGTGACAGACGTACATTTGGGTTCTTGTTGTCTATGTTCTCGTAAGTGGGTGAAAACCTTAATACATTATAATTCGCGTGTAGAAACAGAACGCTTCGGGCGCGATTCGCAAATCCGATGTGAATAATTACACGGCTTACGGCCGTTTACCTACTGCCTTATTGCGATTTGCATATTTTCTTGTGGCTTAGCGCCGTTTGTCCACATACGTTCAATTATTCGTCGTGAGCAAGACATTTTCGTATATTATGGTCAATCATAGAGCATTTAAATGTTCTAGGCTTAAGTTCTTAAGTGGTAAATTGAATATTTCGATTCCAAATAAGTACTAGTAAAATATACTTCCCATCAAAAAAATCGAAACAATTCGCAATGCCTTTTAGTTCGAAAGTGTTTCGATATTTTTGATGAGAAGTATATTTTTTAGTTATTATTGTTGTGGCAAATGCATTGTCAATTTAAGATTCTGTCAGATTAAGGTTCTGTAAAAAGAAGTTGAGATTTTTAAAATTGTTTGCTTGGTTGTAAATACCTTTGTTTTTCGAAAACAACCCTCAACTTGATACAATTAAACAGTACCTACTTTTATTTTATCTAATAATTGTCTTGTCCCTCGCTCCGAGTTATCACGAAAAATAAGAAACACTAACAAAGCTGCTTATAAAAAACGCTGAAAAACACTTATCGCGCTCTAGTGCAAATCGTCGACTGTCACTTCAATCCCGTCGGCGCCAGGACAAAATGGGAAAAAGTGACAAAAATAACAATCAAATAGAGCATCCGCGGAAATGAGATCTGAAGGAATGATCACGCCCGACCCCGGGGACCGGTTGCTCTTCAAAAAGGACTTAATCTCTCAATTCACTAAGGAGTTAAGCTTTAAAAAAATATTTCGCCAGGCAACAAAGAGTCCCCTCGCTTCGCGGTGTCTTTGACACGTTGCCGCCGGATTTTTTCCGCGAGATCTTTTTGTGAGACGGGATGTCACTCCGTTTGTATCGGCTTTGTCGCGTAAGGTTAAGCGCCGGTTTATTAGCCCCGGCTTCCTTTCTGCAAACAGAGGGAGATTTCTCAAATCCAATTCGAGTATTATTTCGTTTTAAGTGATTGGAAAGATGATAGAAAAATCAAAATGTTTAATGGCACAATGCCAGATACGTCACGTGTGCGGAGCCCTCTTACAATCAATATGAAAATGTGACGAGTGGGGTCGCTTGGCAGCCGGCGGTCCTTAATTAAGAATACGTGACAAAAGACGAGACGTGCACACAAACACAAGTCGCGACGAAAAAGGTCCGGATTATGTAACCCTTTTGCGCTTTTGATTTTAAACGCGTGAAGTGCCAATGCCGGACCGTGCAGTCTAATTTGAAAGGAGACTTGACGAATCTGGCTTCGGGCGACCCTCGTTTAATCGAGCCGCAGTTCCACGTGACGTCGATATGAATGTTGATACAATGAAATAATAGCGCGCAGGAGGCGGTCACTATGGTGACGGGGCGGTTTAGTGGGAAGCCGTAGCCGAGTGGAGCGGCGAAGCGCTTAGCCCCGTTTGACCATTTAGACCGGGTCAGCGTTTTGTGCGCTGATTCGGCTCAGGCTCCGCGGAGCAGTTGGGATAATTAGCAGGCAAACAAGGAGCGTAGCCCGCACAACTTTTGCGGACTATTCAGGTGCTCTACAAACACTGCTGCAAGAAGTTTAACAGCAGTTTAATTGCGGTACGAAAACAGAAGCGTACGGAAAACAGTTTGGGTTTATTGAAAAGAACTTAGTCGGTTACACTGAAGTTAACTGGCATAACTAAAACTGCGTTTGAGTTTAAAAGTTAATTATAACATGGAAATAGCGGTAATATTATTTCATCCTCCATATTGCTTTTAAGTTCAAAATCATGTATGTTTTTATAAGTATGAAACTGCTTGTCAGAAAAGCTAAAATTAGGAAGAGAGTGAAGATACTTTGTTACGAAGAAATCACATCTTTTAACGTTGGTACTAAAAATAATAAATTCTCTTTATATTTTAGGACGAGTAACCATAAAGAAAGCATATTGAGGCAATGAATAAACACCGTGTACTTACTGTAACTTGAACAACAAAATTTTAACCCATCGCGTCGCGTACAAGCTTACCATAGAACATAAGCTCACGTCACGCTCGCCACTAATATGTCACGCGTGTGTCCGGGCCTTTACATCCACCGTTTACATTGGCCGTGATGATTTTATACATCATACATTACTTTATTAATATAAAAAAAAAACAATTAAAAAATAAATAAATTCATTTGTTAGGTGCTCATTAAAGAAATGCTCGTGACGTCGACAGAGGGCATCACTGACGTGACCACTACTCAGATGATTCTTGATCACGTCCCATGGTGAGTTCTGGCATTTTTCGTACCTATTCGTATTCTAGCATTTTATTTCTTTGTAACAGTTAAATGAGAGTTATTGCACGATACTTTTTTTTATTAAAAAAAAAGAAGAAATAGAGTGCTTTAATTTACTTCGGCTTTTCACTCACTATTCCTTATTTATTGTAAAAAGATAAAAGATAAAATTGGAAAATCAATAAAATTTCGATACTATACCGAAAACAGTAGGCTTCAATGGGCTTCATTACATTTATTCGCACCCGGTACTTTTCCCTTTTCTTACAATTTACCTTGTATCGGTTAATTTGATTAATTTCCCCTTGAACACGCACTAAGAAACCTGTCCCTCAATTCGGATCCAATAGGGATTTGGTCCCAATTATGTATTAAGCAAAACTTGGCTATATCGGATCACACGCGAGTTCACTTGGGATTATTCGTGCCTACCAAACCTACGCACTATATTTGTTCTTACGATATTTGCAGTATTTTTAATTTTAGTTTTTTTATTTAGTTGGATCAAATATTTTTTAGCGCACACATTCAAAATTTTAAAGTATGTAATATACATAAAAAGGTTAGTATGTACATGGATAGTATAATAATGGCTATTTTCTTATAACGTCCGTGTGTTACGCTAGTGCAATCCATAGCCTAAAGTCATGCTGGTGCAGCCCTAATGTAGCGTCGAAAGCAGAAAAACGCAAGCGCAGCAAGGACCTACATGCATTGACGTCTATGTGACGTCAATCGAAGGCTGCCTTCGAGGTATTGGGACGAGCTACGAGTACTATTGGATCTAACATCGATCGGTAGTCACTTATCATGTAGTTGTAATTAGTTGTAATTTTTTTTTAATTAATAAATTAAGTTTAACAATTGCATTTCTTTGCATCCCCTGGCTGCCCTCAACATAACTCGTGCACATATTAACTTATAAATACTTATAAATAAATGTACTTATAAAAAATGTGTACCTATTGCTCTCTATCTTCTTGATTGTTTTGCTGTCTGTCTATTAAAGGGCCTTATGGCAGAATTTATTTTGGCGACGGAAAACCAAAGAGTTCCAAAGGGATTTCTAAGGACATACCTACTCGTAAATCCATAGAAATGAAGTTATGGGTACCTGGTACATACAGATAGCTATTATGACGTAGGCATGCGTTAAGAAAGGATTTTTGAAAATTCAACCCTTAAGGGAGTAAAATAAGCGTTTAAAGTCGAACTTAACGTGAGCGAAGCCGAGGGCAAAAGCTAGTGATCACATTTGAAAAAGACAAACACTACGTCTTGACCAATTTATACTTACAATAATAATTTTCCATTATTATCTAATTAATCTGGTATTAAATATATAATAATAAGAAAATAACTAGCATAATGATGCTCGTTATTTGAATTAAAAACTTGGTAAAGTAACCCAAATGGCATAATAACCCAAATTACCCCAAGTAGCTGTTTCATACCCGTAATTCCCGACGAGTATCGATCGTCGCGAGCGTTGAAACTTTCTAGACGGCTTTTATATGCACTCCTTTAGCTCTATAGCGACGTTCGATCTAGAGTGCATATTGTTGAACGGGTCATTTATTGCTTAATTATGCATACGATATGTTTGATCGAAAGTGGATTCGATCAAACACATCGATTTACTTCAGGTACTTCAACTGTACCTACGAGATTTTTTCAGTACAAAAAAAGAACAAAAAAACGGTAAATTGTGACGTAACGTAACCATATAACTCAATTACACTTGCAATTAGATACTTTTTCTGGCTCTATAACCATAATATGTAGATCTTTGCCTCCTTTAGAATTTTTTAAAATATTGTTCTTTAAGTACTTCTTGTAAGAACATAACTTCTTAAAGTAGTAATATTTTAATATTGTTTTGCCACGTCATACTATGACGAACTTATGTTACTATAGCTTTAAGGTCGTCTTTGTATGACAATATTATGTCAAAACAATATTGAAATAATACTACTTTATGCGTTGGTGGTAGAGCCCCAGAACTATTAATAAATAATTTAAAAAGACTAGAAGAGAAGGCAATAATCATCCTTTAAGTTGTAGTTAAAGGAAAATTATTGCCTTTGGCAGCAGACATACAAATGTACGTCATGTTAAGAATTTTTAAAAATCCCTATAAATAAAAACTTTTAGGGCTTATTTCACCACCTTCAAGTAAACTTTAACCGACGAATAAAAATGACTTTTGACAGTTTTTGTATGGGCAATCTGTCAAAACGTCTGTATTCGTCAGTTAAAATTTACTTGAAGGTGGTGAAATAGGTACTTAGTCAAAAATTGTTCTCCGGCTTTTAGTCAAAATACCAGAGGAACTTTGTTAAAAGCAATTATTTTTCCCAATATCATAATCAGGATAATGTAGGCTTACGCAAATAAGAGGGAACGTTTTTCACGTGTTCCGAGACGTCAAATGTGACGTCAGCAAGACGTGGCGTGCACCCGACGTCTGATAGGGGTACCATCAACATGTGGCGAACAGTGCCCTTATTCTGACTGATCATTGTTGATACAAAATATTTGATTGATAGAGTAGTACGTTTTTATTAGTATTTCTCTTTGTCAGGCTTGTCAAGGACTTGCGTCAATGGTATACCTACATAATTGTTGAGAGTCTTATGCCCATTTTCACCGACTTTTCCTAACCTTAATCCACGCAACGAAGTCGCGGGCATCATCTAGTGGTTGATATTATTTAAAAAAAAACCTGAGGAAAAATCAACACTCGTGTTTAACGTGCGAAAATTCTCTAAAGTTCTCTATGTCATTTACTCCATGCATAATATATAGCCGCTTGCGTTTTTCTAGTACGTTTATCTCACGAAGTTACGGGCGCTTTACTTGTGGTTACGTCGTGTACATGCACATTGCGTAAGTGTGCGTGCCTGTCAGGAGCCTAGGTGGGAGCGGTCAGGTGCGAGCAATCTCTCGCTCACACGCTCACGCTCGCGAATGGCCTTATTCACAAAGTCGCTGCCAACTGCTTATGTGGTATAAACATGGTATAAATTAGTCGTCACATAACGATTGATACTGGAATAGGGCCGCATGACGTAATCACGTGATCCCATGTGGGGTGAGTCTAATCAGCTATGAAAATTAGGTTCCGCTGCGCATCTTCTACTTTGTACTGTAACGGAATTTAATTACTATTTGGAAATACTGTTTACGTGATGGCTTGGTAACATTCTTGATGTTTAATTTGCTTTTGATAAAATTTAACGTGCAAACATAATTACAATTACATGCTTAATACTTATAGTTGTATGTTGTAAATCAACTAGTCGGTTATCAAAGAAGAAGAATAAAATGAAACAGTGCAATATTAACGAAAGACACGAATCCAAGCAAATATCGTTGTCTCAATTGAAAAGCACACACACACAAGTTAAAGCACTACCACCGCATCATCCATCAGCCAATTAGAGCGGCGATCAATCATTCTCCGATCACTCCCCTGGTCCACCTAGATGATTTTTTCCCACTTTTTCATGTCTAACTCACTCGGGACTTGTTAATCACATGTGATAGATAGACAAGCGATACGGTATGTTTATTTTGTGTTAACTTTATTTGACGCAGTTTACTTTTTAGCTCTGCTGTATACGTCGTGTTTGATAGCGATTTTATCTGATTATGTCTGACAGCGAATTGTGCAATACATATTTATTTATATATTTTGTACCAAAACTAAAAACTAAAACGTATAAATATAAACAACATATAATTTAAACAGTGTGTAAAGACACATTTAATAAGTAGAGGTTATTACACAGTTAGATAATGAATTCCTTAATGACAATGTTGCTTATAATGTTTCTTGCTGGCTCTTCTCATCAGAATCAGCATTTCGAACTGGTGGTGGTAGATTCTCGACTTGTCTAAGAGCCACAAGTTGGCCTACACGAAATAAATAATTTTGAATTTTGAATTTTAAAGGACGTGCACAAGGTCAGCTTATCTTTAAGGTAACAAGATATTAATTAAGGGATATTATTTTTTTATATTAGTTAGTATTCTCAAAACTTTAGTACCTAAATAAACTTCAAATCGTTACTTCAAATCACGATTATATTAAGCGAAACAAAACGGGGCGCTATGAAAAGATAAACAATAATTCTTTTTTATTACGCGCCAAAGTGGGAATCTCATTGTCGGCGAGGAAATAAATAATATCAGGAAGGAAAAAGAAAAGGAATAACACAACATAAAATATTAAGATTCACCCAGGATTGGCATCATTCCGCGGTCGACGAGGATTTCTTAAGGGGGCGACCATACCTATACATCTTTGAATGTTAATGCCATTTGCATATCCGAAAAGTCATGAAATAAATCAGCCGAGACGGACAGTGGGGACGGCAATTCATTATGGCTTCCCTTTATTGAAAAGGAAGCTCATAGGAGTGTAGTAATTAATGTGTAAACTATGAAAAATTTGATGAATCTAACATACTTCTTATGTGATTTTTTGTCACCTGGACCATAATGACGAATCTATTGACACCACACATTCATCAAAATTGGCTCAGTAGTTTAGGCGCATCGGTGGAACAAGCATAAATAGACGCATATATACTACTAGCTTTACCCCGCGGCTTCGCTCACGTTAAGTTCGATTATTGCAACCCCTATTTTATCCCTTTTGGGGTTGAATTTTCAAAAATCCTTTCTTAGCGGACACCTCCGTTATAATAGCTATCTACATGCAAAATTTCAGCCTGATCCATCCAGTGGTTTCAGCTGTGCGTTGATAGATCAGTCAGTCAGTCAGTCAGTCAGTCAGTCAGTCACCTTTGCCTTTTATATATTTAGATTAAAATCATAGCCTTCCTTTTGGGTTTGCCGTAGTTCAGTAAAACATATTTCTACTGTTTGTGGGTGAAAATTAAAGTCAGTTTGAGCAAAATAGAAATCAGAGTGACAAATGGTGTCGCAAAATTTTATTCAAGATCACCGGAATAAGCTCCAAATCACTCTTCCTATTTGAAAATCCGCGAGTCGAGAGGGCTCACCTATGCGGATAATGTTGGAATCTGGCATCAAATTGCACTGTATTGTGCGGCAAATGCGAGAAAAACGGAGAAAGTGTTAGGGCAGCATTTACATAAGTTGAGACAGAGGGTCGCGAAATACATTCGAAAATATTCAGGGCCGAGGTGATGAGAGCCCTCGGGCCGACTTGCATGCATAGCCTTTATGATGGGGAAATTACAGGCGGTGCAAAAATGTTATATTTATGGAGCCGCTGAAACTAGTAAAGCCTTCGCTTCGCGAGTGTTGCCAAAGCTAAGCTTGATTGTTTTATGAGACGCAATACATTTTTATTACGATTTATGTGAACTGTGGTGAATATTACAGTGCGATAACAGACGTTTAACATTAGATATTCTATGTAGAGACTGCTAGCTTGTTGAATATGGGTGACATGTTATATTATGGTAGATATTGGACTAGGGAACACATGAGATCGAAAAATATGGTATATCCACGTGGTTGGTCACGTGGGCAGGCACTACTTTGTTTACAAACCAACGAGACCGCTATCGATCGTGCAGGCGGCGAAGTTTTTATGAATTAACCGTCAAACAAGTAAAGAAGAACAATGAAAAACAAACTCTTCAAACAAAAATCGATGACAATCTGGGCCAAAAACTTTGTGGAACTTTGCCGGCAAAAAGATTTATATACTTATAAAAAACTGAGCGGGAAAAGAACTTTTCGAAAAACTTTAAATTGCGACCTTGAACCGCGCCAACTTTGTTTCGGATTACTATTAGTGAAGTCTGGAAGTTTTTAATAGAACGGGGTTGATATGCCGTTGATTCGTGTCATTGGCTTTAAATGCTCTTGTGACTACAAATAATGGTTGTTACGTTACTAGCATGGTACTTATGGTATGTATAATGACACCATGCTAACGTACAAGATAGTAGAAAAAGAACAAAGAAGAATAAAAATATAAAAAACAAAATTAGAAATTCATGAAAAACCAAAGATAAAACTAAAACATCACATTATCACATAATCTAGCAGTAACCCGTTTTTACTAAATGTAATGTAGATCGCAAAAACTAGTTAGTTCTGTGTACCTACCAAGTGATAAGCACTACTTATAAAGATGTTTTGTATTTAATCATACCTATAGGGGTACGAAAACACGATGAAGAGGAAATGCGAAGACGAATGATGAGCAATACGTATGGAGTATGGACGATCTGAATGAAGCTATTTCCCAACAAAAGACCTGACGAAAAAGTGTCTTGTAAAACAATATGCCATCAACATTTCCATCTAAAAGGCATTTAAAAGAGGCAACGCCGTCAATTGCGACAACGTTTCCTTTATTAACTGTTAACTAGGACCGGGTGTTTATGTAAATTGTTATTGCTTTTTTAAGAAAAACCTCGTTTGACACGTCGCTAGAGAGGTCGGCTCGTTATTACTGAAGATCGGGCCGCTTGGGCACAATGGGATTTTGAAGGTAAATAAGTCTTTAAAAGAGGAATAAGTAAATTAGAAGCGACAAGATAGGAATCTCCCCTATTTTTTCCGAAGGTTGGGGTGAGAAAAAAAGCGATCGCCTTAGCTTTGGAGTAGCTAGCGGGTAACAAACTATGGATACGGCAAGGCATATTTTATGTTCTCTGTTCGCAAAACCCCATCTATTCGAGAGGAGACCTAGTACCCAGTACCTAGTGGGCCGTGAACAGGTTGAGATGAATCAAATGAAATTCGCGAAACATTCTAATTCATAAAAGGTAAACTCATAGCCTAGTGGTTAAGACTTTTCGGGGATTCGGGGGTTGAATATTGGAGAGTTCTCTATGTTGTTTCCAAAGTGAGTGAAGTCTGGCAACCCACTTTTAGCATAGTGTTACAGAGTATAATGGTTTAAATCCTTCTCGTTTCGATAACGCTTCCAATATGCGTGCCCAGTAATAAGTCTACAACTAGTCGATAATGATGATGATGCTGGTAATTTTTTTTTCTTTATTCGATGACAAGATTGCCTTGTCTGCCTTGACTGCGATCTCACCTGATGGTAAGTGACGATGCAGTCTAAGATGGTAGCGGGCTAACTTGGAAGGGGTACAGCAGTGTAAATTCAACCCATACCCCTAATCGGTTTCTACACGCCATCGTGCCGGAACGCTAAATCGCTTGGCGGCACGTCTTTGACGGTAGAGTGGTAACTAGCCACGGCCAAAGCCTCCCACCAGAAAAAAAAAGTATATAATTATATAAAGAAATAAGTATATAAAGAAATAAGTATATAATTTATTTATTTAAAAAAATTGCAACCTTTTATGAAAATTTTGCCAAGGAATCTAAATTAGTTCCATGAGAACTGGTTCATAGAAATAATAAAAATCCACAAGAAAAAATAGACAAGAATAGAAGCCGTCTCCTTTACACCTTATCTTAAAAAATCTTTTAAGGGTGAGTGCGGCGACACTCCTGGCCGGTATCATAACAGCTGCTGCCAGTGATACTGTCTCATTAAGCTATCCGCCATCTTAACTGCGAGCGTTACATGCCCATGTTTTTAAATTATAATCGCGAGATGGATTATGGAATAAATTGGAAGGACTTGCTGCTTGTTAAAAATTTTGTAAGCGAAATATAAATGCAGATTAAAAATATTTATATTAAATAAAATTTTGCAAAATGTATTCTAGATATTATAAGTTAAAGGCATAAGATGAACTCTTATGCCTTTAACTCATAATATCAAGGAGAAATGATATATTATGCTTCTTTCATTCAAAAACTTTCTAGGGTCGTTATGCTCAATCGATTTATGAATTATTTAAATTATGTTTTTGGTATAGTTCATGCCTGTGGTATGGTTGCCTTTCTAAAAATCAAAGTGTAAAAACAAAAAAAAAAAACACCGCCTGAAACTGTGTTAGTGAAAATCTCTATCGTGTTTTGAATGAATAATAAAATATTTAATACTAATAACTTAAAAAGATATCCACGAAAATAAAACTTTTCAAACGGCATCCTTATTACTTGGAGTTCAAATTAGCTTCGTTAGCCGAAGGGCGGCTGAATGTGACAGACGTCAAAATAGACTCATTCCTTACTCATTCAAATTCGTAGTAATCTGCGACATCCAACGTTTTGATAAATGTTGGCAATAAAGACGTTGAATGTCGACATTCGTTTGTCAGTTACTTCAACATTTTAGTGGTATTTTTTTGCTTAACCGTCACAAAGCATTAGCTGAAAAGGCAAGACATCCATGAGCTCCAATGCAAAACTCAGATTTTACGTAATAGGTACACGCGATGTAATTGTAACTAACTTCACGCAGTTGATATGTGCGTTAAGGGTAAAGAATATAACTAGTTTTAACGGTCAAGTTCATGAGGAAACCCGCATGCCTGAAAGGTGTGTGAAAACTGATCCGCACGATAGCAGCGTGGTAGATTATGGCCTAGATCCTTCTCATTTTGAAGTTCCCATTCGTGAACTGGCGATGAGTTGGGATGATGATCATATGTAGGTAATGCTAGGATTTAATCCAGCTAGATGAAAGTGACAATGGTGAAAACTCGTAGTAGCAGTAACTCGGAACACTGCCTAGGTAACGAAGAAGTAAAATCATAAGGCCAATAATGAGATAGAAGCAGACGAGTTTATTCAATAAATTGTCTCCAGTGTTTGTGTATTCATACGGCATCGGGGAATAAAGTCAAAGATGCGTGCGTTCTTACGTCGCCTCGTTGAAGGTAATTTACAAATTACTCCCCGTTTTACAGTTCCCGCGACGAGCGACTTTCGCGAAGTCTGAAAATGATCTTACAAAGTGTAGGCTGCGGGGAGGTCGCCCCAGGGCTTCGAGGCGTGCTGTGCCGATACAGTTTAAGAGTTATGCAAATGTTATGGACAACAAAAAAGTTAATGTCAATGATAAGTGCGCGCCCCGGGGAACGATCAGAACACAGTGAGCTTGTGCCGTGTAAAGTTTATAATCCCTTTCAATCTTCTTTTTTTTATTTTGTGAAGTGTCTAATAAAGGTAAATGAAGTTACGCACAAAATTGGTCCCGAAGCCGTTGTTTGGTTTTATAGTCTTATGTTAATTTAAGGCTGCTCTACTTTCTCTATAAATGTTCTTAGTATCGTCGAACTTATAGTAGAGCAGTAACTAAGCTTGTTTACAAACGACTGTTTGAATAAACTAGAGGCACGGTATACACTCAATTCAATTAGTTAGTAATATGTAATTCATTTTTATATTCCTACCATACATACCTACTTAAATTATGTAAATGTAAGAGTATCTGTTCGTCTGCGTATTACCAATTTTCACGGCGTAACCACTCATTCGTTTTTTAACCATAAAGTAGGTACTGATATAATACGCTATCTTTATTTTCTACTGCCGGCAGGTATCTAGTCTATTCTACTTAGTTAAACTTCTCAAAATTACAGTTACTCAACGGATCTTGATATTTAGCGCTAAGATAGTAAGCATTCTGGACACAAACAAAGAGTATTTATGCCAAAAATCAATGAGTTCCCACGGGATTTTTGAAAAACCTAAATCCAGGCCGACGAAACAGTTGAAAAAACATTTGATTCAATAAGCAAACATCCAATGACCATTTTATCCAACCCGACTCGTAAAGAGCACTTGCCTGACAAATTGAAGCTTCCATTTTGCATCCGATTGTACTCAAGAGGCGCGAAATGACTCCAAAATGTGCTCGAGCGGAGTACGTGGAATTAGGAAGAGGTCTCCGATGAGAGGGGTTGGATCCCATTAAAAGTGCCGGCGCTAGCAGGTGACTAGCTGCGACCTGCGGGTTAGTGGCGAGTCAACGAACTTCGCGGTTTTGCGCTAAGCCTCTCGCCCTCTTGTGTGGGATGAATTTGAATTCGTTGCGTAAATTTTAGCGTGATTAGATATCCAAACAATTTGTTTAAAACTAGTTGATGACCGCGGCTTCGCTCGCGTGGAAGTAGTATTTAAAATCCTGCGGGAACTCTTTGATTTTCCGGGCTAAAAAGTAGCCTATGTCACTCTCCCGGTCCTCAACTATGTCCATGCAAAAAATCACGTCGATCAACGATTTTTTGCTTTTCAACGCAAACAGCTTTGTTGCGGCGTGATTGAAAGACAAACCAACAAACAAATACACTTTCGCATTTATAATATTAGTAAGGATAATTTGTTTTCCACAAAATTGCATAATACGTATGATTTTGAAATATATTAGACAAAAATGTAATTATTGTTTCTTTTTACACAAAAAAAAGCCGTTAGTTACCTTTCAATAATATACTTTTTTTAGAATTTTCCCCACTTATTATTTTTGTTGAGCTCTAACAGAAGACTTGTATGCTAATATCTGAACATTCATTACAGCTCATAACAGAATCACGTTGCCGAGCGTCTATCGATCCCGCGTCTCATACCTAATCTTAGACTACCGTAGGTGAAGTTTTACATGCAAATGAATTAATTCTTCTCGTCGGGGTACTCGTGGTGCATCGTCGATGCCTCGTTGCATTTATAATGTGAGTTCATTACCTTGGTAGAGACTCAACGAGTGCATGAGCGCACGGTAATGGCTTGGGAAGAACGTTCGCTTCAATTATGATTGGGATATTAAATCGTTATACATCCACTCGATATCTATCAGCGTGTGAGTATACACCTTTGATAGAGGTTATGAAAAATATTGTTAGGTTCATTGAAATATTCTCCTCCTCCTATATATATATTTTTGAAGTTGCTGATGATTATTTATTGATATTAATTGAATTTATATTTCTTTCATGTATTATATGTAGTGTAGTATATAGTAGTTGTAGTTTAAATGTTGAACTGAGCGTAGGTTGAATTTCAACCACGTATGGGTGCCATCGCTAGAGTTTGGGCTCGTTTGTCTATTCCTTTGGTAACATTTAACTTCTAACTTGTCAGGATTTTATTATAGATTTTAGTAATGTAATGATAATAATATGCCTCCTGATAAATTAAGACAGTTGCTCATTAAAAACATTTCATAATATGAAAAAAATTGGTAAGTAGGTTTTTTCCAAAAAAATATAAGATATAACTTCAAACCCTGTTAAGTGGTTTAAGATATCGAGTCTCCTCTTAAAAATGAAATTAGGGTTTCCTTTTAAAAATTTATGGGGCATTGCGGTAAACACATTTTCCTTGAGGCATCGAGGCGCGTGTGCATTTTTAATTTTTATACCCGCCCGTCGGATGACGCGATGAATTTTTACTGAAGTGCCCTTTCTATCTTATTAGCGGCAGAGTTAATTGAGAAGTAGGGAGCGACTAGTTGCGGCTTCTATGAATATATTCTTATACTAATATCACAGAACAAATAATACACATACAAATGATTCACTTCGCAAAATCATTTAAACAAATAGCGACTCTTGCTGTCACACAATAAAGTGTAATTCAGGTCGCACAGCGTTAAATTACCTAGTGTTAGTCACCTAGTATTTGCTTCCCTTTTCATCGCACAGCTCTTATTATAAGTTAGTCCAATGAGTTAGCCCGTCGAGTGGCTATCACTATCGCAAGTGTGCGTGCGATAGTAAGTTCAAAAACATCAAATCATAGTCACAGCTAATAAAACATAAACCCTTCCGATATGTTTATCGCGCCCGTGATTTAGCACCTCGCCCGGTCCCATTTCACGGTGTTCCGCGAGCGATTCCCAAATTGAATTGATATGTTTCCGCCGACGAGGCCGCGGCATTTTTAGACCGTATCGCGTATCATACGCGCGCCAAAGCGAGCAGAAAAATGGTACCGATAGCAAATTAGTCGCTGATTTAACGTAAGAAAAAAATATAATTACGAGCAATCTAATTGACTTACTTAGCCCAACGGTTAATGGTGCGGACTAAAAACTAAAAGGTCGACGGTTCAATTAGTTATTTGTTCAATAAGATAGCAAAGTTCATTTTTGTTGCGAGTGCCTAGTTTGAACCCCGAGCGGGTGAAGGATTCTATAATAGATTCTAAGTTAGAATCCTGAGTGTAGTGAGGGATTCAAAGGCACAAGAAACAAAAACTTTGCTATCGTGTGATACATAAGTACAGCTTTTACCTCACTAGTTCACAAAGGGCGTCTTTGCTGTCTAAAATCAGTGAGCAAATGTCGTTTTTGCTCATTCAGTGAGAAAAAGTGTTGAACTTTTCTTGAGACTACACTTTTTCTCGCCCTAACCCTTCTCTGAGAGGATACCTGCACTGAGTAGTGAGACGCTAATAGGTAGGTTGCTCAAAATGGTGATGCTGAAAAAATTAGCGTTATGCATTTTATGTGTAGGTAGGTACATACAATGCTGCACTTATTCTGGGTGATGTTACGGACAGATATAAGGTTTCTGTATTAGAATATACTCCTAAAAGTTTACACCCAATACATGACTAACGGATTGAATGCAAGATTAACAAACAAAAGTTCAGATTTTTGCAATTTCATCAGAAAAAACTGTTGTTTTCGATTTGGCGACCGCGTCCAATGTTTAGAAATCTAAAGCTCGCAAACTTTTTTTTTGCGCACGGTACAATATGACATGAAGTGTGAGATAGGGGTGTAGTAAAGAGTGCAAACGATCAGGCCGCAGTGTCAGACGCGCTACATTGAGAGCGTTGCCAATTTTGCATATCTCACGCCCGCGCTCACAACCTATTAGCGATATTATAACCTTATTTTATTGGTGTCGGCTGCAGTATGTCATACTCGAATATAAAGCAGTTTACGTACTTCGAAATAAATATGGATATTTTATCCCTTTAACATTAAGTTGATAACCTACTTGTGGATTTAGAATATTCTAAGTAACGAAAGTGTGTTTGTTCGTCTTTTAATCACGCCGTAACAGAGTTATAGAATGACGTGATCTTTTTGTGGAGAGTGTCAAGGGCTCGTTTTTTCCGAAAAAAATAATCAATTCATGCGGAATTTTTTGAAACATAAATCTTCATTGGTTTATATTTTGAAGGTGACACATGCTTAGCAAGACTGACATAATTAGCAGCGCTATTCAGTAAAATACAAAGTCACTTCGAAAGCTATAAACTGCTTTCGACAACAACAGACACTAATAAAATGAGGTTATATAAATTTTAATAAATGATAAAGCGGTGAACCTGAATATAATAACTCATTTACTAACTAATGAAAAGAACTGTATTTTGTACAGAAAAATTAATTAAAAAAAAAATTGAATTTTTTTATTTTTAAAAACACTGTAGAATTGATAGAGATCTTCGGCAGCGTAGAGATCTTTTACAAGGATCACCATATAATACTATACCTACTGTGCCGCTTGTAGTTTGTAGCAGTTGCCAGCAATTCGCTTGAAATCATCTGACCACCAAGAGTCTTCCAAACAAAGACTATATTGGGAGTGAAAGGATCGTATAGTACGAAAATAATATCGATAGTTCAGGGTATCCTCCAAACAAGAGCTCACCTTGCCCCCGCGACTGTATCAAAATGATAAAAACGTTGAGATCCAATAACCATTCATCCATCAAGTGTCAAGATATAATCTGGGACGGTGCGACTTGCTTAGCCCTTCGGGGAGGAATATAAAAATGCCTGGAAGATTTACAGGTTCGGTTGAGATACGGCGGATTCGCCTGCATTGTGGCCTCGCAGCCGCGTGAAATACGGGGACGCTGTTCAACTCTGCGATTTATGTAGTGGCAAAAGCAGTAGTTTAAATTTTAATAAAACCAAATCTATTGGCTTCGGCTCTATCCGTGAGAGTAGGTAAACCCTTATATAACTAATACCCATAGAAGAGATTTTTTTTACAAGATAGTCCTTGTCTGCGATCTCACCTGATGGTAAGTGACGATGCAGTCTAAGACCTAACTTGCGCGCTAAGGGGTATAACGGTAGTGTAAATTAAACCCAAACCATTAATGTTCTTCACGCCATCATGCCGGATGCTAAATTGCTTGGCGGCACGTCTTTGACGGTAGGGTGGTAACTAGCCACGGCCAAAGCCCCAGACCAAACCAGAGACGATTCAGAAATCAGAAATTCCCAAATTGCCCTCGCCGGGAATCGAACCCAAGACCTCCCAGTTTTTAAGACTAAGCCACACCACTGCACCAGGGAGGTAGTCAAACATTCCAAAAAGATATCCACAAAAACAGAAAATAATATGAGCATCCCAATTTCTTGGCAATTTAGTTCGGAACCTACTTAAATAATTGTACTTATGTGTTATTTTTTTTTTAATTTATAGTTATTAGATTAAAACAAGTTATCTCTCAAGACTATCTACCTCGAATCGAGGATACTCAATTTGCTACTTTGTCACAAGCATTTGATAATAATCGTGAACCCTACGAGTCGAAATGTCGTAGGTACTCATTATGTGACTAATGGAAATGGGTCAGCAATGAGGATGCCATTTTATTTGTGTCTCAGTTATGTCTTAAAATGAGTATCTTAATATTAATATTTAATTCGATGCCTTAACATGGGTAGCCTAAGTATGTCATGCTCACTTAAACATTTCTGTGGTGGTGTCGTGTGGTGCGGGTTGTTACGTTCCCTCAAATATGGTTGAGCGAGGCAATGGCTGGATCATGCGTCATGCTCGTGAACGGGTGCCGCCAGCGGGAATGGGTCTGCTTTGTGTCTATCCATGTTAACATGTCTTTGGTTGCGGTAGGCGTACATTTTTGAAACTTCTGTGTGGAAACATTGTGTGCATAGCCTAGTTCTTTTTAACAATTGTAAAAAAAAAAATTTTTTTTTTTGAAAAGAGCAACTGCTGAGTTTCTTGCCGGCTCTTCTCAGCAGAATCTGCATTCCGAACCGGTGGTAGATTTTTGACGTTTCATAAGAGCTACAAGTTGGCCTACATGAAATAAATAAATTTTGATTTTGATTTTGATTTTGATGAAAGATATTCACTACTTGAAAATAAAATGCCGCAAAGCATAAAGCAAAGATAAACAAAACTTGATAAAAGTTTTCTTACTTTATACAGATAATATTACAAATGCGGCAAAAAATCAGTTTGTATCTAGCATTCCGGGCCAGCGAGCGATTTAAATCTCTTAAGCTCACGGCGACCGTCCGCAGCGCCACTCGAAAACTCACAAATCTTTCATAATCTCCCAAGATCCCGGCAGGAACGTTTTTCATAGTGGACGCCCTCCTTACAAGTTGGGGCGAGCGGAAAACTATTTGAAAAAGGTATAAAGTGTTGCGGAATGTACGAGAAAAATTCTGATAAGCAAAATGTAAAAAAATAGAAAAGCAACATTTGGTAAAGTTAACTATTTTAACACTCCTATTTTGGATTTACGCTTTGGACCTACGCTTATATCATTTTTTAGCTATGAAAAATTAGAAGAGAACTTATTAGAAGAAATAATTTTGATCATCACAAACGCATTTACGAGCTATTGTTATAAGTTGATTTGAGATATCTAAGTGGATAAAGAATTACATAAAGAAATATTAGTATGGAAATTAGCTTAAAATTGGGCAAACATGATTTGACATCTCCATATTACATTAATGTATTCTGTAGTTAACGTTTAACTCATACAAGTAGTATACTCCTCCTTCCATAGTTTAACTTGTAAAATTACACTTTAACTTGTAAAATTACATTTCGGAAAAATGGGTTTGCAAAAGCTATTGCTACTACAATGGACAACCTGTAGTATATAATATTCGATTTTAATAAAAACATCGAATAATACTTGATTAAAGAAACCAAATAAACCAAATAACAACCGTTTTCTAAAAAGAATAAAAATTTTCATCCCTAAACCAACGTATCCACAAACACTTAAATGATTGAGTGGTTTCATAAGTAATGAAACGGATCCAAAACAATGCGAACAAATTTTTTTCGTCAACGCTTCTCATATTATGTTTACATATACGTCACAATGCGGGCAGGTACAACCGGTATTCATAAGCAAATACAAGGCAAGGGACCCCATAATTTTTGGTTTGCATTTTTCCATCGCGACCGCGAACTCGATTTTCACTCCCAAGGGCGAATGGACGGACGGTCGGCCTCAAAAATATTAATGAAAATTTTTACATAAATTTATTCGACAGAGGGGCCTATGCGTCCTCCAATTCGATGGGGCCCGCGTCTGTTTTTTATTTATTAATTTAATGGTATTTTCGGTATAATTACCTACCTAGCGGAGCACAGGTATAATTCATAGGTTACGGGTAATTAGTATTTGTGGAGCATACGTGGAATTTCATTTTGTTTATTTATTTACAAGGAGGATGATCAAATATGTACGCAACTTTACGATAGGATTATGTTTATTTTAAAACATACGACGAAAGGTTTTTGCGCTTTACCATATTTTTTCATTAAATACCAACATAACTGTGCCTGTCTAATGTCATTGGTCCGTCGAAGATATCTACGCTTCGCTTCAGTTGAAAGGCACTCTAATACCTCTTTGAAAAAAATATCGGAAATATGTTAAACGCTATAAAAACATAATAAGAAGTAAACGCCACTTAATACTATCAATATCAAAGTTGACTGGCCACTCGTACCGCGCAATCATTTCCGTATACCCTAAAGATATGTTCTCCCACATATATAACCCTCTCCCTCAGTTTATTGGACTTCGTATAAAAAGCAAAGCATTCTTGGTTTAACCCTTCACCGGCGGCTTCAAAAGAACAAACGCAATATATCGGGGGTTCGGCTTAATTTGCCCGCTACCTAACTTTAATGCGAGTGCCTGCCTGAATGCTCCAAATTACTCTGCGATATTTTTAACGCCCGGAATTTGACCGTTTTAGGTTACGCGAACAATATTAGCCAGATTGTTGTAAGGGTATGACGATTAAGATTCTCGACCTTTACGTTTTCCCGGAAAATTTTCGATTAGCGAAAACTGTTTTGTTACATTCGGCTTGCTCGAATCGCGGCTACCAATGATGGTGATTATGGTTGCAAAAACTTAAATAAAAGAAAAATTACAATTATTAGCATTAGTAATATTATTTTTAGAAGGTTCAGAAAGGTCACCATCGATGTCACCACAGAACTCCGTAGCCAAAACGCTGGCAGCTCAATTGGCCAAAGCATTAGTTTGGCCATCTAAAGGCTTCGTAGCACCACAGCACTGTAGTGACATCGATGAGGTTTATTTTAGTTTGAACATTAATAAGTATGAATATTAAGAATAAACTTGAACAAAGACAATACTGATAAATCTTGAGTATGAGTTTATCATTCGGAATTTGTCACTTTCACTAATTACGTTATCACGGCATCTTCAATCGGAATATTTTGAAAGAAATGAATAAACAAAACAGGGGGACGAGGCATCTCAATTTGCAGCGCTGCGCTTGGACTCCCATTTTTTCTCCAAATGAATTTCCCATCTTGGGGGACATTGGCTTCTTGCCGTGTTTACCGAGAGCTCCGAGGAGTCCCACTTTGTTGTTTAATGAAATTATCGGTTTACCGAGCAAATGAACAAAGCCAGATTTCGCCTTCTACGGCTCGGTCAAAAAAGGGAGAGGCTTGTTTTTGTTTTCCTCGCGGGCGGTTCGAATGGACTCCTTTGTGGTATTCTTGACTCGGCGCGGTACTTAATCAATTATTATCGATTCGTTAATTCGAAATGCAAAGGGGATTAATGGAAATTCTGGACGTAGCGCGGATAAAAGCTTCCACGAAGAATACTCAGACGGGATTATTATTAGATTGTAGGTACTTATCTTATATTTAATTACCTCAGTACTCCTACTAGCAAATTCACAGAATATTAAACTAATCTTATAATAGGTAAATAAATACGAGTTTTTAAAATGTTATACAACATTTATGTGAAACTTTACAGTAATTTATTATAGGTTACTGTTTTTGGTGGCACGTAAAGTTACCATCACTTTCCCAACCGATAGACGTCCAGAGTTGGGCATAGGTCTCTTGAAAGGATCTAAACAGAATTCAGGACACTATTTAGTGAACTTGGACAAACCATTTTGTACTTATATAAATCTATATTAATACTTTTAGTTACTACGCTGGGAGACACTATTTCTTGACCTAAATTAGTAAGAAATATCCTAGAACCCATGGGTTCTGTCACTTCTGCCACGCCATATTAACTTAATTACTTTTAAGGCTATAGTGAATGAGCATCTTCTAGGCAAGCGCCCTTCAAACTACATTTTATCATTGCTTGTAGGCATAGTTATCGTTAAGCATATCTTGTAATTAAAAAAATCAACTTACTCTACTATTCACTCTACTATTCACTCTATTGCACAGCAAAGTACAAAAGGTCAGACTTAATACTAAAGCGTTTTGTCCCAGTCTACTTTTGGACATGTGACGTCACGAGTAGGTGTGCACACCCAGAAAAGAAGCGTGTTAGAAGAGAATATTTATTACTTAATGTTTAAAAGAATCATATAAGTATTAATTTTATTTATTCCATAATATATTTATATATAAAATAGTATATAAATTAACTTTCGTTTGTATAGGTATGTAGCGCGCTAGGGAGAATTAGTAGCTAAGAAAATAATTGCTCTACGTAGGTTACAGAAGGTGAAACGCCAGAGAGCAGAGCGACCCTCTACGACACTAATAATGGCCGTTCCACTTAATTATATAAAGTACTTAAGTAAATGATAGCTAATACGAGTCCGTAAACAGAGGTGTGACTTTTCACCGCCGAGAACAATCTGTCACTTCCATTTCCGGACCTTTTCTAACATTTCTTTATTGTTGCCTTTTACAGCGGAAGAATTCTTCCTTTCTTTTTTTGTGCGATGCCTGCAATTGTCACCCCTGTTGCGTTGATTAAACACAGCTGTTTTTGGGGTTTTTGTGTAGGTTAAAATTTTATTATATTAGATTTTATTGTAGCTGATTCTGTCAGATCCTATGGTATCATTCAAAGTTGATATCAACTTCGTGTGCGTAGATTTAGCTTAACATGTATTACCTACTATGCCTACTATCTATATACTACTAGCTGATGCCCGCGACTTCGTTCGCGTTTTTTTAATTCCCGTAGGAACTCTCTTATTTTTCGGAATAAAAAGTAGCCTATATGTTATTCCAGACTATCTCTGTACCAAGCCAAATCGGTTCTGTCGTTACGACGTGATTTAGTAAGAAACATCCATCCGTACATCCAAACTTTCGTATTTACAATATTATCTAGTAGGATATAGAAGATAATATCTCTCTATTATCTAGTTAGCTAAATTACCTGGCCAACGGTTTTTATACCATAATATTTGATGAGCCTGTCAAATATTTCGATTCCGAATTATTTTTTATCCATGTCGTCGTCGAAGCAAATTTACATTTAAATAGAACATCTGCGGGCCCGTTCGACCCTCTTAAGGTCTCCACGGCATTTTTCTTACCCGCTAATTTGTAAATCGCTTCGTAATATGGAAAAATTAAAATGCTGATGTCATATTTTACCCGCTATTTATATGCTAATCTTGTCTGAATGTCTTGAAAATAGAAGGGTGTCCTGATTAAAATATCAATAGGTAATTTGTACTTACCTACTCGTAGCAATCTTAAATTGTTCCGTCCACAGACTGAAAGACGTGTGTACATTTTCAATGACTTCACTTTCCATTTTCACTAAATGGACGTGACTTCCACTTCCCTTTGGTGGAAATGGAAAAAGGTGGAAAAAAGTGGAAATATTTAAATTAACAGTTTTTTTTTTCAAATACTGTACGTAAGTAAAGTTTAGGAGCAATTAATGTTATCAAACGAGTAAAACCAAGATTCTATTGCTCCAAGCATTGTTAAGAAAGTGAAGTTCATCTCCTTGACATAATTTGTAGCCTGGTTCTAACAGGCGGGTGCCGAAATACACTTTTGACTAAAGACAATAATTACGAACGCCGTTATATTATGTAAGAGTGGAAGACATGGTACAACCATTACAATGCAAAATTTCATCCAATGTAACAACAGATGAGCTCTAATCTTGACGCTCATACCATTTCTCAAGGCGAAACATCACTGCAAATTATTTGCAGGAAGGGTTGAGGGAGCGTTGAACCTAATGCCGCAATATTCGTAAATTAAGAGCTTCGCAGCGAGTCTCTAAATATTATTTTTTTATGTTAATAACCACCCGATTGCGTTAATAAAGCTTTACATTCCGTAATTAGCCGCCATTGTCTGAAGCGGGACTGCAGATGAATTGAAATAATTTCAGAGATTTCTGGGAACGCTGATACATATTAATCTGTTTTATGGAAGATTTTCGAGTAAAATGAATTATTGCACGATTTAAAATTAGTAAAAGTTCAATAGATATAATTAGTGTCTTGTAAGTAGCGATTGGGGTTAAGAATGTGAATGCGGTCTTCTATTTGGGGGGTTGAAGGTTCGGTACCGAGTACGCATTTCTGACTTTTCGTAGTTAGGTATGTGCGTTTTAGTAATAAAATATCATGCTTCAGCGATGAAGGAAAACTGCAGCAGCAGAAACAGCAAGCATGAGAGTTCTCCATAATGTTCTCACTTCTCAAGGACGTATGTGTCACTTCACCTCACCGATCGTCTCACTACTTAGCACAGGTCACCTCTTTTCGAAGAGGAGACCTGTGCTAAGTAGTGAGACGATCTTAACTTTTATTGACCCTATTTTAGTTTTGTTTGGTCGTGTACCTAACTAAAATACAAGCTTTATGTTTGCTTTCCTAATGAGTATTGTGATGTGCGTGACAATATCAGTTAGCTTTGTTTTATGTATTATAGTCGTAGAGATTGTTGATTGTGTGCCATTCATGACGCAACGCAGGGACGTTACAATACTTTTAAGTAAAAAAAGAACTGACGTAATTCAGATTTTATATTAATACAATGGCACGAATATCCAACAATCTTCAACGCAACATCGGGTCCATTAATTAATAAATTAAACAATGCCTTAATTCCGCGGCTTGGTTGAGCCGCAGCGAAAATATTTGCCATGTATAAATTCTCGCGGATGATGAAGACAACCCTTCAACGCCGGGCCGTCTTTATGGCTCTATTTGTGTATTTTAATTACTGTCATTATATGCTAATGACTACCATCCCTTTTTCTTATCCTCCTAAATGGGTTATTGCAGTCTTAGGTTGGGAGCTGGTAATCTGAAAAGTTATGGCTCGCACGGAGGCTCACGTAGGAAAGTTTAAACCTAAAATAATATTATGGTAAAAAAAAAGTTTTACTAGCCATGTAGGTAAAAGGTGCGGACTGAAAATTTAAAGGTGGCAGGTTCGAATCTCTGCACCCGTTATACTATTGTCGTACCCAATCCTAGCAGAAGTTTTCCACTTATTTGGAAGGAATAAAATATTAGTTAACTCCAGTTAGGTAGGAGCCAAATAAATATTCCATAATTTCTTATCCATAAGTTTCTAAAGTTTTTAAAAATTAACTTTGTTTAAATGATGTAAGAATGCCAATCACTGGCTCTTAGTGCTCGTATTTCTATATCGCATTTTTGTCGAATCGTCCCGAAGATTTAAATAATTATAATGGCATCCACCGGCTCGGAAGGATTATTCCTTTAATTTTTTTCCAAGGGCCGAAATGTTTTGATTAATTGTTTCGGTGCTGCTCGGAGATTTCGTCGGTAATTTGTTTTGTGTTATTAACTTGACGAGGAAGTCGTTTGGGCAGTCAAAAAATTAGGCCTCCTTATTTGCACGATTGTCAGTGCATCCGTCATTTTTTACGATTTGTATTTTTTGTGAGGGGGTTTTTATTAAAATTAATTTATGGAACAGAACTTGGGACAAAGAGAATATTATTTACTAGCTTTTGCCAGCGACTTCGTCCGTGTGGAGTTAGGTTTTTAAAAATCTGTATCTAAAGCCGTCCGCGTCTGTCCTGCGCCTGATCTCTCTTCGGTCGTGTCTGATTTTCGAACCCGGAATATGAGAGTGAAGGAACGAGGGAGTGAGAAGAGTGCACCTGCGTTTGTGCACTATAATATCTCCCGCGCAAATGGCTAATCTCTGTGGAAATTAGCAGCCATGGCTGGATTCGGCCGGGAGATCGTTATTATTATTTTGTATATGAAGAGTAGGTACGGCGATGTGAAAAACTGGTTATTTTGAATTGCAATTGAATCTAACAAGTGAAATTATACGTGCAAGTAAAAAACAGTAAGTAAATCATTTCCACCAAAATCCATTTCCATACAAATATTCAGTACTTAGGGCCGCGTCGTAGATGCAAATAAAGACGTCTTAACGACACATCTTCCCCGCTGAAGTCGCTGAATTCTTTTACATAATCATGTGTTGAAAATATAACAGCTTTTTAGCGAGGGGTCTGATAAACTCGTTCCGTATGCGACGTGCTTTGTGGATTATTATACTAACACGTATTTATCATAATCTTCGTCTGATTGGGGTGGGGACATAGATTCTGCCACGAATGCATTAAGATTAGGGATAAGGACTGAGATTTCATTTGTTTTTTTTATCTGGCAACCTGGAGAAGAAAATGTATGGAAATCATTTTTTTTTACAGAAGAAACAAATTGTCGATGCAAATGACTTCGCACGTTTCGTGGATTTAGGTTTAAAAATTGTTTCTTCATATAAACCTCACCAAAAGGGTGGTAAGGTTTATATATGTTTTATAAGTCAATCAATCTTTATGGATGGAACTTCGAATATTAACAAGGATACTTAAGAATATTTCCACCTCCTTAAATAATTCTTTTCCTTCAAATATACCTTTTTTGGAATCATAAAACCTACTACATAACTTTATGGTTATTTTTGCCAAATTCCAATATTATAAACAATTTAAAAAGCAAGAATCATTTTACTGAATCTATCTTCACTTCATTATCAACACACACTTGGTTAGAAGTAAAACTTTATTTTGCTACTTGTTAGACATTCTTATATTTTGCAAGGAGGGGCTCGTAAAAATTAGGATTTCACAGCTTTCCTTTCGTGTTAAAAGCTTCTTCACTGTATCCACAGTAATTTTGCCGTGTTGAAGACATCGTCTGTCCATATTTACCGCATCGTTCCTTTTTACGGAGTCATTTCATCGTGTTTACGACCACGTCACCTGTTTATTGTTATGTTGAAACGGGGTTAATGTCGTGTTTTTTTAAGGTTATAGGGTTGTAAAATTTGTTGACACATTTTAAAATACTTGACATATATACTACTTGATAAAAATTTGACTCTATTATCTTCGACTCTGAACATCCCATTGGTTGCTAATTCCATTGAATTAACAATGGTGACAAAAGCTTATTAATAAAGAAGATGATTGGGAATGAGCCAACTCAATAAAGAATCTAAACTTGTGCCCTAATACTTGTTCATTCTATTGTATCTTTAAGGGTTATTTTTACCTTCACCAGTATCCTTTAACTGTGGAATAAAGACGCTCTGACAGTTTTTGGAGGTATTAAAAATGCGCTTTATTGAATTGAGGAATGAAATAGGTTTTAAAAGTATATTTATATTTCAGCTAACAAGTCAAACAGTCACTTGCATTTCCTTACACAGAAACGGTTCATACGTGAAGAGGTTTAACTTGCATATTTTATTGCCATTGAAAATCCAGTTCTGGAAATATATTCGGGCGAACGGGCGCATAGCATGTTTCCTTGTCGCATTAGGCATAAGTAGTGCTCTCTCCTCACCCTATTAACCGTGATATATGCGACAATTCTTTTCCCAAATCCTCGAAACAGAAGGGAAGTGGTGTCATATCGCGCGCGTCGCTTGGCACCGATATTTTGCATGTGAGACCCGCTAATTCCATTGATAAATGATTTGCGCGGAATTCCGAATTGGAAGTTTTGTCTGATCTGCAGCTATCTCGCGTATTTGTCACATTCTAGGATTAAGGTTAACTGCCGTGATAAATTGAACATGCTTTTGTATTTTTTTGTGTAGGTCTTATTATGATTTCGAGCCAAGAAACTACGGTGTTGAGTACAATTTTAGTAAGCAGATAATAGCAGGTCCACCAGTAGGTAGCAGTCTAGATAGACTTCATACAACTTTGAGAACATTTTAAAGAACTCACAGACATGAAAGTTCTCACGATGGTTTCAAACTAGAGAGACCTAGAACTTGAACTCGGACACCACAAAAAGAAGACCGATATCTTAACCACTAGGCTATCAGTACTAGTTCTATAATTTTATTAAATATTATGAAATTTGTGGTGTAATTTAAACGTCTTGAAAAAGATAACATTGTATTTATAAAGAACGCTTTTCCATCGGTTTGGAGAGTTTCACAGACAATAGTTTAGAAAATCAAAGCAAAATTTAGATTTGTATCATGGCTTCTTTAAAAATATGCTTTACTTGACCTGAAAATTATTTAAAAAATTTTGAAGCCCAAAAAAGTTTCATGAGATTTCAAAACGTAATTTGCTCGTTTGAAATTCAGGGAGAATTTAAGAACACGAAATGCTCAAGCCTCGAAAGGTGTACACCCCGCGGGCGATTTGCGAAAAACGTACTCGTAGGTATACGCAATCCAGACTAATAAGAAGAGAACACGCGTCCCAAACGCGATTCACGTGTTCAGACAAAAACCGATGTTCCCCTTCGAAGACACCGTGTGTGATGTATGCAAAAAGGGAATTGAATAAGGTGATTTTGCTCCGCGGGTCGCTCCCGTAGGAAAAAAATCCGGTAATGGCGAATACAATAAATTTTCATAAACAAATTGCGTTTTGATGGCGGCATATCGGCGCGCCGTGTTCCCACTGCCAATAAGGACTGATACGGAAACAATGCCGCGACACTGATCGAATGTCAATGTACGGTAACGGGCTCCCGATATTCTGTAGGCTTCGGCAAATTACAGGATGTTCACGTGTATTAAGTACGGAGCCAATAAGCTATTGTTTTATCGTGATGACTTATATCTCACACCTACATAACACAATTCCGGATAAATGTTTTACTTATTTACCTAGTTTAAACACTTTTAAATGTTCACAAATTGTTATACTTCTTTTGATTAAGCATAGTTTTTTATTTAAATAAACTTTTACAAAGAGCTTTTGAATTTTGACCATTGCAATGGTTCGAAATGCCGTTGGTTGCTTTTTTAAAAATATAATCGTCTTAGAAATGGTCAAACGATGTGAAAGACTATTATTAAAAATAGAAAAGCTTTTAAAGATTTTTTAGGTGAAGACCTATGAGGATATCATTATGATACTTTTTACCCCACAAAAATAAAGACTCCCCACAGGATGTTGAAAAAAAAAAACCCCTAACTGTACACAGATTAAACCACAGAATTATAAAAAGAAAGAAACTTAAGAGTTGTAGAAAAATTAGAAGTAAAATCTATGTAAAATATTTCTGTGATATACCGACTTATATAATTTTTCTTTCCAAATTCTCTATATACTGTTTACAGTACTGTAAGAATTTACTGAGAGACAATCCGGAACGTAGACAGAGATCTGGAAACACTGATTGAATGTCAATTTGGCGACACGTCACGTCGCCTTAACGACGCGGTAACTTCGATGAGCGTCTCCTTAACACGATGGCGGCGCTGATCGGAATATGTTATTTATTTATAAAAAAAAACCCCACACATGGTATTGATATAAATTTGATACTGATTACGATTTCACACAGATTGAGGGATGAATTTACTTAGGGGGGAAAAAATGTTCAGTTTCCAATAGGATCCATCTTTAGATTTTTTATATGGGAGATGTAGGTGGTTTTCATTTTTCTCGAATTCAAAATAAGAATGTAATTTTTTTAAATATATTTTTAGAGAGCAAACGAGCAGGCGGGTCACCTGATGTTAAGTGATTACCACCGCCCATGAACATTTGTAGCATCTGAGGCACTACCAATGCGTTGCCGGCTTTTTAGGAATTTGCTGGATTCTTATTTAAACCAAGTCTTCCTTTCAATCGGTCACTCTTAACTGAGTGGTAAGGGCTACTGGGATGATATGACGTTAATCGTCACGATGATTCCTTCACTGATGAAGCATGTGATATTTAATTTCTCTCTTTAAATATAATTTCCCAATTAGCCGTGACTTCCGATGCTATTCTCTAAATCTCTTATGACTTATTATGCGTCTACCTGACGCTCCATCCGCCTGTAGGTACAAAATTAAGTCAGTAATATACACCTGTGCTTTGCCCCGACGCTTTCGCGCACATAAATCAAACCCGCGACCCTACCGCGACGTCGTGAGCAGAGATCATTATTTAGCGCAATGATATAAGTTATGCGAGTTTTTATCCTGCAATTAGCTGTGGGATTTATAAAAAAGATTAACCACTTGATAAATGGTTGATGCTATGTAAGGCTTTTTAATTTTCTGCATGGGGTTAGGTTTTTGAAACTTCAGCAAGAACCCTTAATTTCTTCGGGACAAAATAGTCTATGTCAATTTCCATGTTCTCAGCTATACCGATGCAAACAATCATGTCTATCAGTTACTAGGTTACTTCGTGATTGTAGGACAAATAAAAAATCAATATTTTCTCTATATCTTACAGATAAAGTTACGAAATTAACATGCTTTTATTTTATAAAAGCTTATAAAACCTATTCTTATTTTCAAACTTTCAATATCAAAGTTGAAAGCTAAGAAAGCGGCAAAAGGTGAACACACAACGCATTTGATGTACAGATGTTTTTATAGCGCCTGATGCTGTTGACATCACTTTTCAGTACTGAAAAAGTTTGTTCTTTCTGAGTGAAAGTAACGCGGTAACCTCAAGTTTAGGTCAGATTCCTTCTAAGGAATCTGTCAATTTGAAAATGTCCCAATCATTTCAGCATCTCACATTAGTTCAAAATTTTATCATCCTTCCTCTAATATATTATGGGATTTACCTGTAGCAATGGCTGTAAAGCGTAGGCGTCACACTGAAAGAGTTTTGACTTGCAAAGTAGCTTGCGACATTTTTCAGGAGGGCGGTAATGACTCTGCGTTGTGTCTCACTCTAAGCTGAGAGTGGAGATAGATTTTCTTTAAAAAAATATGATTCCCTTTTACATATAAAGAACTGTAGAACACAGAACACAGCATAATGTACGCCTTGAATCCCTTAAGTTAACTGTAGTTTTATTTTATTTTTTGAAAAGAGCAACTGCTGAGTTTCTTGCCGGTTCTTCTCAGCAGAATCTGCATTCCGAACCGGTGGTAGATTTATGACGTGTCATAAGTGCTACAAGGTAGCCTACATGAAATAAATAAATTTTGAATTTGAATTTGATGAAAATAGGTCTTTGATAAAAATCCAAGTTAATACTTACAATGTTATAACATAGTACTAACAGATGTGTTATACCTACTCCGTTATTTTGCGTTCTTATCACACAAACAGGGATATGTCATTAAACATTCAAATATCATTTCCTCACGTATGAAGGAAACGGGATTGTTACAATCCGTATTGTTTCAGATCTCATAACGTGTGTAGCCCTTTGACTCGGTATTTCCATACAGAATTGTATAACAAAACGATTCTGTTGCGACATAAAGCCGTCTCCACACTCGGCTAGCTCGCAGGCGCGTCACCTTTGATGCGCGTATGATTGCCCGCGCCCGCGACACATTGGATCTACTGTTGTCTTTTTCAAGTTTCGTAATAAGGGATGAGGGTGTATTAAAGCCTTTTATCCGGCTCGTCACGCCGGCACGTGGGGTCGGGAAGGGGTTTAAGGTGAGCAAACATTAGCTCTTTTACATTTTTGCAATTTCATCGACGACGCCTGACGACTGTTTACAGTTCGGAGCGGGATCGTTGAAGGAGGACAACTTTAAAAAGGTTTCACGTATGTAAACGAGGTTCAATTTTAGTTGACACATTCCATAGCTATTTGCGAGTTCCTAATGCGGGGTATCAAGCGATTCGGAGTGAAGTTAAGCTGACTATTAAGCCCGAGCTAGGCCCGGGGCCAAGTCTCCGAGCCGCAGACTGCCTGCAAATCTTGACTGCATTCTCGAACATTCCAGAAGATGTAGCCCGGATTAAACGAGGCAATATATTTAACAATTACAGTACGTTCGCCGACTCCCGCAGGTAAGGCTGCATATTTCAAGAGCGAGACAATATTAGCCGCAGCACTCGGGTGGAAAATGAGACCGTTTTTGGTGCCTAATTTACAGTGCTCCTAATGTAGGGAACATGTTCTTTGTACTAAAGCGCGGGCACATATCGTTTCCGTATAAACCTGGGTTACCTACGTTTTAAAGTGCATTAACCGTGCAGTTTGTGGGTTTGAATACTGAATACTCTTGGTAAATGTTTGCCTAAACACAGGTTTGGTTAGAAGATTAAAATATTAGGAAAAAAATGTCAAATATTAGTAACAATGGTTTTAAACTTTACGTGAAATTTCGTGTATAGTGGAAATAAAAAAAATAAGAAGTTAATAAAAACCCAATGATAAAGTTTATATTGGGCAAAGATATATATTAATATTTTACACTCGCCTATGCCGGTGACATTATCCGCAAAACTTTGTGATTTTTCGGGTATTTTCCGGGAAACGTGGGTTTCGGTAATGCTATCTTTCAAATAATCTTAGTAGTTTATTAAGATGCTGTTTTTTCGTACTTAGGTACATACAGACACTTCAATTTATATGATCACTCTGTGATGTGATTCTGTGAGGCTCATAATCTAGTAACAATCTACAATAAATTTAAGGTGCCTATTTAAAACATTATATATAAATAAGTATTAATGTAGCATAGGGTGCACCGTTAATTGCGTATATACCAGTAAGAAACGAAGACACTGCAGTGCCGCGGGCAAATGGAGCCAATCTAGCAACTGTATAGCGCTTAAGTAATTCTGTTTATTTGAACATACTTCAGATAGAAAGCGCCACTGAAGCGCAATATTTAACAAATTGTAGAACTGCTCATAATTCATTGGTATCTGAGACGGGGTTTCGCTGCATCCTGAAGATGCGGGCGATATCGCACGATCGTTTTGTTTCGCGGTGTTGCTCACGGCATAATGGTTTGTTTTTGGCTTATAAATTCATAGATAAAAAGGGTTGGACAAAATAATTGTTGTGATAATAGGAAGGTGTGTTTGATTAATATAACAAAATATTTACAAAAAAGAGCCCACTTGTTAAAATAAAGCTGCTATGACTAAATATAATTACTAAGAAATATCAGATCTTTTCTTACACATTTCTTTTCGTGCACATCCACATCTCCCTTATAGATACGTGATGTCGCAAGTCCAAAGGTAACTGGGTGATACTGCTCTAGTATTAAGAACTCCCTTTGTACCTACTACGATAAGCATTAAAGTGAAAAAAGTAAACACGTAGGTAGTTATATAATTTATTTTCTAGTACTTATATATATTATGCATACGTTGCTTTCGTCTCGTCGTAGACAATATTAATTATTGGTATTATAAATCATCAACATAAATAACATCATTATTCCCAGTTCGCGGTTAGCTCATTATTCTAAAAGCACGTGAGCCACGAAACCCTTAAATATACATTCGAAACAGTGCTCTTAGCAACTTTCCCATAAGAGCCCATTATTTACGGAGCCACCGTACCATTAAGATTCTCCACATATCTTCGGAAGGCGCTATGGTAATTACGGGTCGCCATTTTATCTGGGAACTCTTCGCGATTAGAACTCGCGTGTACGCTCGGCTGCACGTAGAAATAACAAGTCCACGAACTAAGTTCGTTTCTGCAGAGCGTTCTGAAATTAATTCGGATGGAAGATATCGGGTCGGCGCGATAGCGGGCTCCTTCCGCGCCATTTATTGCTCGTGTGGTGCTCCGTATCGGTGAAGGGGTAAAGAATATCAAGATGTAACGAGCGCCAGCCGGAAGGCCCGCAAATGAGCTCGCCGACTTATCTGTGTTAATGTGGGTGAGGGTTAATTCCGACTTACATGAGCAATTTGAAGATATCGCCGAACTTGCCGAATACAAGCTACTTATATATTCTTAGGTACTATACAGTTTGGTTTCTCGCTCTTTAATCGAGAACGTGGTTTAGTATTTAAGTTCATTTTAAGTTGCTTAAATATTCGCTAAGATTTCGTGTCTAGACAAAAGGAAAATATGGTGAGAGTCTACGGAGAAAATGAATGCGGCAGGGCGCAAACATGGACGGATGGTGAGCAAATACGTAGCGTGTATTAGGAAATGAAATTAAGTCTCAAGAGCAATCTCGTCATTGCATATTGTGGGCGTATTATACACTAGTTGTACATATTGTGGGTCTATTATACAGTGGTTGTAGTTGTGTGCACGGCTCCCACAAGGAGGAGTGCTGGAGGGAAGCTGATCTATTGTCGGCCAGCCCCCGGCGCTCTAGATACTGCAACAAACTTGGACAGTTTGCAGATTATTTTCATTTATGTTATACTTATTTAAGCTGCCGTTGTCGTAATGAAATCTTTTGTTTGGATTAATTAGTAATTTTTAATAGGTAAAGAGAGGAATTACTTGCCTACTTTATACCCACACCTAGCACAGTATTTACGCTTATTTAGATTAGACAGGAGAATATTAGTCAAGCTCAGTATGGCTAATATTCTTTACGAAAATATTTTGTATTATGTCAGTATATCGAAAAGATTTCTATTATTTTGAAACAATAAAAAGAAAATCAGTATATAAACACTTACCCTGGCAAACATTTGCAATTTGCATACTCAAATAAACGAAAAAAAATATTTTTCTTTTAACCTTAACAAAAAATTTCCGTGACAACGTAAAAGCCGATGGTAGAACATTTCAGCGAAAGAATTTTCCCACGCTGAAATATTGAAGAAATCCGTTAAAGCAGCTCATGTAATATGCAGCGGGCGCGGGCGAGTGTGCGCTGCATACTCCTACACTAAGAGTCTACGAGGTGATTTTCTGTAGGAAAAATAAGGAAAATGAAAAAAAAGCCGGTCAAATGCGAGTCGGACTCGCATATGAAGGGTTCCGTACCAACAAAACGCCGAGAAAAATACGTTTCTAGTATGGCAGCCTCCTTTAATTGTTATCTATTTTTATTTCTTGTTGTTATAGCGGCAACAAAAACACACATATTGTGACGATTTCAACTGTCTATCTGTTATGGATTATGAGATACAGCCCGCTGCCAGACAGACGGACGGATAGCGCAGGCTTATTAATAGGGTCCCGTTGGTTACCCTTCGGGTACGGAACCCTAGAAATAAGGAAAAAGGATGGATAAGGAAATCCAAAGAATTGTTATGATAATATGGAAAGATGGAATCAACTAATCAAACCACTAACTCTCTATCAAACAAACTGTGACGTTAAAAACATTTAAGGCACTTTTAGTAATTTATTCAATAATTTAAAATAGTTATCAAACTTAAAACTAACAGTGGATGAGCATTTTAATTATTTTGGAGAACGTTTAATAATCATAATAAAGCAATATTCCAATAATATATTCGTATGTGGTTGATCAACATTTAAGCTCAGTAAATACCAGAAGACAGACGAAAGAAAAATCAGTATTCATTGTTTTTTATATAACTCTACAACGTGCTGTAATCTTCAAGTAATTAATTCTACAAGTTAGTGGTGTGGTGTTGTTTTTTCTTGTATTCAAGGCTCTGGCTTTTATGTACTCACTCAAAAAATGGATCTGTGTCTTACAAATGGATTTTTGAAAATAGAAAACCTAACTTGCCTCTTAAAAAAAACACGACACTCTCTGATCTGTCTGTCTTGATCACTATGTTTTGCATTAACTGTTACAATTGACTGAACAATTTTTTTTTGTTACAGAACATGAGGAAAAATGTACGGTCGTCTCTTACACTATACGGAAACCGCGCTCCGAACGAGCCAACTTCGAACTTCACGTTTGCTGATTTTAATACGAATTTTTCGTATTTTTATATTCCGCATTTTTTAATATGCCTCGGATAAAAACCACACCTTGCTTTTATTTTATTTTGGTGGTCTTGTTTGTATATTATTTTAAAATTATTATCTGAAACAAATTGGATGTGATAGCAATCACAATAATGAAGAAGAAATCGGAGAAAAACATATTGGGTAGAGCTAAGTTTTGGAGAAGAGAAGAACTAAATTATGTAGGGAGTGATTTAAATTTTTTTATGTAAAAACGAACAAAAAAAAATTGACTATTTATGCTCAATTAATATTTACTGTTATATATATATATATATATATATATATATATATAACAATATATATATAACAGTAAGTGTATAGTGGTAAGCGCGTCCTCTTACAAAGTTTCAAGACCAAATAGACTTACTTTTAAGGCTGTTTTATGTATTGTTATATATTTAATATTTTTATGAAATGGCAAAATATGTTGGAACTGAAACATACAGTATATCTATTTTGTACACTTGTTCGGTAAAATCAAACTATATTTATCTAAAAGTTTTCTCTCGAAACCTTTAATCGAAGTTTCGGGAAGGTAGACTTTACATTCGCTCAAAACATTTCGCTTCATTTTGTGCAATTTGTTTCTCCAAATCTGTTTGGGGTTGTGTACAAAACGTTTGCGGTTTGTAGGTGCGAGCTCAAAGGGCTAGTTCACACGCCAGGCTGCAGGGCCAACCGAGACGTGTCGGGCGAGGTGGGCCCACCGCAGTCTAGTGGATCTGGATTGAACTGGTTTTAACTTGGATCAGACTTTAAATTTATAATTAGAGTGGTGTTTGTTGTTTTGGTTGGACTGGAATAGATTTGATTGTGTACGTCTAAATAAAAGTCCTATCTTCCATAATAATACTATGAACTAGCTGATGCCCGCAACTTCGTCCGCGTAGTTTTAGTTTTTTAAATCCCGCAGGATCTCTTTGATTTTCCGAGATAAAAAGTAGCCTACGTCACTCTCCAGGTCGCAAAAAATCATGTCGATCCATTGTTCTGTTGCAGCGTGATTGAAAGATAAACCAACAAATAAACATAGTTTCGCACTTATAATATTAGTAAGAATGAGCAAGTGTGTTTCTTTGTTGTTTTGCTGGATTGCCCTTCAATAACGTCGCTTCAGAGGTACGGATCGACTTGATTAAAAACTAGACCTCAGAGACCTCGCTTCGCTCGGTCAATTAGGATATACATATAACAGAATTAATGTTGGATTAAACAGCGGTAATCATAATTCAACTTCTCAAAGACATCGTCTATAACACAAAGTGTTTTATGTAAATATATAGGTCTACATATAATACTATACCAACCAAGGCATCTCAAGTGTAAGTTTTCCGTTCGTACTTAACATAAAGGAGGTGCACGAAACAGGAATAAGCAAAAGGAAGTGCAAACGGAGCTGTTTACGTGAGGGCTCTCGGCAAACACCTGTAAACGCCTTGGAGCGGGCTGTTTATACTGTCCGCTCACGATTGCCTGTACAATTAGCCGCAGTCTCGCCTGCCAACTAAATACCATTCCATTTGCACTATGAATACCACCTGTACCATTTGATTTTCTCTCTCACCCGAGTCGAAATTTCTATAAACACTCTACTAAATTTGCATTTGAGTAGTATAGATTTTATATTTTAACCACCTGGGTGCCTGGAGCACTTCGACCATTCGTTGCTCCAGATCTTTTTTTCCACGTACTACCAAATTGTGGAATCATTCCCTTCGACAGTGTTCCCACTTAATTACAATATGGGGTTATTCAAGGGGCGAACCAATAAGTTCCTGAAAAGCCGGCAAGGCATTGGTGGTGCCTCTGGTACTACAAGTGTTCATGGGCGGCGGTGATCACTTTACATCAGGTGATCCGCCAGCACGTTTGCCCGCTATTCATATAAAAAAAAAGCTTTAGTCCGCGGCTTTGCTCACGTTATGTTCAATTTTTCAAACGCCTATTATATCCCCTTAGGGGCTGTATTTTCACACTTTCTTTCTTAGCGGACGGCTTCGTCATAATAGACATCCGTATGCCACAGCCCGATCCGTCCAGTGGTTTGAGCTGTGCTTTGATAGATCAGTGGGTTAGTCAGTCAATCACGTTTTCAATTTGTGTGTTTAGATTAGCAAATTCCCGCGACTTCGTCCAAGTGGATTTAGTTTTTAAAATCCCACAGGAAAAATTACATTTTCCGGCATAAAAAGTAATAGTAAAGCAGTCTGTGTCACTCACCAGGTCTTCAAGTATACCCAAAAGTTACGTCGATTCGTACCTCTATTGCAGCGTGATTAAAAAACAAACCAACAAACAAAACACATTTTCGCATATATTTGTAGTCTTTATAAAAACAACTCCGTTAATGAGCACTTAAAAACAGCTACTGTATCGCAAACCTCAAGCTAATAGAACAGTATTCAGTTTGCCATTTTTCCGTTCTTATCCTTCCCTCGAAAGTCCTCCATCATATTCGCAATGTTGACTTCTGGATGATACGACCTCTCCACTCGACATCGTAATAACCGCATGCAACAACCCTTCTACATCCATAAACCGGCTACAAATCTTGCCTCGGCATCTTTATATTGCGAATAGGACGATCTTTTAACCCAACATAATGGCAGGTTTACTGAGAGGACCGTCGTAAAGTGCCCCGTTCGCGTACACGCTGCCCCGCTATCCGTGCAGGACCCTTCGAAATTTCACGAACTATTTCCCCGCACTAGCCCTCACTCAGCTTTTTTGTCGACTTTATTGTCCGGATTTTCTGCTCACCTTTATCGTTATTGTGTCCGCCCGACTTCATAAAGGACCACCTCACTATTAAGACCTCATAACCGTGGGAAAATTTTTGTCGGCTACTTGAGGTAAGTTTTCTACGTAAAGGCGGTGAAAGAACTTACCCGTACGATTAATAAAAGAAAGCTATTTTGTTCTGACTATTTTCCCGACTACGGCAAACCTAAAAGGAAGAGTTATGATTGTAACAGTCTCTGCATGTATGTTCGTATTTATGTATGTTCCACCGTAGCACCTAAACTATTAATCTGATTTTAAAGTATGAGCTAACAATCGATTCATTATAATGGTCTGGATTGTATACAAACAAAATCGGGTAGGGTTACAGTTAAACGTTTTATTTACCACTAGATGATGCCCGTGACTTTGTCTGCGTGAACAATTTTTTTTTGATTCCCGCTGAAACCCTTTAATTTTCCGGGATAAAATGTGGCCTATGTGTTAATCCAGGGTATTATCTCCCTCCATTCCAAATGTCAGCCATATCCGTTCAACACACAAACACACACACACACAAACTTTCGCCTTTATAATATTAGTGTGATGTGATACGTTGCATCGATTAACACAATCAATTGTCGTTTACACGGGTGATTAAATAAAAATCAGGCGTTGGTGGGCAGTCAATAAATCCGCAGAGGCAATCGAGTGGATACGATGGGCGTGTTAATTGAGTGGGCAGCGTATCGGGAGCGTCCGGTGGAATCATTGCGTGGATGATAATTGCCTGAACTGCCTGCATAAATCCAACTTGCCGGCTTGGAATTGAACGGATGCATGGGCGTTCGTGTATCGCCACACGGATTATACTAGAAGTAGTTCAACTGGAAGTGAAATTTGACTGAGCCCACAAGCCTTTCTAGTGGCTAGGGCGATTAAAGAAACTAATTTGTGGCTGCTATGAAATGTTCAGTGGCCGGAGTGCCATCCCAGAAACGGAAAAAGAAAAGAGGCAGGCAATCCGAAAGATGGGTGGACGACATCCGAAACTTGGTCGGAAGTATGTGGACTCTCTAGCCAGGGATAGAACCACATGGAAAAATTTAGAGGAGGCCTATGTCGAGGGACACGCAGCAAGTCAAAATTTTAATATTTAATTTTATATTAAAATGAAATGTAATTGCTGCAATAAAGGCGACTTTATTTTATTTTATTTATTTATTTATGATGTTCATATTCTTCCCTAGAAGATGCCCTAGTGCCTATCTACGAAAACAAAGCCACTTAAAAAGGGACATAAAACGGCTGAAAAGAAGCAATCGCTCAGACGAAGTACCTATTACCCCTTGTTTATAAAGAAAGAACGAAAAAAAATACGTTCATAATATCCACGAATGGATACTATGCAAATAAACGTACCCAATTTTGTCGCTTACATGCGACCATCGGGTCGCATTAGTTTAATGCCATAGCGATGACAGCAGTGACAATTGTTTTTATTTTAAAGATTGTATTGTAAACTCACATTTTAATAGACAAATAGGATAAACGGTTTTTACACTTTTTACACAATTTACACTTATCCTATACCTATAAATAAATAAATAATTAATTGATATTTTTATTGCTTGCTTACTAAGAAAAAAGGTCGCGTTTTGTAGCGTTGAAATCTCTATATCTTTGTAACATGGGAGAGGACGCCGATGCATTCATGGTGTAGATCAACGCATACGATTACCCGTTTAACGCCACAGGTGGCGAATAACATTTTTCAGGACGGCCCATTGCCCGGGTCGGGTTTAATTCGGCTTTTCGTTCGACGATTTGCAGTTTGTTTTTATTGAAAGACCTGAGAACTGACCGTTTTAGGATTTGGGAAGTGCCGACCTACTATTGGTCATGATTTCCTTTTTGGAATTATTTACTTTCCAGCTATATTTTATGTGTGTATTTTCACTGGCTATGGAGTTTAGATGTATCGCCAATTTTTGTTTTAGTTACTGTACTAGGGGTAACTGTACAAGTGTGTGTACTGTACTGTGCTGGAGTGGCGACCCCACACCGGGAAACGCAGTGTTGACAGACCCCCCACAAGTGGACCGACGACATCAAACGAGTCGCAGGGAGCCCTGTATCCAGGCGGCGCAAGACCGAGGCCTGTGGAGGGCCATGCAATAGACTTATGTCCAGCAGTGGACGTCTATAAGTTGATAAGAAGATAGGGAACTTATCTTTTTGTTACTTTCACTTTAACTGCAAAAATCTGATATTTAGTGTGGTCAGGAAAAGGACAGGAAATTTTCTCTCTGTCAGTCTCTTTTCTATTCATAATAATTAATCTACGCAGAGTTAACAGAAATTTCAAAAGTTACATAGGGGCTATTTGATAAGCATATTCATGAAAAAGTGCAGTGATAATGAAAATTTAAACGTACATGTCACACTTAAATAAAGTTTCCACTAGTATACAAACTGTACCAATTGAGTTCTGCAGGATACTTATGAAGTTGAGCCGCGGTCGTGAGAATTCTCAGTTTTGTAGTTAAATTCACAAATTACTTGTAAGTTCATAATTTTTTTTTGACTGTCAAATGTTTAGAACATTAAAAAGTAACTCTCTCAAAGTAACTCTTTCACAAGTCCTAGCGGATGAAGCTTGGTGCCCTCTATTAACTTCACTCACAACTGGACGCAGATGATAGAGACAAATAATGAGTCAATCCACACAACTTATCAATTGAAAGTTAACTTTATTCAAAAGAATAAAAGAATTATGTATGTATTTAATTTGCCAAAGGTTTGCGGGTTGAATCGTTATTGTCTGCGTCCAATTATGTTGCAACTTTACGAACTATTGAGTCACATCATGGCAATCATGATAAACTGGGAACCAGCAATATGAGATGGTCGGAGAAGAGTGGAGTAGGATAGATTCTATAGAAGGTAAAAGGAATTAAATGAAAATTGACGACGTGAAAATCAAGTGTTACAAATTACAATCGCTTTACTTTCGTCGGATGCTTGAAACTCTTTAAAATTCCATATAGGACCGTGTACCTAATTCACAGCAGGGAGGGGCTTTAAATAATTATTGCTCGGTTGACAAATTGCCTGCAAAGCCTACGTGTCGTTGGAACAATTTGATACAATTTTCACCGCCTTTCCACGTACGGGCCGACAGATTTGCATATGTGCGGGGTGAGCTTATGCAAATATTTTTTTACGTACTGTTTACTTATCCCGGAAAAGGAAACAGCGGGTGTTTTAAAAAGATTTAAACCTTTTGTCGGATCATTAAGTGCAAAACTAATTTGCTTACCTTTGAAATGTGTTAAACCTTTGTACCGGATAATTACAGTAGGGTAAACCGTCCCCGTAACGTGATATGCAGATTTCCACCGGCTTGTTGATTTTCCTAAAAACTTTTTCTTTAATTTTCATTGTGAATTATTAAACCTCCCTTAAATATAGATGCGATAGTGTGTTTTATTTGTTGGTTTGTCCTTAAAATCACGCAGTAACAAGGAAAGAATCGATGTGATTTTTTGCAGTGACATAGGCTACCTTTTATTCCGGAAAAACTGAGCGCTTCCAAGGGACTTTTAAAAATCTAACTCTGCCCAGATGAACTCGCGGACAAAAGCTTGTTTTAATATAAACGAAAGATACCTGTGGCATACGATCATTTCAGTCCAGATTTTTTAATTTTCGCAGCAGGAAGAGGGCGTAACTTCTCAGCGATATTGAGCATGTGGGAATCGTCGAAATTAAATTTTCTTTGTTTTCCTATTCTGTGGGCTGGCGTTATTAAATTTCCTTGTGTTTTTTAACAGAGGCGTATCATTAGATTGAGGGTTTCCGTCAAGAGGAAATTGTGGCGGCGAGGGGAGCGGCGTTGAGCACCTAAACATATTGAAAAAATAAAAATCCCGGCTACTTACGGAATACGATGGACGTGTTGCTCTACTAAGTATTGCTCCTTAAAAAATAATGTTTTGGATATAAATTTTTAAGCATGATTTTTTATTTTAATAAAGTGACACAGTGTCAAAATGGGTAGGAATAGTTGAAAACTATTTATGAGTAATTTGAATTTATTCGCATTGTCTTAAAAGTTTTTAATTCTTAAGTATATTTTTTGATAAGGTCTACTTCTTTTAAGGTAGATTATTTAAAAAAAATATAATAATAATACCTGTGAAGGTTAAATTACTATAGTTTTTTCTGAGGTGCTATTTAAGTAAGTTGAAAAAAAAGCAGGAGCTTAACTTCAAACAATTTTTAAGTAGAGTTCCTTTCAAGTCAAATCCGCCACAAAAAGACGTTTGAAGTGGTCTCGCGGTATAAATATCGCCGCGACGAATTTCAACACTGGCTTTGGGAATTTCACCTTAAATATACATATTACATTACGTGAAATTGCCCATTTTTTCCACTCTCCACCCTAGCAATTAGGGTAGCTTGTGTATAAATATTGCATAGCCCTCATTAATGTGCGTGTTCGGCTCAGTATCTATATATTTTTATGGTTCACTTTTTGGCCGGCGTCTACAAGAAACTGAGTCGTGGGATGTAATGAATAATTAAGACATGCTGAACAACGAGAGTGGCAGTTGCTTTTCGTTCTGATTTCTTAAACATTGAAAATGTTAGAACCGTTAAGGGTTTGTTATACTATATATAGGATTAGTTATACCTAAAAGGCTTCTTGGGTCATAGTTTATATAGGAATGTTCATATTATATTCACAATATATTGTTATAATATACTTAAATGAAATTTCAATGTGGATGCTCTGTTGTGATGGAGAGTGACAAAACCCATTAATAAAATAATAATCTCAAAAATTAATGAGACAGTTAAAATATTTATTAAAAGAAATGTATTACTAACGTAAACCCTTTGCGTATGAGATCTTATCTTTCTACTTCGTCAAATTAAAAAAAAGTTTTTTTAAAAATGTCATGGGAACTTCTTGATATTCTGGGATCAGAAGTATATTACGTGCTTTCTCAGGAAGCTATTTTCTTGTCTTTTGACTAAATCGGTTCAGCCGTTTAAGCCTGAATAGGTAACGGACAGATTTTCAGAATTACTCTCGTATTGAAAAATATACGGGTATGGATTCTATATTTACCTTGATCAGACGGTGATGGCAATCGATGTCGTAATGATGCCTGAAATAAAGAAAACAACATATTAATTGCTAAAAAATTACAAAAAAGTAATTTAACACTGTCAATTTGGAAGTTGTCGTTTATTAAAAAAATCATTTATCACGCCCAGAATTTCAACTTTAATTAGTTCAAAATTAAATTTTTCGCATCGAATGATTAAAAGCCCGCCTCCCGAGATTGCATTTCGACAATTAACGCATTAAGACTTCTCTCTCGCCAATAAAGAGCAACTCTCTCTTAATTAACGGTCCCTGTTAAAAATTGAGTACAAATTCAAGTAGCAAATCTCTCCCCAGCTAGGGGATCTAGTGAATGGTCCGTAATATTTTAGTTTGCTTGAAACAAAACGCGTCTCGGCCGAGGGGTTGAGGAGCTGTCACGTAGACACAATAAGCCTTTTAATTCGATTCGTCAAGACGGCCGCTGGAGACAAAGGCCCGGAGTTATCATTCAATGGGGCACTCTTACCTTTTCTTATTACTTCGCTTCGGTTTTCTTTTGAGATGTCAAGGGCCACACACGAGAGAGGAAAGTGTGAGATGAATCTTAAGATATACCTGCATCGATGCAGTAGCCCTAGCGTAACTTTTCAAGTTTACGTTAACTGTGCTTAAATCTATCAATTATTATGGACGGAAAGGGGTGGAAAATTTTTCCGTCTCTTTCCCGTTCATATTAGAAGATAGATTATGCACAGTTCATGTAAGCTAGAACTTACTAAGTTTCCAAAAGATAACATTATTCTTAGTTAAAGTCATTTGTCGTCTTACATAATAAAAACTTAAGTAAGCCCATAATGAGATCATAAGTAGGTCTGTGCGAGATATACACGTCTCTTTCTTCTTTTTAATCATTAACTGATAAAAGTCCGATCCTGGACAAAGGTCTCTTGTAGTGGTTTTGATACGCCTGATTCTTATGCTGTCTATATACTGTATGAATAAAAGGATAACCTTTTTAATATGGTTATTGACAACTTTAAAACTTAGACAGTAGAGGTTGTGTATAACAGAACTAGCACCAGTATTACATTAAAAATCTTTCTCTTTACCAATAACTATCATAATAACTCAGGCTGTGACCATTTTGGAGTTGAAAACTGCAGTGGATAGTTTGTGTTAATCTCGGAATATATTGTAAGCTGTGATATCGTGTGTAGCGGTGCCCTGAGTGCACTTGATCCCGTGTGTCGCCGTGACCCGACTGCCGATTTCCAGCTAACAGGTTTATTTGTCGCCACCGCTCTTTAAACTACCCCTAAATGTATCACTGTACATTGTCAACACTAGGACTGTCTACTTAGCTTGTACCTAGATAAAAAGAATGAAATCCTTCTTCTTACTAATCCTACTAAAATATTATGAATGAATATAAGTTTAGATGTATGGAAGGATATATGGATGGATGGTTTGTTACTCAATCACGCCGCAAGGACTGAACCGATTTGGCTGAAATTTTACATAGAGTTAGAATATAGTCTGGAATAACACATGGGCTACTTTTTACCCCGAAACATAAGAGTGTTTTCTCCACTCATACGAAGTTGCTGGCATCAGCTAGTGAAGTATATTTAAGATTTTTAGAAGAAAAAAGATACCGGCCTCCTTGACCCCTTCCTTTTTGGTAGTCGGTTAAAATAGATAAAATGGGTGTAGGCCTTAAAAAGTTTTGGACAGGTACTGTAGAATGTTTCGACTTTTGGTTTGCACATTTTACATTAGATGGAATGTAATAAATTCCGGCCGTTATTTACCCACTAGCAATCTCACACTTTGTGTGTGTATTCTCCATAGAAAATAGTCTGCAAGTATTGTTTTGATAATAATTTAATACAGCAATAAAACACAATGTTAATACATCATAGATCTTAATTTCAGTCGTCGCCCGCGATTCTCCATCGTAATTAACACTCTTGCCATTAGTGTAATTAAAGTTCTCTTTTCGCGAACATGCTTCTGTGATATTAACCCGCGAGCACTCGCGCTATGAGCATTTTGCTCACAGTAAATTTAAAACACGCGACATTTTGTCAAAATTATTCGTACGTACATGGTTCATTTGGTAGCTGAGTTTTGTTTCGTCCCCCACCCCTGTATGCAGTTCACTTCTTGCCAGTGTGCGCCAGTCACTTGGACGAGGTGTTATGTTGTGCCGTGTACCACCAGGCGGCGTTTTGCTCATCGCGCGGGTATCGACGTAAGTACTTTATTTTACTCATGACTTAATTTTTTTTCATCTTAGCGACAGTTTTACTGCTACTTTTATGTTATATTATGATTTTACATTACTGAAATAGTAATCTATTATGTATTTCTATTATAGATGGATCGTGATCGAAGGGACGAACAAGTTTTGGCATGGTTGATGAAGGAAGATTTAGAAGACATTGAGGACCCGTCTTTTAGAGCCGATGATATTGAAAGCGATCAAATCAAATCAAAAATCAAATCAAAATTTATTTATTTCATGTAGGCCAACTTGTAGCTCTTATGACATGTCATAAATCTACCACCGGTTCGGAATGCAGATTCTGCTGAGAAGAGCCGGCAAGAAACTCAGCAGTTGCTCTTTTCAAAAAAAAATTTTTTTACAATGGGTAACAAAACTATGCTATGCACATAGTGTTTCCACAAAGAAGTTTCAAAAATGCACACCTACCACAACCTAACACATATTAAGATGGGTAGACACAAAGCAGACCCATTCCCGTTGGTGGCACCCGTTCACGAGCACGACACATGATCCAGCCGTTGCTTCACTCAAACATATTTGAGGGAACGTAACATTACATATACACATATTCTGAGTTACCAGAAGAAGAAAAACCAAGTGGTATCTGCGCGGTTTGCCCAAGACGCAAAAAATCGCAAGACCAAAAAGAGCTGCATTTACTGTCAAAATTTTTTATGTACCGAGCATAGTCGTACACTATGTGATATGTGTAAAGCTTGCGTATATGACGAAGATTAGTTATTTATACCTACTTAGTTTAAAAGTTTTTTGAAAAGTTTTTTTTTTCATTTTTTCCGTAAGACTGCCTTACAAGACTGGCAAATTAGTTCCTGTGATTGTTAATTAAAATAAAAAAGATTAATATTGTTAACTTTTTGAATATATATTTTGTAGAATATATAATGTGTATTTTATTTAATAAAATATTTTTTTATTCATATTATTTGGTAAAACTTGCATTTATTGACATTCTTAAACGTGAGCAAAATGCTCTACACGCGAGTGCTGATGTAATTTCTTGAGGCGCGAGTGCTGGCGGGTTAAAGCGCTCGTTCAAGTTATTTGGATTACAGATATTTTTAATTATAATATTCGTTTGACAACTTTTTGAATAGATTGGAAACCATCACGAAGGCATATTATATTACTAGTGGATGCCCTCAGCTTCGCTCGCGTGGATTTAGTTTTTTAAAAATCCCGCGGGATTTCATTGATTTTCCGGGATTAAGTAGCCCATGTCACTCTCCCGGTCCTCGAGGACTATACCCATGTAAAAAATCAGGTCAATCCGTTGCTTTGTTGCCGCGAGATTGGAGGACAAATCAACTAACCAACAAACAAAGACACTTTCGCATTTATAATATTAGTGAGGAGGTATTTGAGTGGAAAATAAACCACTGAAACTAATGCCGTAAGAAAATTATTCAAGTGAATAGACTTCTTCTAGGCAAGTGCGCTGTAATACAGACGTTTCCATCATTTATTGTAATCGCAATAATAGCATGAATCGTCAAATACCTTTTACCTGAAATAACAACTAAATTATCGCTGAACAAAATAAATTCCAACACGGAAACAACTGTTTACTTAAACAAAATATTTTTTATTAATTGTATGAAAAAATAATAGGGAAGCCACATAAAAAAATATTTCGGATAATGTCGCATTAATCACTCTGTAATTAAACGGCCATTAAATCACGCTAATTGCTAACTCATAGCTCTTTTGTTTTTATTTGTGGCCCAATTTTTTGCACCACAAAGCTTTATTCTGAATGGAATTCCTTTATTTGCCGCGGCCTGTTTACAAACAGCCACGACAAAGGATGTTTAAAATTATAACCAGTATAAATTAAAAAGAATTGAAGATAATGTTTTATAGCCAAAGGGGGTTAGCTATGATTTTGAGTTATTAGTTTAGCTTTAGATTTATATCTCGAAAAATATATACGGTGTTATCATTAATTTTTTTTATTGTGGTTTTTTATTAATAAAAAACCACAATAAATTTTCTAGCGATAAGATGTCTTTGTACACGTCCTTTCTATATGAAGGTTTAATTTTTAAGATAATAATGTACAGAATAAATAAATAAATAAAAACTTTCCAAATCCTTAACTAAATTATAATATCATTAACTGCTTGAAGAATAAACCAACAAACAAGTAAACATACTTTCGCATTTATAATACATATATTAAGGCGTAATATTAATAAGAACTTCGTCGTACTCAAGCAATAACTAAATATCTACGTTGTTAAACGTAGGTTTCTTGTAGGAATTCCCGCATAAATATTAAACACGGGCTTTTATGGGAATTATAACCCAAACTGACAATACCGTACAAGTAATAAAGTCCAATTTATTCCACGGTTAAACGTCACTTCATGTTGGGGAAATTGGCACTAAGTAACATAAGAATTATTTAAATAGAAAGACAAGTTGTCTTGCATTAATCTGATGGGTGGAAAGAAGTCTTTGATCGTGCCGCAGGAAGTGGCTGCCTCCGGTGCCATTGTCCGGCTCGTCGCTACGCTGTGGTCACCCTAGCCTCATCGTCTTAATTGTTTTCTTTCACAAAGCACTCACGCCACAATGCATAATGACACCATCAATGCTTTGATCTTGTGAATGTAACAATGATTTGAGTGGAAATGGCTCATGTTATATTTAGGGTCTTCGCCTACAAAATCGCCTTAACACCAACTTGATTCAAGGAGCCAATTAGCAATGGAGTTTTAAATACTGTGTGCTGCTTTATATTGTGTTTTTAAAATGTGTGTTTTATTGTGTTTTAAAATTTTTATGTGAAAGTTGGGTACGATCATTTTGTGTTTTATTACAACTCCTCGTGGAGTACGAGTGTCTGTACTTATATTATAAATCCGTTGCGTTTCTTTGTAACTTTAAATGACTCATCTACTTGACCGATTCCAAATTTTCAAAGAACCTTGGATAAAGGCGTATGGGCCAAATTACATTATAAAAGTCAATGATGTGACATAAAAAATTTATGAGGTATTTTTTGCTTTGTGTTCATGACGGAACATTATTTGAGCTCTGAGCAAACGTAAAAGTCAGTGTAATGTTATGAAACTCAAACGTTCTGAATCCTCTGAAAGCGTATTCATCCACGTCCCAACTTGAGGACACGTGATATTTCGAACGGGCACAAAACAAAACACAAATTACGTGGCGATACGTCCATCTGTGTGCGGCGGTTAAGCTGGCTGGCGCGGGTGTGTGCGTGCGCCTGAATTAGACGCGAAACTTTCAAAGTTTTCCCAAATTTCTGCCCCCACGCCCCTCCCCGGATCGATACGAGCCGAGCGAGTAAAGCGCCTCGCATCTCTACCATGAAAATATCGGACAAGATTCCTCTACACCAGGACGTGTTTTGTGGCGATAATTACGACCTAGTGTGTTGTATCCATGCATTAATACCGCGATAAAAGATAAGTCTGTATATTAGGAGCTCGTGAACGAGGAGGTCTTAAAGGAAAACTTGGCGGCGTTTTAGCGGTTAGTGCCTGACGTTATTGTAGGGATCTCTTATTTGCAATAAGTGTTGTTTTACTGGATATTCACTTATACTTGAACAAATAAGTTATTCTAATTTAGCAGGCTTTATTTTATTAAAGACTCAAAATTTCATCACAACGGTGACAGAAGAGCCAAATGAAAAATCAAGTTTGTTTTTGTATTTTCATATTAGAATAATGATGTTATTATTGTAGTGTGAATTGTGCTTGTTCCTACTTGTACCATTTTTTATACGTCGCCGCGTCCAAGCCCGACCCATGCCAACTGTCAACGCGCAAAACAGGAACGACAAGTGAAAATTGGGCGCAAGATAGCTCGGTCGTTGTTTGTCATTAATTGAAGGCTTTGCGATGATCTTGAGAGCTCCTCGAGGCCTGAGGGCGACACTCTTGGGAGATATCGGCTGGTCAATCGCGTTGACAGCGACCCTCCGGCTTCTAGTGGCCTGCGAGGTGGGAAAAACTACCGCCTGACACTACTTAACGAACGGGGCAGAGCCGGGAATTTTCTTGAGTGCTTGTTAATGTTTTATGGGCGGAACTTTTTCAAAGTAGTCAACGGAATGACGCGTTAAGTGTACCTACATAATTTAACACGATTCCCTACATGAGCGTCGATTCAATTTTTATAACACCTTTATACGAGCGGTCAACGCACCCTCGCTGTGATGGACTTCAAAATAAATTTTAATTCCCGATTGGCTATAAAAAGTCGGAGCGATAAAGTTATATGATTTATAACAATTAATATTTGAAATATTGACAGTATTAAGGGAAACGGCCGACGGCCGACAAATCATGTAAAAACCGCCCCGGAAAGAGGAAGCACTGGCCCGCTGCTCCGGGACTTTATTTGGAAATGGAAAGTCTGAAAAATAAACGACAGCTAACGCGGGGGAATGATTTATTCGGAGCGGCTAGTGTGCGCGGGCTCGATTATCGGAATGATATTTCTCGATATTAAAGTGTTGCCAAGAGGACCGTGGACAATATGACCCGAGGAAGATTTATAGGCCAATTCAATATGACGTCGACGGCCGTTACGATTATTTCATTATATTGTCGGCGCCGTAAAAACTGTTAGCATTTTATTTTATTGCTGGTTCGCGGGCGAATTTTTATTTCAATATTTTATTGCGTTGTAAAACAGGGCTATGGAGTTTCGCTTTGACAATTCGAGTGCATCGCCGGCTCGTAGCGCTGGAGTAGTTTGACGCAGTGGTTGGTTGACGAAAATATATAATACTCGTAGTTTTGTTATTTGGAACCTAAATGTATTCCTATATATCTTATATAATTCTGTGCTCATTTAAGTCTCTTCCATACAGTTGCGTTTTTATGAGCTGTTCCGTTAGTCCCTACCAAAGTTCTATAGTAGATTATTCTAAATTCTAAAATTTAAAAAAGTTGGGCCAAAACCAGAGAGGTCCTACGAGATATTTAAAACCCAACTCCACGCGGATGAAGCCCGCGCATAATAAGATAATGACAGACAAAATATCAGCAAGTGGCAAGCACTAGCACTAGAGATTTTTGGGTTGCACGTTCGTTGTCTACGTTAGTTAATAGGTATTAGTTTAGCTCACATTATACGTAGGTATAGATACTCTTGTTTTTCAGACACCTTGTTGAGTCAACGTGCGCGAGGGTTTTAAGAAAGGCATGTCGCATGATTTGTGTGTCTCGACGGAGTCGTATGTCGGCACCCATGTCGATTGCATGTGCTTTTCGCAAAGGAAAATAGGTACATTAACTGAATAAAATATATCGTGTACGATTTACTAAAAGGAAATGGTTTAATTAAAAGCAAGCCACACGAATAGGTATAGAATGCGTCGAATGCTCTTTTTTCAGCAGCACTAGTCAACCGCATTATAGGTCCCTACGCGTCTAGATATTTGGATGACGTCAGCCTTGAGTTTTCTGACAACGCCTGCGGTTATGACTCAAATGTTTTTTTATTCGATGACAAGATAGTCCTTTCTGTGATCTCACCTGATGGTGAGTGACGATGCAGATGTATGCGATTAGCTTTTAAGTGCCATGGGGTAATATTGTAATGAATTGTGAATTTGTGACCCTTTCAGTGATAGAGTTTTGACCTGAGAATGCAACATGCATGCATTCACTTGTACTTCTGTACTATTATGAAATACTACAGAAATACAAGTGAAAATATAAATACATGCTAAATAATATAATTTCTGCTTGTAATATTTTTATAGTTCAACCACTGAATGATTCTTGATAGGCATAGGGATTGCTTACATCATTGCATAGAAGAAAAAGCAAATGATACTTTCTAATCAAAGAGTCACCAAGGGAATTTTAAATGCACACGATCAAAGCATAAGCTAGTCATTTATAAAAAAAAAAAGTGAAATATATTGTCCAAGTTCCACAAGACTGATAACCCTACTGCATTCACATAGTCTTTCACGGTGTTGTAAATCCGGACAAGCGCTCCTGGCTTATTGAATAACAGCATGAATCACAACGGCATGCTCCAATGCACACCCATACGCTCCAACTGAGCTCCTAACAACTCAAAATGTACACGCCAAAATAGCTTTTATAGTAATAGTTATAAATACTAAACTGCCAAAAAATATTTCTCATTTAATATACTTTAGCTGCCGGATACGTTTGGTATTAAGATCGAACGTCTTCTGTTACGCTGGATGCACCGCTTTCTATCCCACTAATGTTATTGGCGACTTCCTTGAACACTTTTGTCATGATTATTAGCATTGGAATTATATTATATCATGTTGCTCTATTGAAGAACTATAAAATGTAAAATAATAAATAAATAAGTAGTTTATTTTTATTTGAAGCTTATAAGTTTGAAAATAAGTTAAGTTAATCCTACTAATATTATAAATGCGAAAGTTTGTGAAGATGGATGGATGGATGTTTCCACTCTTTCACGCAAAAACTACTTGACAGATTTTGATGTAACTTCACAATGCTTTTAGATCAGAATAGCACATAGGCTTTATTTTATCCTGGAAAATCAAAGAATTTGGGTGGACGAAGTCGAGGGCATCAGCTAGTTCGACATAATAAGAAGTTTAGGGCCTGGACACATCATCACGGCGCAGCGTTGCGAGTCGTCACTGTGTAGATTGTAAGCGCGGCGTCGTAGCATAGTAAGATGAAATGACGTGGGAAGAAATAAGAAATCAAACAATAAAATGGAAGCAGTTACCATATATTATTACTAGCTTTTGCCCGCAGTTTCCCTCACGTTAAGCTCGCTATTTCAAACCCCTATTGGTAAAATAGACTGCGGCAGTTCCTCGTAGCTTCGAAATTAGATATCAGAATAGGTAACTCATGATTTAAATCCTTTTCTTTCTATATTCCATTTCCAGTATAGTAGGTAATATGTATGGAAGTATAGCTATACGTAACAATAGCTTTCGATCGGCTTTCTTCATCCGCATCACCCCGATGGCTCGACAGGCTACCGGAAACTTCCCTATATACAAAGGCTTCTTATACACGAACGACGTTATTGTTTTCATTACACCTATGGTTTACGTGCAATACGAGTAGCTTCGTATTATATCAAGTTGGTTTGTATTAACTAGATGTGGAAGATAATAACTATTTTCTGCAAGCCACTGTTTTTTATAATAATTTTAAACACCAAATATAAATGACTGAATCATTAAATAAATTGAATTAATATCTGTGAGGGCGGCATTTATGACGCCATGTTCTTAAGTAATGAGAGATGATTCTATTATAAATTCTACCGTCAACGTGGGAATGTATGTTATTCGTACAAGTAGCTCTGATTGTACTCTATACAAATATGTACTACAAACCTTACAGTCGTTTGCGCTGTAACTATTCAAGCGTGCAAGCGAAAACTTCAACAACTGCACAAGATAAAGCCGGACCATGCATTCAACGCACGTCCACTCTTTACAAATTCAACACAGCCGTTGAGCCGTGCATATGACGCGCAAGTTTCACGCGATAAGTCGCAGTCACAATGAGCAAATCGTGAGTTGATTTCCCATTATGTAACCATCTCTACTTCGCTTCAAAGCTTCCCATCTGTGAAAAGGAGATCGCACATAGAAGTAAGAACCGCAAAACGCTACAGAAGCGCATTTTTTCAGTATATAACTTGAGAGTAACGTCAAATCCAAATCGTGCTTGGAGCTAATGTATACTCTACAAATTCAATAGGGCCGTTGAGCCGTGCATATGATGCGCAAGTTTCACGCGATAAGTCGCAGCCACAATGAGCAAATCGTGAGTTGATTTCCCATTATGTAACCATCCCTACTTCGCTTCAGAGCTCGCCATCTGTATAAATCAGATCGCACATAGAAGTAGGAACCGCAAAAGGCTAAAGAGGTGCATTTTACAGTATATAACTCGATAGTTACGTCAAATAAATTCAGATTTTGCTTCAGTACTCTTTAAATTCAAAAGTGCTGTTTAGCCGTACATATGACGCGCAAGTTTCACGCGATAAGTCGCAGCTGCAATGAGCAAATCGTGAGCACAATCGTGAGTTGATTTCCCATTATGTAACAATGCCTACTTTATTTCAGAGCTGGCTACATTTGTGAAAGATTTCGCTCATAGTAGTAGGAACCGCATGGAGTGCACTATTTTTAATTTTTTATTGAAGTGTTAACCTACACTTAAAGGAAACAACCTAATAGATTTATAAATACATATCAAAAATTCCAAGGCCGGCGGGACTCGAACCCACACCTTTCCGGGAATCGCGCCCGAGTGTGTTATCCGTTACACCACGGCGAACCACACGTCAGCCACGAAATTAGTGATATGTATCTACTTTTTCAATCAGTTTTATAGCAACTGTTAGTGACATCTAGTAGCGACACATTACAGTTGTCGATCTACTTTTTTCCCAAGAATTTTTGATATGTATTTATAAATCTATTAGGAGTGCACTATATTTAATTTTAAGTGCAAAAAAAAAAATATCAATTTATCGCAATAAGCAAATTGTGATTTGATTCAGCATTATAAAAAAATCTCTACATCATTTCAGTTTGCTGTAATGAATTCTTGAATGGGTTTGTACTTGGTTAATATGTACCCACTCCTAACACAAGCTTTCCGCTTATTTGGAGGGGACAGGAGAATATTAGTCAACTTCAGGTTGGCTAATATTCTTTATAAAAAAAAATGCCCGCAAGAAATTAATATTTTAGTAGATATTTAAATAGCAAGTGACGTCACCTATGTAACTCGTACAATTTGTACAAATTCATCGCTGATCCGAACATATAATATAGCAACTACATATAACTTAGCAATATTTGAGTAGCACTTTTTAGTACCTTATCAAAATGCGAGGATTAGGCTTGTGCATTATATCTAAATGCTTGAACTTTCCACCAGCTTTTGCTATCGTCATCAGTCCCCAGCCCCATGCAGCTAACTTATACTGACGACATCACAAGTATTTTCAGCGTGGAGAAATGACTCAAGTGCGTCGTTCGACAGTTTCCTGGTATACGATCAGTGATCACCTTAACTGTATATGGGCGACGCTCGCTGGTTAGTCCATAATCTAGATACTAAATTCTGTCCAAGCGGATTCTAATTTGGAGAGCTGAGGCAAGTAAATAGTTTTGGATCTCAATCTGATGGCTCTGGTGCTAATCTCTTTGCGACTTCTACCAGGCAGTGGTTTACCACTATTCTATTTGGGCTGATATAAATACGATATAGGTACTTGCTTTAATAAAATATTGGTATTTGATAAGGAGGAGATCTTTCTTTTAGCTGTTGATCCTGTTGGTGTGTAGTTTCCAACAACTTAAATGTATAGAAGTATCATCCGCCAGAGGGCGTGAATAGTGTAAACATTGAGCTCCGTAATAAAAATTTCTTAAAAATAGTTAACTTTTGAACCACGCGTTAAAAAGTTGTTAAAATGTACAAAACTGGGTGAAAACTGTGTGACAGTGTTATCTCATCATATAGTAGTGCCTAAAACAAAATAATGTTAAAATAAAAGATACCATAACGAGTGAATAAATAGTGAAACAAACTGTTATAATTGACGAAAACTGTGTAATATTATCAATTACAAGATAGTGTGCTATTAAAGAATAACTATTAAACATAGGATCATTTGTATTTCATCAAATTTACGGAGTTTGGACGAATTTACGAAGTCGAATTGAAAAAATTTACACTTTCAAAATAACGGTGTAAGAACAATACCGCCATCTACATGAATACACAAGAATTACGCCTATAATATCGACTGTGGAGTTAAATCATCACTGCCGAACGCAATATTTTTCTAATAGATGTCGCTGCTGGTCCTCTAAGAAGTTGAAAATATCGTAGGTTTCTTGGATTTGAAGAAATATTTGGATGACATCTAACGGTGATCTAAGAAACTACAAATAAAATATCTATAAGTTACATATCTACAAAATCTACTTTTAAGCACTAACTAATAAGTCTTAAATTTTATTTGGGAGATCTCATAAGTACTGAATAACTAGGTCGATTTTTTCAACGCATCGAATCATCAACGCCGTAGCGTAGCGGTTATAGCTGTGGATTTACTACGGGGTGACACAGGATCGAATCCTACCATAACAAGATTATTTAATATTTATAAAGTTTTTATATTTATACTATATCTGAACTGATTGATATCACAAAATGTCTAATACTAAAGCAAAATTGGAAAAGGTTTCATCTGCAGCGAAGAATAAAAACTTAACTTGCTCAGCATGTAAAAAATTCATTAAAATTAATGTTAACTTGCGATGCTCACTATGTAAAAAGATCTTCGATCTGCCTTGCGCACAGATATCAGCCAAAAAATTCAATCAAATGACAAAAGATACCAAAACAGCATGGATATGTTCTTTTTGTAATAGTAATAAACGGCTGCCCAATAATAACAATTCTACAACAGCGACTAGCACGCCCACGACGAGTGCTGAAAAGCATGGGGAACCGCACCGGATTGACTTGAATGTAACGCCATCGGAAACAAGTTTGACAAGCACACATGACCAATGCGTCAGCCTTCAAGAATCGCTAAATGATGATAGTGAATCATCGCTATTATCAGCTACCTCTAACTTAAGGAGAAGCCTACCAGACCTTTCGACACGTCATAACGAAGACACTCTAAATGAACTGAAAAAATCAAATAAAATATTAAAACAGAAACTAGAAAGCGCGAACTTGGAAATAGAAAATCTTATATTAGAAAAAAATCACCTGGAACGAAAAATAATGGAACAAGAGGCAAAAATTAATAACTTGTTGCGCATCTGTTCTACCGGACTTTCACCAAAAACTCCTAAAAGTGCTAAGAAAAAAATCGGGAAAACCAACAGTCACACACTGACGAAAGTTCAAATACCACCGACTATGGAACAAAGCTGTAATCCTGGTAAATTGATGGAAAACTCAGCACCGTTGATTGAAACACATAACTGTAACGTTGGACAGATAAATAAGGAAAAAAGCAAAAGTAATAGTAACCCCAAGCCAGACCAACTACACTCGAAGACAAAAAATCAAAGACTTGGCTATAAAAATATCTATATTTATGGTACACAACAAATTCGTAATTTAGCTACAAACCTGATAGAGTCCAGAACTAACAATAAATACCAAAAATATAACATAAGTTCAATAACTAAACCTGGTGCCTGCGCAGCTGAACTTTTAAGTGGCTGCCTTACAATGAATACACAGGATCTCGATGAACTGGATAAAATCATAATTTGTGTGGGAGAAAATGATAAGAACCCAATGGATGTATTATCTTACTTATACTCAGTTGTTAAAAAATTCAGTAATTGCACTGTGATTGTACTAAACGTCCTAAAAAATAAACACTTGAATACTCACACTCTTAATAATAAACTATCTCAAATTTGTAAAAATAAAAACTGTCATTTCATCAATAACATAACAGAAAATTGTACAATAACTAGCATATGTGATAAAGTTAATAGAGTTCTTGACACTGTTGATTATGAGTTAAAATATTTGAATCTTGCTCTACTTAGGAAACATAATACTAATCGATCTACTATACACAAAAAGGGCACTATACCATACTTCTTCTCTCGTATGCAAAATAAAAATAATCTGAAAACAAACGATAACACATCAAACACAGATAAAAAGGGAACTATTGCGTATTACTTTCCAGTAGTCAAAAATAAGTTTTTTCGTAACTAATTCACATAAAATATCCAACTTTAGAGTGATGCACCAAAACATCGCTAGCATCTTAGCTAAAAAAGATTTGCTGGAAATAACACTTAATGAACTACGAAATCAACATAATGAACCGGACGTCATTTGCTTAACAGAAACTTTCTTAAAATGTGGCCACGAAAACCTGGTAAATATCAACAACTTTATCTTGGGAGCTAGTTTCTCGCGAACAGTAAAAAGAGGGGGAGTATGTATACTTCTTAAAAAAGAAATCAATTATTGTCCTCTAGAAACCATCAGACAAATGGCTCTTACAAATCATTTTGAATGTTGTGGTGTAGAAATTTCTCATCATAAACTTATAATTGTGTGCATTTATCGAACTCCAAATTCTGATGTGTCTCTATTCCTCAATAAGATGGAAAACATGCTCTACTTTTTATCAAATAAATATAAAACTGTTAAAAATATAATTATAACAGGGGACTTTAATATCAATATACTAAAACCAACAAAAATCACAAGTAACTTAAAAGATCTGGCAAATAATTACAATCTAAAATTTGATATTTTGAAACCCACTAGACAATCGTCATGCATTGATCTCATACTAAGCAATATACAAAACGCATCTGCCTCGATACTCCACCTGAGCCTATCAGACCATGAAACGGCCCAAATTTTATGTTTTCCTGTGCAAAATAAAAATATTAAATCTAAATACTACTTTATCTACAGAAGAGATTACAGTGATGAAAATATAAAAAAATTCGTAGAATGTATTAAGAGTCTGTCATTTTCGGACATTTATGAAGAAACTAATCTAAATCTAGGATTTGACAAATTTCATCAACTATTTGGTCTTTTTTATAAATTATGTTTCCCTATTATAAAAATAAAAATAAATGACAGTAATAAGTCTCAAAAATGGATAACACGGGGGCTAAAAATCGCCTGTAAAACTAAAAGATATTTACGTTTTAAGTATTATAAAAGTAAAAAAAATAAACTATTCAAAGATAACTACAATAAATATTCTACAGTCTTAAGAAAATGTATACTTGACTCACAAAAACTTACAAATGCTAGAAGGATTTCAAAAAGTAAAAATAAGTGCAAAATTTCATGGAATATAGTGAAAAATGAGACATGCAATACAAAAGGTGATAATTTTATTGATAATATTAAATTTGACAACACAGCAATTGATGATCCAAAAAAGATAGCCTGTATTTTTAACGACTACTTCATTAAATTGACTAATAAAAACACTGACTTATCTAATGATATTAAAATAGAAAATTATCCCAGTAATAGCTTGCATTCCATGTACTTAAAACCAGTTACGCCTAACGAACTCATAAAAGAAATCACAGCTCTCAATAACACTGCGTCAGTGGGATATGATGAAATATGTACCAAAGTGGTTAAAGCATGCAAAACTTATATTACTCCGGTGCTCACACATTTGATTAATCTGTCTTTTGAGACCGGCTCATTCCCTGAGACCTTAAAGCGATCAATTATTAAACCGCTACATAAAAAAGGAGACCGTAAGGACGTCGCAAATTATCGGCCTATAACACTCATACCCATCTTTTCAAAAGTATTTGAAAAATGCATGCTAAAAAGGTTATTGGGATACTGTCAAAAGTATGGAATCATAAAAGAAGAGCAGTTTGGATTCCAAAAAGACAAATCTACAACACTAGCTATTTATACACTATTAGAAATTGTTCTTCGTAGCACTGACTCGAAAAAAATTACCACAGGATTATTTCTAGATCTCTCCAAGGCATTCGATTTTGTGAGACATGAGGTACTAATCGGTAAAATGGAAAGCATAGGTATAAGAGGTCCAGTATTAAAGTGGTTCGCGGACTACCTCCAAGATAGGTACCAATCCGTGATGATAAATAAAAAAGTTGGAAATGAAGTAGTATCCTTTCAATCAGATTTTATGATTAATAGATATGGTGTGCCCCAAGGCAGTATCCTTGGCCCGATATTGTTTATTATTTATATAAATGACATAACAAAAATTACAGACCACAAATGTGTTCTTTTTGCAGATGACATCTCCATAATTCTGACATCAAATAATAACAATAAATTAGTACATGAATCTGACATTAATAACACTTTGGATAATATTATAAAATGGCTTGACATCAATAATTTACAAATTAATTTGACTAAAACATACTATATGCAATTTTATGACAAGAACCCTCCTACTCTAAACGTTGCTTATAATAAGCAAAAAATTAGTCCTACCTCGGAAATAAAATTTTTAGGACTAAACGTGGACTTCAAATTGAAATGGAACACTCAAATAGAGACAGTATGTGAAAAAATAAATAAATTCTGTTACGTATTAAGACGTCTTAAAAATTTAGTAGATTTTAAAACTGTACTTTCAGTGTATCACGCTTACGTTGTGTCGGTTCTCAGATATGGAGTGATCTTTTGGGGCAACGGCACTGATGTTAATAGGGCATTCATCGCCCAAAAAAAATGTGTGCGTGCTATGTGTGGTGCTGCTCCTCTAGATAGTTGTCGACCATTATTTAAAAAATTAAAATTATTGCCACTTCCTTGCATATACATATTTGAAATCTGTTGTTTTGTTAAAAAACATAAGACTATGTTTACAACAACAAGCTATACATATTATAGTCATATTCGAGATTCGAGAAACACAGATCGTTTGGTTCTAAATTATGTTCCGAAAACCCAGTATTTCTCTAAAAACTGTGTTAGCATGTGTATAAAAGTATTTAACAAAATACCCAACAGTGTCAAAGGGCTACCATTGAAAAGATTTAAAACTAAGTTATTCCAATGGCTTAATATGCATAATTTCTATGACCTTAAAGAATTCTTCGAACTTAAAATTAATTAATTAAATCATACTTATTATACCCATTGACATTTACAATTATTATTATTAAAATTGACATTGATTAGATATAGGTATGTACAATAAATTACGGAGAAATAGATTATTTTTATTGTATAAAATAATTAGGTTATAATAATAAATAATAAGCATTGGTTATGTAATGTGTGCCTATAATCTAGTAATAAACAGAAACTTGAATATTGTACACCGGCAACGGTAGAACATGCAGATCTTACCTACTATGCTAATGTAACACCTATAATATTATGTAATGTATATTATAATGTACCATGTTCTGGACAATAAATAAATAAATAAAATAAATAAATAAATAAATAGATACTTACTATAACTATAAACTTACATAGTTAATATTTATATTAAGTATAGTAACTAAGTATATACAGAAAACTAAACTATGTGTTATATCATAAACTATGATTCTATTCATTTTAAAAATTAAGACTCAAATAAAATTAAAAATACTTGTATAATGATAAAGTCAGCAAACTTTTTACTTGTTTGCCATTTTTGAAAAAATGATACGCTGTCAGCGTTGTTGTTGTCTGCTATATTAGTTTAAAATAAATCATGTTAGTTAGCAGGAATCATATTTATGATCTCTATTAACTAACACGATTTATGAAAGTAATATGTTTTAAGTACATTTAATGTTATCTTGGTATCTTTATGGTAGAGACATAGTAATCTAGACTTATCATGACTATAGTGCTAAATAAAGGGACGGATTTAAGCCGTTTATTATTTAATTAGCCTGCGGGAATCACGTGAGTCGCAAGTCGGCGCAAACTCCTGCAGGGGTGACCTGTCTGATGCTCAAGGGGTCTGCCTTGGCCATGTGATGCGTCCAATTAATTAGGCATAGCCTGGTAGGTGCCGACGTAGAACGTACACATCTTGAGTCAGATTGTTTTAGATCTGTGCACCTATTGTAAGTAGAGGTATATTAGATTCAAGATTGTGGTTGTGAAACATTAATGAATGGGAGGAAAGAATCAATTTCAACATGGCCAAGTAACGTTTAACTGAGGAATTTAGACGTTTTGGAAGACTCAATACAAAAATTATTATCAGAACGTCAGAATTCCTCGTGTAAAGTTACTTGGCGATGGTGAAACTGGCACTGAGACTCGAGTTCACAAACTTTATACCTACCGGTGAATTATTTTATATTCTCTATGTGTACTCCTGGACAATAGCTGTAGCGATTTACAATTATATCTAGCTCTGCCTATGTTGGAACGTAACCTTCTTATTTTTGGAATAAATGCTAACTTACTCTGGAGTGAAATTGGACTTGAGACTATTTGTATTCAATGTTTTTGTGACGACAAATAACAGAAAATTCATTGAAATTCGTTTACATAGCTCTAATTAATCAAGCTACACAAAAGAGGATAGAATCCGTAGGTACACATTCCAACACAAATGGACGCAAAAACAGGATGGCGAAATAATTTGAATACGTAACGAATCGGAGGGTAACGCACGGCCGAGCTATTCTTTAACTTACTCTACACTGGATAAAGAGCTAAACTTGTTTTCAAGGGATGACCGATCGTGGAAATTTATGTATCGCGAACAGTGCCGCCGGCCGAGCCCGACAAAAAGAGGTTTTCGCAAGGGTAGATACAGGAAGACGGCAGATGGTAGGAAGAATTATGCTCCCCGCAGGCTGATGAGGAAAATGTGTTTGTGCGAACTTTTCCATGCCATGCAAATCGGACAAGCGAGACGAAGCGGAGTCGCCGGATCTCGGAGGACCGATACGTCTATATGTTATTTACACTTTTGAATTGTGATACCTCGTGTCCTGTACCAGGGGACTGACGTTATTGTAAGGGGATGTTTTTTGTACTAGGTATATATTGGAAACTTTGTGTAAACTTCGGCTCGCTTTCGTATTCAAATTGATTCATTGAGCATCAATTAATGGCTGACCGACTCGGGATCATATCGGGATTCAATGAAAATCTTGTAATAATATTCGCTATTTAGGTATGGACTGAATTACATAATATTGGAATTTATATAAAGAAATATTTATAATCATTTATATAATCGAGCGAGTCGCGAAATTGAAATGGAAATGGGTGGAGCACATAGTTCGAAAAGCTGATGGTCATTTGGGTCCCAAGATGCTGGAGTGGCGACCCCGTACCGTGACGCGCAGTGTTGGTAGACCCCCCACAATAAGACCGACGACATCAAACGAGTAGCAGGGAGTCAGGTGGCGTAAGACCAAGGCCTGTAGAAATCCATGCAAGAGACCTTTGTCCAGCAGTGGCACAAAGAAGAAGATTTAATCGATGAGAGGTATTTTCCGTGGCTGCTAGCAACGCAAAACATGTTGCCACTTACACGCAAAATTATTATTTGGATAATCTGGCCGGCGATTAGTATACGCTCAAGAGCTTCATAAGCATAGCCCGGAGCACTTTAGCGTGGTTCGTCTAATATTTGGATCGAAGGCACTGTTTAGATAGGGTTAGTGGTATTTTATTGAAATACAAATGAGTGTTGGAGTATTCGTCGACCCGTGCGAGTGTGCTTCGAATAAAAGGGTCGCATTAGAATAATTTGCCTACCGAACAAGCACAATTCTTCACATGGAGAGGCCTTAAATTTCACTATTTTACATTCTCGGGATTATCATATCTGTGCGGGTGTCGGCCCCTGGGCTAGCCCTACTTTTTGTTCCCGCACCCGACCTCTATCGGGTCTCCAAAATATTTAGTTGTTACTTTTTGTTACACCATACGTGAGCGGATTGCGAATAGGTTTCGGGTTTGTATTTCATTTTTGCGAGAATTTTGTCGGATATATTTCTGTTAGAACTATCTGTAACAACTATCGAAATACATATAACTGGGCGGTACTGTTTATACCTTGCTCGATGCTCGGGGATTTAGAATTTTTTTTGCGCAAGGACATTCCTTAACTAGCCTGGTAAAAGTCCCCTCAAAATCATTTCGACCATCCCGAAGATGTCGTGCTTTGACAAACAAACAAATAAGCAATCTATTATACTGACTTAAAAAGACCAAAACTTAAATTTCATTATTTGTATAGATAAAGTATTTACATCGAAGATTTACATGAATCATTTAGTTCTTTCAAAAGATACAGAATTAACGATTACTTTCCGTTCAGAATCTATTGGTTACTAGCTGATGCCCGCGACTTCATCCGCGTGGATTCAGTTTTAAAAATCCCGTGGGAACTCTTTGTTTACCGGGATAAAAATTAGCCTATGTCACTTTTCAAGTCTTCAAGTACTTCCATGCAAAAACCGACATCAATTAGTTGCTCCGTTACTGCGCGATTGAAGGACAAACCAATAAACAAACACACTTTCTCATTTATAATATTAGTAAGGATTAAATACCTATAAAAATGCTTAACATGATTCTGTGTAATATCATTTACGATTTTAGCTGTGAACATCTAATGTATCGAACTACCAGAGGCAAGAAACACCAGCTCACTTAACCCCGACAGACGAAGCCTCGCACGGAGGGTCGACCCGAGGTGGGCGAATTAGCCCAACTCTAAAACCTCAATTAAGTCTCGTCTACGCGCATTCAGATCGGCCACATCCAATTATCGCGGGCAACCTTTGTTTCGATTTCGGAGTGTCGGAACCAGATCTATTCATAGAATTGATATTATATACGATACTCGTGCACAGTTAGGTTTTTCGAACTTTACAAGTATATAAAACTAGCTGATACCCGCGACTTCGTTCGCGTGGATTAAGGTTTTTTTATTCCCGCGGGAACTCTCTTATTTCTCGGGATAAAAAGCCTATGTGCTACTTCAGACTATTATCTATCTCTGTGCTAAATTTCAACCAAATCGGTTTAGTCGTTGCGGCGTGATTGAGTAACAAACATACATCCAAACTTTCGCATTTATAATATTATATAATTATATAATACTATTAATCCTATTATAATTATATAAATTTATTATGGTATTGTTATTGTTATTGTTCAGTCATTATTAATTTTAAAAGAATGAACCGAAATCGAATTTCCATTAAAATCCTCTACATTCCACACGTTCATTAAGGTTTAATATTCTACAGTGTAGAACAATGCTTGACTTTCGCACTCGGAAGAGGGGGCAAAAATACCTAGTCATGTACTCACAATCACTTTACCCTTTGGTTCATCTTATAATTAGGGTAAGTTTACACGATGCACGGTTTTGTCTAGTTTTTCATGTAAGAAAAAAAATTACTCAGTTATTTTTAATCTTTATTTTTATTTGTTGGATATATTGACCTATTACCTGAAACTTTCTCTTCGTGAAGTTAGGTTTTTAAAATTCCGCGAGAACTATTTGTTTTTCTGGGAATAAATGTAGCCTCTGTTACTTTCCATGTCCTCGACTATACCCATGCAAGTGTTTGAAGATTGAACAAATCATCAAACAAACACGCTTTAGGATTTAATTATAATATTAGTACGGACTAGTAATTAAAGGTTACCAGGAATAATAATACCAGGAATAGGAATTGACAAAGTTGCAATATATTGCGAACTGCTGATAGACTTGTTGGATGTTGCCACTTAATCTAGCCTACAACTCTTTAGCAAACGTCAAAACGAGTTTGCTTGCTTGCATAAAGTAGTGTTACTAAAAATATATGTGACACACTTTTTATAGTAAAGTTGACGATTATTATAACACTTAAAACTTACAGTATTATGTATTTTACTTATTTAGGAAGACTAAGAGACAATTTAGAAATTATAAATTTCTAAATTGCCCCCGCCGGGAATCGAACCCGAGACCTCCCAGTTATAAGACCACAGCGCTCACCACTGCGCCAGGCAGGCAGGCGTGAATAATTAACTACAGTTAATTATTTGCGACTAATTCGTCGTCATATTGTAGACGCGTTAGTGCATTACCTTAGTCGTCATAAAGACGCGTCGAGCCCGAGGCGATGACGGATTGCGGCGCGACAGTCATCGTCAAATTAACACCCTTTAAGTGCGGATGTGTGTACAAAATGTGACACAAGTCAATGGGAAGATTTAACAATACCGTCACTACGTGTGATGCAAATAATATGTACCTAGTAGTTCCTAAGCCTTCATAAAAAATCCTTCTGTAATAAGAATAACTTTCAAACGTCAAGTAAGTCAAGTCCTTTCTATATTAGAGATAGATAAAATTGATTACTGTTACTCATTAACACCTAGAGTAGGTGACAGCGAGGCTTCTAAAACATTGAACTTTTAAAGATTATAATTATTAATATTAATATACTTATTACTAGGCTATACAGAGCCGGTTAAAAGGATATTTTTCTCAATTAAAAAACATAAAGGATTTCTTCATTTTAGTAAAATTGGTACAGTCCCTGTTAAACAGCAAGCCAATGTCTTACAATACAAGGAATTAGTAATTAATTTTATTTTATTTCCCTCCCTTTAGTCATTGGAATTCTGCCAGTAATTCTGTCAGTAATTGGAAAATTTATTGCAAGGTGTGCACCCACCGGCGTGATGTTTCACTTCTAGCGAATGATTTATTATCCTCGGAAACAATTTTAATTGCTCTCAGTGACACAGTGTAAACAACTATTCGATTAAGTTAATTCCATTACATCAAAGGCCCCGGCAATTAATTTAAGAGGCTCCTAAATAAGGTTTAAAATTCGCCGTCATTAGCGCTTTGGATTTAAGTAATGGTTCGAATAATCTCTGATATTATTATAAATACTGTAAGAGCCGTTGTGTTATTTAGTCTTGGCGAATTAATGCCAAAGTTAAGATCGCCCGTTTCATTTTCTTTTAAAAGATGTATTTTGATTAATGTGGACAGGTGCAACAATCCAGAAATAGAATTTATTTAGGCTATTAGAATTAGAATCCTCACAAAAAATGCGAAAGTGTATTTGTTTGTTTTTTCTTCAATCATACATTCAATAAAGACTTAGAGAGTGACATAGGCTGCCTTTTATCTCGGAAAAACAGGGGATTTCCGCGGTATTTTTTTTAAATCTAAATACACACAGATGAAATATTTTTTTATATACATATATGGACTAAAGCTTGACTACAGTCTCACCTGATGGTAAGTGAACATGCAGCCTAAGATGAAACTATGAAAGATGTCTATTCACTCTTGATTTAATATTACCCAATTTATAGACAGTTGCGAGCAAAAGGTAGTTAGAAATATTATTTGACATTAAATTATTTTACTACCGAAATCATAGACAAGCTGTAAACGAAATAGCCACTTAACATGACATTAAAGCTCATAAAGAACAACTTTGAGCACGCGAGCATTAGTAATTATAATGAAAACTCGACCTCGGGCGATAAGATGTGCCGCGGAGCATGTAATAAGGATTCCCAACTCCGTATGTAATACCGTCCATGCAAATTCACTCATGCATCGCACTTATGAGGCTCCTCGAGCGAGGATTTGTTAAGTATTCGTGCACGGCTGACCTGCTCCCAGTCTTATTGGGTTTTGTTTATGTAAGTAAAAATGTTATGGAGTCTCCTTAAATTAAATAACTGGGCTTTCAGTTGGATAATCCAAATATCCTATTATCTTACTAATATTATAAATGCGAAAGTTTGTAAGCGTGGATGGATGGATGGGTGGATGGATGTTTGTTACTCTTTCACGCAAAAACTACTGGACGGATTTGGCTGATAGATTATACCCTGGATTAACACATAGGCCACATTTTATGCCGGAAAATTAAAGGTTTTCCGCGGGAATCAAAAAACGTGAATATCACGCAGACGAAGTCGCGGGCATTATCTAGTTAATATTATAAATGCGAAAGGTTGAATGTATGGATATTTGTTACTCAATCATACTGCAACGATTGAACTGATTTGGCTGAAATTTGGCACAGCGATAGATTGTAGTCTGGAATAGCACATAGGCTACTTTTTATCCCGGAATATAAGAACGTTCCCGCGGGAATTAAAAACGTTAATCCACGCGAATGAAGTATCGTGCATCAGCTAGTATACTTAGGTATAAACGAATATTCATAATCTAAAAATTACGCAAGAGAATTTAAATGACTCCGGGTAATTTTGGTAACGTGGCAAAGCGATGTAGTGTGGCTATAGCCACGGTATAGAGTGCACTAATATCCAGTCGCCGGCTGTAAAAGTTTGTCAGCGCTATCTCTTTGAGCATGCCCGTACGGTGAACGAATTTTGTGGATATAATTAAAAAATTATTTCCTACTGATAGGATGTGTTATAGAGCTTAAAGAAGCTGTTTTTATAGAAACGACTTTAGAGAAAGAATTAATCATTTATTAATCTACTTACACACTATTAATACACAATTAGATTTTCATCCGCACAGTTAGGGGTTTTAATAAAAAAAAAAAGACGTGTTGCACTCGGGGATTGCCGCGGTAAAGCTATTGCATAGCATTTTTTATCAACGCCATCTAGCGGTGAGAGGAGTCCCGTGTCAGGTTATTTTTGTTACGGAATTTCTGGATTCGGTCTCCACGCTCAAGGCCCGCGATAGAAGCTATGCAATAGCTTAATAAACTTTACTTTTTAAAAAAACCGATTTCAAACCGCGCCACTAAGTGTGCCTATAAAATTTCGTCGTCCGTCGGTTGAGGTGATGATCATGTTCTTAAAAAAGTACAATAAGAGTATGTAAGAAGAGCGCTTTTAGATAAGAACGTCCACCGTTTTTGGAAGTCAGTTTATAAATACTAGAAGCATAGATCTCTTTGTCTCATTCCACGGCTTTTGTACTCAGTGGAATTAATCTCCGTACTCCGAGCTCGCCGCAGACAAGTGATTCCCATGTTTGACGACCTGCGAGGATCTTTCACTGTTTGCAATATTGAAACTATTAGCGATCGATTGTTATTTGTAGAGGGAGACTTTGATGCTTTGATCAAGTCTGTCGAGCTACATTTTCTACTTAGATTATCTGATTGAAACGGAACTACGAGTATGAAATATGAGAATGGTAAAATGAAAATTTTTACAATATAGTATAGTGCAATTAAATAGAATAATTTTTCATTCAAATAAACTTTTACAAAGTGCTCTTGAATCGTCCAGCGAATCTACCACTGGTTCAGAATAATAGTTGTTTCCAACTGAGATGATCCTATATAGAGATGAGATATACAATAGAAAACTATATACCACTTTCAATAAATTTTTATTTTTATTTTTAATTATATTTTTACATTTTGTAAAAAATATGTAAAATTATCTAGGTTAAGTTCAAATCGTCATATTTGTCAAATTTACATAATACAATCGAGTCAGACTTAAGTGTACCTGTACGGTTCAGGACCGCACAGTAATAAAACTGCTGAGTAGAAGTCTTAAGTTTATTACTACTACTCTACTTAGGCTAATTATAACCTAATAGCAGTGTGAGCGCGATGCGATGTTATGTGCACTGATTGTACGATTAAATGAATAGCGTATTTATAATAAAGCGTGAATGATGACTGGGCGAATTGTACGGTTTCGACATAGACCGTACAGTAGGGTAGACTGGGTACGGTTGTAACGGGGTACGGTTGAAACAACTCAAATATTTCCGAAACTATAAACAACACAGGAAGGGGTACAAGGAGAGAAACACGCGGATTTCAAGTGCCAACATGATTCAAAGTGTTGCGTCGCACTCTGCGCACTTATAACGTTTAGACGAAGGCCTATTGTGTTTTGGCAACCAAAAGTAAGTATTTTTGATGAATTTCTTTACGATATAGAGTGACTACTAATATAATTTTCATATTTGAGTATTAATATATGCAATTGTTGTATTTTAGAGATTATAATGAGCTGGTTCGTTTTTATATACGTTATTAGGCCTCATGCCTGTGTCCGGTTTATTGTCAAAATAGGTGGTGGGTACGGTTGTAACGATTTTCATGGGTACGGTTGTAACATTAGTTTTACTATATTTTTGCATTGCAGATGCTTAGGAAACGCGTAAGAAAGACTTCGAGAGGTGAAAGCAATGTTGTACAAGAACACCTATGATGAAATAAAACTTGGGGGCGTCTTTGAGGCAAGCTGTAAAAAATAAAGTTCTACGAAAAATAAATTTAATTGTTGATTTCATTTTAAACTTAGATTTTATTGATTATTTAGTTTTGTTTTATATAATAATTAGGGATTATGTTCGTTTGGTTGAGTACCGAAGTAGTTGTAGCGGAAATATTATCTATTTTTGTTAATTTATTATTACTCTAAAAAAATTACCTAAATAACTGTTAAAAATATGCTTAATATATTGTGATACTAGTTAATGTATATTTAAGCGTTTTTAAATAATAAAGCCGGTGTAAATACTTCAACTCTGTACTATTTCTGCTTGTTACAACTGTCCCCCATCACTGTTACAACCGCCCCTGGTATGGGGTCGATTGTAACAATCGCATGCACTCAATAAAATTATTCATATCTGCTAAATTATTTCACCTGTGCATGTGTTTTTGATATTAATTTAAAGAAAAATTACCAATCTTTCATATCAAGTGCTATAACAGTTGTTTATAGCAATATTGGCAATGCTGTGGGTGTTTAAAGGGAAATTGTTACAACCGTACCCAGTCTACCCTACCTATGTTTTGCAGAGTTCAAACTTTAGAGTTGAAACCTGTTCATTTATTTTTGTTGAGGAATCTTAGTATTGGAGTGTGTATTATTCAAATTGGTTGAAACGACCTTCACTCAAGAGACTGTTTATCAAGGTTATCATTTTTTTTACCAAAAATGATAAAATTTCATAAAAAATAAAAGATTCAGGCGTCACATTCCACGATTAGAAAAAAGGTTCAATAGGACAGAAAAAACTAGCTGTCTTGTCGAACCGTATTAGATTCTGATTTATAGGCGCACAAGGACGAGGGTGGACGCGACTTCTTTCACTACCAGTTTATCTTGACCTGTCCTACTGTTTTCTACACGACAAAAATAAGTCACCTCGAAAATACAGCCAGAAAAGGAGTAAGAGATTTTCTAAATGAAATATTGTTTTGCACCCCCCCCACTTAAGTTTTTTATTTAAAAATATCCTTTAGTGCAACTATTTTATCAATCCGAAAGTGTGTTTGTTGGTTTGTCCGTCAATAACTACGCAGTTGTACAGTTGAGGACCTATAAAATGAAATTTGGCTACTTTTTATGCCGGAAAAACAAAATTTTCTCGCGAGATTTCTAAGAATCCAATTTTCAGACAGAAGAAATTTAGGGCATAAGTTTACAATATTTGTTTTAGGGTCTTATGTAAAAGTAAGGTTATGGTCCTTGGATGGTGTAGCTGTAGCTTGAACGGTAGGCTGCCTTTATTCACGTGTCAAACGAGAGTAGTTGGCTAAGTCGGCTTGCATAGTATTAGGAAGCGAAGATTGCTCCATTCGGCCGATTGAACGCACCTCCCCATACTAACTTCCTCCCCATTTAACGCGAATAGCAGCAACAAAAGGATCTACCGTGCGAAATAACAAAACTACCAATCTCTCGATTTCCGATGTCGGAATCGAATGTGAATGCGAATGCTAGATTGTTGATGCTTATACGTGAATGGTGGATTGTTATTCGACGCAGTGGCCCTAGAGGTCTTTTGTTTAAATTTATCTGATGGCGTAGGTGGAGATGGGTTGAAGTGATTCTTTTAACAGCCATTGGAAATGGATTTTATATTCCTATGTTCAAATAGAGAAAGACGTGCGGCCATTTGATTAAGCATTCCAGTATCTACTCTGGACTTGACTCTGGACGTACGTGTAAAAACCGATTAACTGATAGTTGTATGAGTAGGGTTTAGTTTACACTATTTTACCTTTTCCAAGTAAACTCGCTACTATCTTCTCTCTGCATCACCACTTATGAATCAATCTCAAAAATGCACAGTTTAGGTTCGATTGTCATACAAATTTCAAAGCCCTACTTTACCCCTTTAAGGGTTGAATTTTCAAAAATCTTTTCTTAACGGAAGCCTACATTAAAATAGCTATCTATTATATGCAAAATTCCAGCTCGATCCGTCCAGTGATTTGAGCGTGTGTTGATAAATCAGTCAGTCAGTCATCTTATCCTTTTATAATATATTTAGATTATAAAGATTAACCAGACTAATTATTATAGGAAACTGCAAGGAAAGTGAAATAAAACGTAGACTCTTATAAAAAAAATCTGTCCAAAACTGCAGACTTCTTACGTAAAATATCAAATAATAAAGTTGCCGAAGGCGGTCTATTTGCAGTATTCTTAATAATTACTTGTTCCGATTTGTTTGCGTGGGGATGCAAGGGGATATGAAAAGTGAAACAGGGAGAGTCAATAAATAATAACGCTAAATGCCCATCGGTGACCGGAGGGAGAGAACTCACAGCCAATTCTTACATTTTAAATTATAATGTAGGTAGGAAAATACTATGTAGTATAGTTTTTACAATTGACGAGGGCACGTGAGCTTTACTTGAGATTACGTTGTGTACATGCACATTGCGTAAGTGTGCGTGTTTGTGAGGAGCCTAGGTGGAAACGGTCAGGCGCGAGCAAGCTCTCGCTCACACTTATACAGGTACGACACACACACAACCATGAAGCACGCGCCCTCGTAAATTGCGAGAACTAGTATATTTTAAGCGAGAATTTAATTTAAAATGAAAATTAAAAGGTTGAGAGCTATATCAAGTAAATTATTACAAAATTGCGGTCCCAATCACCTAGGTATTTAGAAAGTACTTAATTTGCAAAGAGAGGTTTAAAGCTAATATAATATTGTCCCTACAGTTTATAAATGCGAAATTGTGTTTGTTTAATGGTGTAATAAAATAGAAAATAAATAAGGAATAGGTATAATATTATGAACAGTAACAGGACAGGCAAACACTAGTTTATTGTTTAAACTGTAATTTACAAAAGCTCTTTTAATATTTTAATCGCAATTCATATGGACGTAGGTACGTACTAAAGGAAGGTTCAATCTGAATCCAAATAATTTGTTCACTGCCGAATGCCACTGGTCAATCTGACGGAATCGTACGCTAATTATTTAGGATTTATTTTGTTAGGACAAAGGGACCCTAGAGCGTTTGGACGCTTGGGTCAACTGATTTCAACTCAATTCATCTCTGCCGTTTTAGCTTTTAATAATGAATGCTTTGGAACTTCAAACATCGGAATTTATGTAAATACTCGTTCATCTTGTATGGATAGATTTTATGTATAACTTGTTGGAGTATATTTATATTGGTTTTGATATTTATTTATATTTCTAAAAAATATGAGATTATACTTTAAAATTCTAGGAAGTGGAAATATCGTAGTTCATATGACTTTACTATTAAAGCATGGTCGTCACTTGGGAACTATAGTGTCTAAAATAGAAGTACAAACTTCAACACAGCTAGGTACTATACTCAACCGCTTTCGTGTGGATGGCCAAGCCAGATCCTATAATATCGACCAATAATCGCCAATATGTAATGCAAACATTTTTGCATTACATATCGCCAATATGTAATGCAAACATTTTTGCATTACATATTGGCGATTATTGGATGTAATGCAAACATTTTTGCATTACATATTGGCGATTATTGGTCACTATTATTATACACCACAGAAAAAACACAGTATGAAAAGTGAAAGGTACAATTTAGAAAAATATATTGTGGTAAAAATTTTAGTACGAAACGTGAAAAGTAAAAAAAAACAAATTAAAGAATGTTAGAAAACCGAAGTCACCTTATCATGGAAACCAATTTAAAATCAATAGAAACTGGAGTCTGTCGCGCATGAAGATGAGTCGTAAAGTATAGGCGGTACTTTTCCCATGGAGGGTATAAATTGGATTCGGAAGCAGAGCACGTAACGGTTAAGAGTTCACAAAACTGTGCGATAAATCGGACGCGCGGAGGTGCGCCGGAGACAAACGGCGGATGGCGCCGGACGCAGCGGAGCAGAGGTTGAGATGACTGCTGAGATAAAAGTATCAAAATATTCCACAGTATATTATATATTATTAAGGATTTAAAATGTTGTTAATATAAGATTTGCTCTTGATTTGCTTTTTGACTATACATTTCTTTTAAAAGTTGTGGTCCAAATGACAAAGTACGGGTAACTCTTATCATCGAATCATCACGTCTTGCATTCAAGCGTTCAAAATCAGTATGCTAAATAATTATCTATCGTGATAAATAAAAAGATTCCTGTTATTTTTTAAAGTTTTTGATATAATATCACAAAGAAGTCCAATTAGGTAACCACCAAAAGAACATAAGCTAATTCATTGGATTATTGACTGTTTGCTGTACTTTGTCACGTTTCTTGTGCTCTTACATAAATCGTATCTACGAGTTATCTTTTCTTGTGCAGAAAAGATTATCTAATCTATACTTTTGGAACTCCTTTTCATTTGGGAAAGTAATTATTTATCAGATTGTTAATTATTTCACCTCTGCAACTACATATAGAAGTAAACTCGTATGTTAGATCTGTGGTGTGCAATTTGCATAATATACTCTACAGGTTGCCGTATTCTGCTCATAGATTTTCCACAAAGGGGCTGTTTGAAAGATAACTCGCGATACCGGCAGCCCGCGGGCAGCGGAGCGCGTAACGAGCGAGTAATTCACGCCGATACAGTCGGTACATTATCGGTTCCTTCTAGAAATTACCAAGTTACGACCATTACACTCCTATAACCTACGAGCTTTTGCCCGCGGCTACGCTCACGTTAAGTTTAATTTTTCAAACCCCTATTTTAACCCCTTAGGGGTAGAATTTTCAAAAATCCTTTTTTAGCAGATGCCTACATCCTATGTACCTTTCAGTCCGATCCGTTTAGTGGTTTTAGCTCTGCATTGATAGATCAGTAGTCAATTTGATTGGTTGACTTGACATTACATACATAAATAAAAATACTGTTTCAGATTCATCAAAATAGTTATACAAAAATTCACTGTTCGGTATTTATTCGGGAGTCTTTAGGGAATGATTTTGGTATGGTTGGTGAAAATGGGCAAAAACCTGCATCTGACAATGTAGAGCTCTGGTCTTTGTATTTGATCATTTATTGCCCCGAAACTGCCAAAAATCGAAGAGTGAAGTGAGACGGCAGCTATTTGCATGAATTAGCCGACATTTATGCCTCCGTCGAGACAAACCGCAGCGTCGCGGCGCCACCTGCTCGAGAATTATACGCTCGTTACGCGCTCCACCGCGTGCCTCGCGCCAGTGTCTTTGTGCCTCATGTTTTTTATTCGACGCCAAGATAGTCCTTGACTGCGATCTCACCTGATGGTAAGTCAATACCCCTAATCGGTTTCTACACGCCATTGTGCCGAAATGCTAAATCGCTTGGCGACAGAAGTTAGAGTGTTTTGTATAACTTGACTAGCTAATGCCGAGACTTCCTTCGCGTGCAGTTACAGGTTTTTAAAGGCCCTCGGGAACCCTTTGTTCTTCCGGTATAAAAAGCCTATGCCACTCTCCAGGTCCTCAACTATACCCATGCAAAAATTCACGTCGATCTGTGGCTCGGTTACTGAGTGATTGAAGGACAGAACACTGAACAAACCACATGTAAGAAGTTAAGTAAGGATAGTAAGTTAGTAAGGAAACTAAGGACAGTAAGGATTCCGAAAGAAGGTACATACAAAGTCGTATCGCCAAGTGATTTAGCGTTTCGGTACGATGGCTTGTGTAGAAACCGATTTGGGGTATGGGTTTAATATAAACTGCTATACTCGTTATGCTGAATAACATTATGAAGGAGGACAAATTGCTAAATCTGCAAAACGCAATCATACCTTCGCTTTAGTCACACGTGCGAGGTACACACGTAAACCGGTCCACCCAATCGAATAGGAGAACCGCAATTAGTGAGCCATTGTACATTTCTATCGGCAATAAATCCTCGGATATAATAACCTTAACGCAACTCTATTAAGATCCCTTCGTCAGCATACAGTATCTTGAAGGCGCATCTCTAGGAAATCCCATTTGAATCGCCTAATACAACTCTTTGTTCCAGTCGGGCTATATTTAGTAGGCGAGGCAATCTAAGAGGTATTCAGCCTTCGGATCCGTCGACAAGTCGACGAAGCCCCACGTAGGTTTTAGTTCCCAAGGGCTTACGGAATTTTGAAACTATGAGTCGGGAATTCTGGATGCGGCATTAGGCTCTAGCGAACGACGATAAAAAATACGTTCATCGACAGATTAAAGAAATCCTTGCTAATATTATAACTACAAAAGTGTATTTGTTTGTTGGTCGATGCGGTCGGTCCTTAAATCACGTAGCAATAGAGCATCAGATCGGCTTGATTTTTTTCGTATGGGTATTGGGTTTTGTCTAAAACCTGAAGGAGTAAAATGCACCCCACGAGAAATTTTATTGACACGTTTACTCGTAATCTCTATGTGAATCTTTGTAGAGATCCACGCATAAACGTGTAGACAAAATTTTTGCGTGGCATGTATGTTAGCTCTACTGGAAAGTAGCATAGGCTACCTTTAATCCCGAAAAAACTGAAAGTGCCCGCGGGACGAAGTCTTGGGCAACTCCACACGGACGAAGTTTTGGACAACTTCACGCGAACGAAAGCTAGTAAGTAAAAAAAGTAAATAAAAAAAAATATTTTGGAAGCCACATCTATCCTTACATGTTTCGTATATCAAGGCTGCCCTCTCTCATTATTTACGAAGGGCCGATGGAGTGAAGTGTGTGACATGCGGCACGTACGGCCGCTAACGAGACGCTTTGTGACCATCTCGAGTGTGGTCATCTCCTGATTTTTTTTTAATGGACAAATAATATTTGCTCTGAAATCTCAGAGGAGTTCCACACTCTGTATTGTGCCTTTTAAAGTTTCGGCCACGCTAAACTAAGGGGAGTTCAGAAGTTTCGAGTGGTTTTTATCCAACGTCTGATTTAGGACTGCATGAATAGTTAACGATTTTCTTGGGTTCGAACTATTAAGACTGAATTAAAAATTTTAAAAAGGTGGTATAATAATAAGTCCAGATATAATGGAAGCATTTAATAATAGTGGTAAGTATAACAAAAATGAGTTCAAATAAATTGAAGGTGTAAGATGATATTCATATTCGGGCGTCTAAAGTTCACAGGTTCAAGGCAACTGTATAATCGAGCAGACAGCGTAAAACCGTTTTCCTCCGATTTGCTCTCACAATAGCTCATTTGTTATAACCAACCTGATAGCGTAGCGTTATTACGACCAAACAAATTGAGTCGAGCCTTCGCCACCTCAGACTAATGTAATTCCGGAGTGCGCGCACCCAAGAATAGATATTTAGAGTGGATTGTTTTCGACAGACCGTAATGAAACTCTGATGCCGGGGCCCAAATCAGTTTCCGAGGTGAGCGCGCCGCAGGGGAGGCGAGGCTACATTGTAATAAGACGAGGAATAACCTAAAATAAACCGGCGAGCGCAGTACAAAGATGGACATAGTGGGGCTGCTTGGCCCCTTACTGCTTAATTTGCCTACCGTAATTACTGTCCTCTCGGGTTGGGAAGGACCCGGGGGCTCGACCCGGCCGTCTTCCAGGTTATATTGAACGCGTGCGGGCGCCGTGTGTGTGTTTAGCAAATACTACTCCCTAGTCGTTAAGTATGAATACGGGTATGGACAAAATGTATTAGCTTAGGTTGAGATTCGGACCGTGTTTGCACAGCGATGATAGATTTATAGTAATTGTGTTATTAACGTTATGGGATAAGGGTTTTACGGACTTAAGTAATGAACGCTCTCACCTAATGCTCGGATTTATAGTTACTTTGTACACGTGGTGCACGGTCACTTGTTAAATTGGGAGGCCGTTTACGACTAACTACTTGATTGAGATTTTGAATGATAAAGGAGTTCAATATTCTTTTAATGTCTTGTATAAGCTAACCAATGACATTCCATAGGTGTATAAATAGTATAAAATGTCGTTGAAGCTAACCAATTTCTAAACGCTATTTGCCAATTTCTTTAAAATCTCTTGATATTTGTACGAAAATCAACAAAAGTGGACTAGCTGCAGTTTGGTTCACATGGCAAGGCTAACACTTACAGGGATACTTGTAGGTATATGCGTTCGGCGAATGCGTTGGACTAATGTGTACTAGGCTCCTAATTATCACAAGAGTTTAGAAATCGATAAACATTTTATAAATCTATCTACTTCACAGGAGCAAATCTTTTAGCTGTGTGAGTAGAAAATTGCTGAAAAATGAAATAAGTACCTTCGTAGAAAAATGTATCGAGAATAATTCTGTTAACGATTATTTGGTTTTTGAAGCCACAAATCATCTGGCCGATCAAATTAGAATTCACGCTTCAGCCCATACGTAAAGAGCAAAATACACTCCATTTTCTAAAACATAATTAACACTTTTACGGCGGCGGTTACTCGGGATCATCCCGTAATAACCTTGTTAACCCTGGCGCACCGACTGAGTCGGCTAGCCTTTTAACGGCCCTGTACATGGGCATTAATCCGAAAGCTATCAGCCTTTGTCCTTTTCCCACTCCTTTAATACGGGATTGTCTCTCACGCCTTGCCCGCGCCGGGACCGCGCCTTTTAGTGTGAGGTTTTCGCTCGCCTTAACGAAGGGAAGTAGCGAAAGGACCAAAGGTCGTCATTAGGGCAAGCGCGGTGTAAACAAGGTCCGAAGCGCCCGCTAATGGCCAATTCGTGCGTCCTCGAGGTGACCCCAGGTCTGTCTCGGGCCGTCGTAAATGGGCTTTTAATTGCAGTTTTGATAGAGCGCACGGATTAGTTCTCCCGATCCGTACACTAGCGCTGATGTTGTTTTACACCGTGTTTGTATTGCGAGTGTGACGTGTATTAGCTGAGATTATAATCAATCTTTGTGACGAGTGCACAGCCGCGGCGTCACCGCAGAATGTAGCGCGACACGTGTTCGTCGCGGGAAGTGTTCCCGCTCTTGTTCGGATGTGAAATTTAATTTCCGCTATGCGGGAATCTGCGGAGGTGCGGGGCGGGGGGTGGCGGGTTGCCCGCGAAGAAATATGCCCCGCTCTAAACTTTGTCAATTTGTTTGTGGAGCGAAATTAACTCGATCCAATCTGCGGGCGGCGGGCGTGTCGCCGCGACCTGCGTGCCGATACCGGTGCACCGGCCCCGGCGTACTTCCGTTGCGAATGAAAGCCATACCTACAAGAAACCGTGTACCTTTCACCGACTCAAATGTAACAACTTCGTTATAAACACAAAAGCTTGACTTCGTTAGTAGGTTCTTAACTACTATACCTGCCTACCCAAGCAAAAATCACGTCAATTCGTTGTTCCATTGCCGTAAACACACTTCTGGATTTAGAGTAGGGAATGATTCCTGAAATTATTATCTGGATACAATAATGTTTTCAGGGCTCTGTTTTTTTTTAACCCTAGTATTGATAGGGTCTAATAATGGAACCGTAAGGCGGCTGTAGGAACTCTGCAATAAAACTGCGGACTTAAGCTAACGTTCGGAACCCTCAATGCATGAGTACGATTCGCACTTGGCGAATTATTTATTTAATCTAAATATGAACAAACTCCGAGCCAAAAAAGTAGTAAAAAATAAGTACGAAATCCCTACGCCTACCTATCATTTTCAGCAATCGATAGGCAGAAGTAATGAGTGGCCATAATTTTAGATCTAATCAACGTATCTGCGTTAACGCAAATTTACGAGGCCGAAATTTTTCCTCTTTAAATTACAGAGGCAACCATCTGGGTGAAAGTAAAAATTCGCGTTCCCAACTTCGTTATCCATATCACGGACGACTCTCCTGAGAGTGCGTTATTAAAATGTATTGTGCACACGCCTTCATTTTCGTATCCTATGTGAGAAAGAGCATATAAATTAGTTAGTCCCAATATTTTCACCCTAAATATTACTCGAACGCGAATATATGTACGGAAATTGGAAGGGCGTATTATCAGATGAAGCGATATCTCAAAATCGGCCCCCGTTTGGAGGAACACTTTACCATTCTTATTATAAGGTGCGGAAATTTTCCGCGGCGGATTTGCATACAGACGCCGCGTTCACAGGTGACGCCTGTAATTATATTCGGGAAGTTGCCGTGCAGAGTTTATGTTGATAGTTAAACTCTACATTGATTTCTTTAAGAATTGTTTACCTATCATCGTCCGAATTCCTATTAATACCGAATGCAGCTTTGAAAAATGGAAATTAACCGTAGAAAAGCTGGAATTTAACTTTTCGTTAAACGTCATGATTTAAAATCTCCGTAATAACGTAACTTTTCAAGTTTACGTTTACTGTCATTTAGTATGGACGAGAAAGGGAGTGAGATTTTTTCTATCCCTTTTCCGTCTATGTCTATACTAATTGTCAGCTTTACGTACAATTAATGTAGAGGGCCTCTGTAGATATTCAACTGTGCCTAATTACATAATATTATAGTGGAGGTACACATACAAAAGTTTGTTTAATATTATACAAATTAAGCTGTATCAAATCGCTCACATTTCAAAGGATGCCTAATAAGTCTTCACGTAAATTTATTAGAAGCAAATATTGGCTGACAAATTAATAAATGGAGCTTCTTTTGAGACGTAAACGTCGCATCTTTAATTACGTCTTGTACAAATAGCGGGCGTGTTTAATCAGGGACGTATCTTTGCATGGAATGAGAAGAAGTCATCAAGAACTATGGGCTTCGTATTTATTTAAGAGACGGATAAATAAACTGGGTTTTGTTGCGTGCAAAGACTGGTTTAAATAGAAGTTTCCGAACCCTTGTATAACAAGGGTTCAGAAACTTCTATTAAACCAGGAATCGGAAGTGCTATACTGCACTTAGAAACCATACCAAAAATAAGTAAGTAAGAGATGTAAATAATTGTAGAAGTTTTTTAGAATTTAATATACACACGATATTGCGGTATAAAATATCTAATCCAAAATCTGCAGACGGACGGAAAACTTAATTCAGAATGTGATATATTATTGTTGTATGTTTTGCCAATTACATTTTTTTTAATCTTTTTTTTTAGCTGTCAATTAGTTATATTATAATTTTATAACTACAACTAGATCATTCTAAATATTATAAATGTGAAAGTTTGAATGGATGAATGGATGTTTGTTATTCAATCACGCGTTTGGCATATAGATAGATTATACTTTTTAACCAGGAAAATTAAAGATTTCCCACGGGAAACAAAAAACTTTAATCCACGTGGACGAAGTCCCGGGTATCATCTAGTAAAATATATAAATTTTATAAGAATATTAAATTGTATTATTTTAAATTTTAATATGTCGCTCAAGAAAAGAAGGAAGTTGAATCGCTCGCGGCACACACTTCATATCACTTCTACGAGTAGTTGGTGAGTTGCGAAGTTGCAACAAAGGCTGAAGGAAACCATTAAGCCTCTTGACGCCTGGTCGCTTCATTAGACGACTAGTGGTTCAACAGCCTTGTACTATTTTCAAGACTCGGATGTTATAATAGAGAGAGCATTATAGACTAAAATCATTTTTAAATTTGAATTAATCATAAAGTGGAGCAAGTGGTTAAGCTTAAGAAAAGCTGTGAGTTGAGTCACTCGTGACATACACTTAAAGTCACTTCCGAGTTGCAAAGTTGTAACAAAGGCTGGTGGAAACCCTTAACCTCAATCCACGCAAACTAAGTCGTAGGCATCAGCTAGTATATTATTTTTTTTAAAATAACCATAATTCGAAAATCCTTACTAACATTATGAATGCGAACGTGTGTTTGTTTGTTGGTTTGTACTTCAATCACGTCGTAACAGAGCTACGGATCGACGTGATTTTTGCATTGGTAGGTATATTCTGGGAACTGAAAAAAAAACGTATCTCGAAAAACTTAAGGTTTCCGAACGAAGGTTTTCGATAAAAATCTAACTCCAAGTCGACGAAAGTCGCGGGCAAAGTCTAGTAAATATAATAAATAATAAAATAATTGTCGTATCTGGTCACGACAATTGAATAAGAACGTTTGTTCGTTCTTCCAATCTACATAGTTTTAAATAGGTACACTTTGACTAAAAATACTCTGTAATACACGCCACTGTATAAATTCCTAAGGTTTATTGACAGAACGTCTTACCAACGTGACCCTACCAAGAAGGGAAATCAATGTCATACTCGTAATGATAGATTATCCATTGAACGACGTGCTCTCTGATTGGCTTTGTTAGGCGTGCGCGTCTTCGGCCTCTGAGAGTGTAGGCACTCGATCGTGCGGGCGGCTAATTTGACAGATCGATGGTCACTCGCTGGTCAGGTGATGTGAGATGACCTTAATGACTTATTGTTTCAGACTGTATTGTTGTAATTACCATTACTAGAAGATTTTGCTCTATCTACGTTTTATTATTAACTACATACTTTTAAGTACTTAAATTTTAGATATGCTTAAATTGGAGATAAACTTTCCCATTGTCTACTTTATGAATTACTTAGGTAGCTTTGTAAGAATTTTCTTTTTTATAATTTTGGTACATAAATAATAAAAATAAGGTTTAAGAGATACCTAACTTCGGAAGAGATACCTACCTAAATTCGGAAGACGCGTGACCCTAGCAAGCAGATGGGAAATCGATGTCATTATGATAGATTATCCGATAAAGGACGTATGTTCTAATTGGCTTTGTTAGCCCAGAGCTTCTTCAGCTGATAAGAGTAGGTGCAATTAATAATGCGATTGATTAATTTTGACAGTTCAACATTTATATATTACATGACACTAAAATTGACGTTTTAATTCTTATTAAATTTCATAACGTTGTGCTTTTTTTGTCTTCTTTTTTATGGAAGTGACTTAAGTCTACCACTAAACCTAAGTCTCTTGCATGTACCTCCACAGACCTGGGTCTTGTCCCGTCTGCATCCTGACTCCCTGCGACTCGTATGTCGGCCCACGTCACTACTTGGACCGACATGCGAGTTATTATGACGCGTACTTTTATGGTCCAAATATCGATATATTTTATCATAGTATCGGTACCTAGTGGGTTATTTTATCACGCAGTCGCAGTCTTGACTCCCGAACGAGAGCGATATTAGACAAGAATGCACACGAGTTCACGTATAACGAGTATGCAAATTAAACGTGTTTCATCTTGGCATTTTCACGGGAGCCTGTCACTGTCAGCCCGCACGTCTGTTTATTAACTTTTTGCTAATTAGACAGGCCCCGGGAGCGTTGCGAGTATGTTGGCATTTTTAATTATGCGTGATAATTTTGGCTGACGTTTCGGTTTTCCCATTTTACCGATTACGTGAACAACACTAACCTTTCACTTTTCGTGTATTTCAATTACAATTTTTATCATAGACTTGGGAGAGTCTGTTGATTTGTTGGTTTGTACTTCGATCACGCAGGAACGGATCGATATCAATTTTTGCATGGGTATAGTTGAAAACATGGATAGTGACGTAGGCTATACCTTTGTCCCGGAAGAACAAAGGGTTCCAATGGAGTTACGGATAGACGGGATTTTTTCCATGGGTAAAGTTGTGGACTTGGAGTGATATAGGCTTCTAGCCCAGAAAAATAGAAGGATTCGTGGCATTTAAAAACCTAACTCCACGCGGACAGTCTCGAGTAAAAGTTAAAGTAAAGGAGCATTAAAATTTACTTCCTGATACAATATTATAAAAATCAATTTAAGTGCTTTAGATTAAACTATGCTCAGCAATTCACATAAAATTGTTAATCACACACGTTAGAAACGTCACAAATCAAATTGCGAGTCGAATCAAAACAAACAAAAGGAAGGGTAGATGCAATGTAATCACTTCGCACTGTCAAACACACTCAGGTAGTACATAAGCTTACAGGCGCATTTAAGTTAAAATTTTCACTCCCCAGTTGCTTTTTACTAATTCGCCAAGTGAAAAGGGTTCGACGAAGTAATACAGTTTACTGCTTATTCAGTATTTATACGTTGGGGGCTGCCACTCTGGATGCAAGGAAAATTAGTAAAATTTGTACCAATTAACATTTGCTGATAATATAAAACACACGTTGCTAATTGAATGCAAGTGAATTCGGGTCTTAAATATTATGTGAGGACCCGTAAAGTTTAAAATATAGCCGAATAATTATAATTATACTTAATCGAATGTATTTCGTGTTAGCTAGTTTTGAATAAAAGAGTTGAAGTTCAAGGAAATGTTTATGTGCTTGTTGGATTGGTTTAAGCTTCAAAAATCTGTCGTAGCTACTAATGCAGTCGTTGTTCATATTCTTGTCTTTAGTTGTCTGCTTGAGTGATAGTAGGTACTTAATCTATAAGTGCATAATATACCTAAAGAAAAAAAAACTAGTTATGAAAGGATTTTTGAAAATTCTACCCCTAAGTAAAGGGGATGAAAGTTTGTACTAAAATCCGCCATCAATGAATATTATACCTATGAGAATTTTGGCATAGAAATTCGGTTAAAAATGAATTAAAGGGTAATTTTGATAGAATTTATTTTGTAAATAAAGTCCTCTTGGATGAAGCTAAGCTATACGGCCATCTTTGACCTCAGCAAGTGATATTATAACAGAAGCTATTTATTATAAAATAAAACAATATCGTATGATTAGAATCCATCAAAGTTAGATAGCCAATAAAGAGAGTAGAGCTATACAATGCGTTACACGAGTTTTTGTTAACGTAAAACGTAACATTAAAGTAGCTTCTATGTTAAAGAAAATAAAGTCTAAATTAGCTTGATGTTGTTGAGGCAATAGACTTTAGAAAAGGCTGCATTGTTTACGAACAGGATCCCATCTCCAATCGCGTGTAATGTATTTATGATTATTGTTTGAGCCGCTGAAAGAAAAGTAGAATAAAGTATACCTATATAAAGGTAAGCTATATTAAAGAAGGGGTTAAGGGCTTTCCGTACAATTTTCGAACAATTTTGTTTTACAATTTTTGTTACATTATACCTAGATTATTTATTAGAAGCGGCCTAACAGATTGTGACTGTGAAACTTTTCAGCTATACAATTTCGAATATCAGCCGCTTTAATTAGCAAGTACATGGAAGGTATATTGCGCACTATATGTATGAATACGCCATAAACATCCACGCAGATGAAGTCGCGGGCATCATCAAGTATATAATAATATTATATCCACCATCATTTTCTGTGCGATAAGGCCAGTCCCATTATTGTAACAAAATGTGTATCCCTTTATTGAAAAAAATGCGATTGAGTTCTTACTAATTCATTCTATTATCATTTCCATTACTTAAATACCCAATGGGTCCTAGCATAACTTTGAACTAGGCTTGACAACGTCCTCCTTCCAATGTAGGTCATAGCGTCTTGCAAGTTGCAAACTTCGTGATTCAACAGCTATTTACCATCTACGTCAAACTCTGAAATTCAGTTGCATCACGGGCGATTTAGCAATTCGATCCAATTTCCAATTTTAGACAGTTTTGCCTCAAGTACCTTCCTATTATTATCGATAAGAAAAACCAATGAAAAGTCACTGTACGAATTTTTGAGTAAATACATATAACTTTACGTGAGGAATATGGAAATGGACAAATTATATGCAATAAAGTCATAAAAAAGGGTATACATACAAGGGTAAGGGTATACAGCTTCATTATATCTTATCAAGCTTTTGTTACATTAGTTTCGAAGCTTTCTTCTGGGAAAGGTTGAGAGATTGAAACGAACAGTTAAAGCGTGTTCCAGTGTTCGTATCTCCTGCTACGTATAACTTGGGTATCTCTAAGGCAAGAGTAAATAGGCACCTGCCTTGCCTTAGAGATAGCGCACTCCAACGTAGACTAAAGTGCTTTCGTTTAGGAATGATTGTCGTCAAGTACAAATCTATCTTGCAATAACAAAATATATTTTTATCATTACGAATGCGACATCTTGCCTATACAGCTCTTAGGCTTCCATAACGATACCCGAAGATTCATCTAGCATTGGATCATGAGCACTCAGCTAAGTCTATTGACAAGCAAACGTTGTACATTAGCTGATGCCCTAAATATCGGAGGCCCGACTTAATCCCGCGGCAGTGAGACCAAGCCGCTCCTTAATCCATCACGTAACCGGTACCGTCGAGAAATCGTGTTACATCAACGAAAAATGTATTAGAAGGGGGAGGTGGTAAACTCCCCCGATCGGACAAACTTTGCTAATACCACCCTCTAACATAATCGCAGAGCCTTTTACGAGAGGAATTTATGGGGATGGTCCCGATTTCTTGCTGTATTTATGGCGAACGTGGAGCTACGTGCCGGTATGGCTGGGTAGTTAATTAGAGGATGCAAAAACTCCCAGCTAAATGCTTTTTCGCTACAAAGTTGCTTTTATATTGCAGCATGAAATTAATAATTTTGTTTATGTTTTTTGAGTGTTAGCTGGAGTTCGTCTGAGAAGTAGATACTTACCTCGGAAATAAACGCGTAATTTTTTTGCAGTATATTTCTGCGGTAGTAAAAAATTACATGAGCACGAATAAAAAGCCTCTACAGTCTACATGCGTTAGAATGTGAAGAAAAAAGAAAGTGAAATGGTTTGTTCTTCAATCACGCTGCAACAGAGCTACGTGATTTTTGAATTTTTATTGTTGAGGATTACTTTTTATCTCGCAATATCAAAGTTTTTCCGCGGGATTTTAAAACTAGATCCATGTCAGTGGTATCAGCTAGTTTAATATTATCTAAGGTATATATAGAGAATATGTCTAATTGAATTTGAAGTAGGGAAGGACTTGCCGAGAATACTCGTCCGGACTATTTCTAGGTATTCATCGATTGAATCCCGCTTTGTATCGCAAACGTCAAAGTTGCGAAGTCTTAGGAAGTCGAGCTTCAGGTGATAATGTAGACGTACACCGCAGTTGCAACTGCCCGCAACTGAGCTCAAATGCTTACATAAATTGCAGGTAAAATAGTACATATATTACCGATACGATATAGACTTCCTATATTATACTTTTTATTTTGGTAAGAAATATAGGGACGGCCTCGTACGTTTTGGTGATCCATCGACATTTCATATTTGAAGCGATTTAACTTTATTCGACTGCGCAACCAGCTAAAATCGCTCTAAAAAAAATTATAATAGGTAGAAATGATTCCATTTTTACCCAAATTTGTAAGCCAAAAGGACGTAAGATAAATAACTTCTTTATCAGTAAATATAAAGTGCTTCAGTAGGCTGTTAGAATATGCCCACCGCAAATCTGTAAAAGTGGGACGAAAGGCATATTTACAAAGTCAAAATATGTCTACGTTAGAGCAGGCAACTAAGTTACACGCCAACAGCTTAATTACAGGATGGAATATGCTGCAAAATTATCCAGAAAAACTATGATATAGTATATGTATAAAAAGAGGTGGATATGTTACAAGAGTGCGGTAAATGAAGCGCGTAATGGCAGATATTTGTCGTAATTTGTCATGTCATTTAACAATGAAGGACTCTATTATACTCTTCGTCGTTCGGAACATGTTTTTCGCTTGTTTTATGAGTATATAACTCGTCCCTAGTAGAATATCATAGTATAAAAACTACATTAAAAATTATACAAAATATTAACATTAAGATATCATAAAATTGCGAGTATAAGATACCTACTTTGAAAACAGTTTCGTTTCCCTGCACGTGCGGCATACGTAGCCGCAGTCGGCAACACGGACCAACTTCGCGGAACAAAGCCACAACTCGCCTTCTCCGCTCTACAACCTACTATAAAATACTTGTGGAGTAGCTAGTACAGAATTTTCGAATTTGTTTCCGTTCCTTTTGTGACATACCGCTTTGTAGTAAGAAGTAGGTATTTGTATAATAACTTAATACTATAAACTCGTGCTAGTAATAAAACTCCTTACTAATAAAATGCGAAAGAGTGATTGTGCAACGCATCGATACGATATTTTGCATGGGTTTATTATATGAGAACATGAAGAGACTTATAATTTTTGTCCTGGAAGAACAAGGTTTCAGCGGAATTCAAAAAGAAAAACAACATCACAAATTCAAATTCAAATTATTTATTTCATGTAGGTCAACTTGTGGCTCTTATGACAAGTCGAGAATCAAACCACCGGTTCGGAATGCTGATTCTGCTGAGAAGAGCCGGGAAGCTTTTAACTGCGATATCTTCACTTAGATGAAGCCGAAAATGCGAGTCGCATAGCTGATGTACAAGGTGAGGAAGATTAGTTAACTTGCTGAGACTGCTTATTAAGATCGAACGAAAACAAAAATTTACTGTATGGAGAACCTCTTCAATTTTTAACTTAATTTTATTTTTACTATTTCTTGTTATAGTGGAAATAGAAATACATGTTCTATGATCAAGTATTGCATTTCATGAGATTCAGCCCGCGCTGGCTAGGTACTGGTACCCTAAAAAGCAAGACTGCCTTCTTTAAAACCTTTTTTCACTTGTGTTGGTAGTTTTATTTTGTACTTAAATGTAACAACAGATATCGCGACAACAACATGCGTCTGTGTGTATATTTTTGTCTGTATGTGGGTGCTCATCTTAATAAAAATTAATTATTATATTTATGTATCATATTCAGACCCTATTCCTCAGCCACCACCAAATCTTTACGCCTCAATTGATCTATTTTAAGCAAAATTAATTACTGGCTAGAGGATCGACTATTATAATAGTTTCCCTGCGAAATTGTTATTGTGAGGGTCCCACGAAATTGTGTCCGAACAAGAAAATTAGTGAGCGTAAACCAGGGTGTGAATTTGGAAATCAAAGAGCTGCAAAACTTGTACCTATTCGGAGAATATTGTTATGAGATATCATACTCCATCATAAGTATACTAGGGTAATGTTGCACTTATCTGTATGTCTGTTTGAGCCTTATAGCTCCTGAAATAATTTACATAATTAAATAAATAAATATAAAACAATGACCCAAAGTCGATATATTATTTGAGTGGGACGCAAGCAAATGGGGTAAAAAAGTCAGATTTACATAGTCTTGTCGGTGTTAATACTATTTTAGACAGAGCAAGGTCACCGTTATTAGACCTTTTTAGTCCGGGAATCAAAAAAAAAAAAAGTTAACGAAAGAGTGTAATATAAAGGTGAGTTTCTTAAAAAAGTTGAGCTAAGATACGTATGTATCTGCAGTATATTTATATATACAATATTTATTATATTGGTTGAAACTATCATATATTATGTAGAGATTGTTGTTGAAATACGTAGCTTAAAAGTCAAATGTGGTTTAACATGCGAAATTCTCTACGTTGGGAATATTGCAATGTATAGGCGCCTGGGGATGCACGGATATTCGGAATAACAGATTTATGGCCCTCCTTCACGAATAATATGAATAGCATCTATAGATCAAAAGTTTCATGTAACATACGGCTATTGTCAGAATTATGGTAATTAATTAATGTTATGCATATTAATAATAATACCATTAACAACCAATAACCAGTTACAAAAGTGGTGCAAGGCTTTTACCATATTTTGTCTGAATTAAAAAAACTAAATCCACGCGGACGAAGTCGCGGGCATCAGTTAGTACCTAATATTATAAAACTTTCGTAAGATACCAAAGTTCACACAATACAGGTGTAAATAAACTGTACAAGGAAGGTAAGATTGACGGCTCATAAAATACAGAACCTGTGTTCTGAACCGCGAAAGAATTAAGTATGAAATATGCGTAGCGCGGGTGCACTTTGATTTATGAGCGACCTTCTTTAAATATTGTTTCGTGTATCTTAGGGTCTTTAAATGGGTAGGCAATGCTTTATTTATTAAAGCTTATAGGTTCAAAATTACTGAACTTATTGGCATTCACTACGATCTCACTTGATGGTGCGAAGTCTAAGATGATAGCTGGCTAACTTGGAAAGGGTATGCCAGGTAAATTAAATCCATACGTCTATTCAGTTTCTACACCTACGCATTTTTGACGGCAGGGTGGTAACAAAGCCACCCACCAGACCGCTGTGAAACGTTAGTTTATTTATTTAAAAAAAAAAAAAAAAAATACGGCCCTCTTCCCCAAAGATTAGGAAGGATGATTAGGAATAGTAGTGTTATTCTAGTCTATAATAATCTATCTCTGTGGCAAATTTCAACCAAATCGGTTCAGTCGTTGCGACGTGGTTGAGTAACAAACATACATCCAAACTTTCACATTTATAATATAAATCTTTCATCATTATTATAAAGAGCAATACATAAATAACTAAAATATAAAATCTTAACAGCGTACATTAAAACTAGCAACTCATTTCGTTGAGCACTGCATAAGTTAATTTCGTGTCTTCCCGCAGCCCGAATAACGGTCGCAGTAAATCCCAGCAGACAAAACTGCCTCACCTGCACTCATTATATTTACGCCGCAATAATAAAACTTTCCAACTCTCTGTGAATATTGAATCCGTTGCGGCGTGGAGTGAGGCGGTCGCCTTAGTTATTGCCATCAGTTATGCAATATGCTCCGTAGGTTTTAATAAAGGCCCGAGCGAGGGCATTTTGAAAGTTTTCGTTCCGCGAAGGCGGATGGCATTGCTATTACGCCGACTGAGACCCGCTGAGCTCGGGTTTCCGTTTGCTATTCCTATGTATTTTTTTTTTTAATGAAAAAATAGCCCTTGACTAGGATCTCGCCTGATGGTGTGGCACACGCAAAACAGGCGGACTTCACCTACATGGGGAAACAAATCTCAGTGTGAAAGGAAGAAGAAAAGTGAGAGGTAGTCGAAGATTTATTTATTTATACACAAAAAATATATTAGAAGACGTGGACATAAGTGCAGCTTATCTCTAAAAAAAAATCTTCCAGCTTCCCTTGAAAGTGAGTAAGGTGAAATTATAGGTAGATAAGATGGTAACAGGCTAGTTTGAAAGGGGGTATAGTAATTTTAATTTAAGTCATACTCATTTATTAAAAAGAAATATCAGCCGAACTTGACTAAAATCCTTCTATCCCCTACAAATAAGCGGAAAGCTTGTGCTAGGAGTGGGTACGACAATTGTGCCAACGGGTGGGGTTTGAACTTGCTGTTCAAACAGAAAGCTATGGGTGAGCTTAGAGGCCTTTCCGAAAAATAAAGATCAAAATAATATCATAATTATATCGATCGTTATAGAGGGTTATAGCGCATCTGAGTGCTAAAGCTTCAAATCTATACGTTAACATTTGAACTCTACACAAACTTTGTATTTTGAAGCTCGTGCAAATTAACTGTAAAATGCAACATGCATTAACTTATTGATTAGACAAAGTCGTCGTGACGTAAAGTGAAAAGTTACCCCGTCTCTCCAGACAAAATGGGATATCAAGCGCTCGTCCGTATCTACCTACTTCGTGCTCTGTACCTACGTCGAGCAGCCAGGTTAATGCGGCATTCGTAATGCGATATAGGTACAAGCTTTCGTGAATAACTCATAGTGAAAAGTGCTTTAATTTTTTTCTATATTTCGTATAGGTAGCTGAGGGCCTATTACATAGTCACTGAATTAACCATCTTACTAATACCCTTACTTCCTTACTAATATTATAAATGCAAAAGTGTGTTTGTTGGTTTGTCCTTCAATCACGCTGCAACAGAGCTACGGATCGACGTGACTTTGTGTATGAATATAGTTGAGCATCTTACTTTTTATCCCGGAAAATCAAAGAGTTACCGCGGGAATTAAAAAACTAAATGCGCGCGGACGAAGTCGCAGGCATCAGCTACCTGTCAAAACCAGAAAAATTATCGGTTAAAATCTACTTGGCTTTGGTGAAATAGGCCAGAAATATAGCTATCGTGATATTTAAGAGCTGGAGATTAAAATTAAATGTTATTACTGCCGTATTGTCTCAAATAGGCATGCTAAGCGCCAAAAAAAGTGTCAAGACGTTTTGTGTGATGCATAGGTATTATAGACATGACAAACTTTAAAGTGGTTAAGAGTTTCTTAATTTTTTAAGGTAATTGAGTAAAAAATAAGCATCAAAAAGATGAAAGGATGTTAACACATTAGTGTGAGCACCTGGGGAGGAAATTGCATTAGATGCAGCCACCAAGCAGGGCGCAGCGCTACAACCTCATCAATTTATTCTTAGCTGGTTAGGGGCCAACAGACGAGCGGTAAATAAAGGCCAGAAAACGTTTGAGCGATTAAATATTAACAAAATAAAACGTGAGTAAATTAATTTTAGTCTAGTACTAGCTTTACCCCGCGGCTTCGCTCACGTTAAGTTCGATTATTCCAACCCCTATTTTATCCCTTTAGGGGTTGAATTTTTAAAATCCTTTCTTAGCGGACACCTACGTTATATCAGCTATCTACTTGTAAAATTTCAGCCTGATCCATCCAGTGGTTTTAGCTGTGCGTTGATAGATCAGTCAGTCAGTCACCTTAGCCTTTTATATATTTAGATTAACTTGTGCAAGCAACTTTGTCCGCGCGGAATTAGTAGGTATTTTAAAGATTCCATGAAAAACCTTTGTTTTTCCGGGATACAAAATCTATGTCACTCCCCAAGTCTTCAATTATGTCTATGCAAGAAATGACGTCGATGCGTTGATCCATTGCTGCTGCTTTTATTGTTGAGAGCATTGAGAAAAAGCATTATTTTTCTTATTAGGCAATTTTGTACAACAGTGGCTGAGGGATTGTCAAAAATGATACTACTGGTACTCTCTTGCTATTGGTTAAAATGTACAGATGCAGCGAGAACGCGATATATTCAGCCAATAAGAGGTGATTGCGGTCATCACAAGGTAATAGTCATTATTAGACAATACAATACAGCCGAATTTATTATATCTACTAAAAAATTATTACCTACTAAGAACCAGTCTTAAAAGTTTTGATCTTAAGTTTGAAATGCCAGTCTGCGTTATTTAACGCCGGTAGTGTATTTGCCTGCGGGCGCATAAACACAAAGGTGCATGGGTGCATCAGATTCCATGACGTGGAAGCCTTCAAAAGTTCCGCCGTTTGATGCCCGCACCGCGCCTCGGATGCAGGAAATTGAACCCACCTTGCACAGCTCAACAATGCTTTGTTAAAGAACATCTAATTTATCTGTTCGACTTTCGCGGGATCTTGTTTGGAATTGAATATCGATCTTTCATATCCGCTGTTTGCCGCAGCCAAGCAAATATCTGTGTCTTCTATAACATTGCAGTCTTTGTTTATAAAATCAATCAAGACTTTATTTATTTCTGACTAGCTACCAGCTAGCTTGTAGATAATTTAAACATAAAAATTCTTTTCAAACGCCACTACGAAGTATATCAATTGTGCTTATACAATTTGAGGAGTTCCCTCGATTTCTCCAGGATCTCATCATCAGATCCTGACCTGATGACTATGGGACCACCTGGGAAGCCACCCTTCAAACAAAAAAAGAATTTTCCAAATAAAGATTCCGACGAATTGAGAACGTCCTCCTTTTTTGAAGTCAGTTAAAAAGCAAACTATGTTAGCAGCATGACCTGAGTGGTACCCATGTAGTTTTTGATTAGGGTAGGCAATTGTCAAGCATATGAAACAGATATTATTGAACTCATCTAGAACATAATAATTTTTTAAAAAAGTCGTCTGGGTAAAGAGAACTTTTATGCACAATATCTGAAGAAGGCCTCGATCAAATTGGCTCATCGAAGCACCTACTGATGCTGTCTTTCAAAATTTAAGCCTAAAATCTATAGACTCTCTCTCTCAGCTCAGACTCATGACAGTTTTGTCGTAAACGAGACAGATTTATGTCAGAGCATATTTGTGTCTCGTTTTAACCTCTAGCATTATCATTAGCATTAGTACTCAAAAATGCATTATTCGGTGCAAGTAGCTTTTGAGAATTACCTGTAACATTGCAGTTAGTTACAGTTTGACATTGACGATCTTATAATTGGCTGACAACTTAAGAAAGTACCATATATTCAACCAGTACCAAAATCAACGATTGCGATTAACGCAATACATTAATCACTATCGCTTTAAGGTAGCTTATGTGGCGGTATACCAGTTTGACGAATTTTAACTTTGTTAGGGTATTAATAATAATTATTATTATTGTAAGAGTGACATTGGGTATGAAAAATGGCATCCGCGGAAAAGAACTAACCGAATTTATTTCAATTTTCACTTGATATTTTTAACGAAGTCATGATTTTATACGCTGTCAGGGCTTTGCTTTTACATTAATTGCACCGTGAGCACTCTTGACACTATGTGAAGCCTCAGCGAAGTAACTTGAGTCTCGTTACACGTACGCCATTGTAAATATTAGTTCGCGAAACTCATCAATTCCGCGCCTGAACTTAATAAAATACTTGGCGCTTAATTGAAAATGAATACTGGCGTCGATGCGATCGATAAAATATTCCGCAGCCTTAATCCACGATAATGAAGCCGCCCTCGAAGGGTTGCTAGAGGGGCCCAGTAATAAATGTTGCGTCCCAAATTTAAAATCAAAGTGCGGAATAAATTTTGATTAAGCGATTAGCCGGAGCCTGTGAGGTGTTTGCGTTTCTTCGCACTTATATTGCTGAGACAATATCCTGCGATAATCTCTTCGCTGAGGGAAATCGCGCATCGCATCTAACTTCCAAAGTTCATAATCTTCTATCGTCTATTCTTCTCCGTTAAAACTATAGCCACGAGTCCTACATTGAATATAAATATTTACTAAAAAACTGTTGTGGGTGTTTTTAGTAGGGAGAGAATAAAATAAGTCTATTTTGAATAACTTTCTCCGAGTCTTTCAATCCGCTAATCCTCAAAACTACTAGACGAATTTTTTTTGGGTTTTGACAGACTACCTTATATTGGAGTAACTTGGAGCTTGTATTATTTTATAAAATTAATTAATTTTTAGAAAATCTTTAATCTGCCTACCTTAGTACATAAAGTTCGTAGAAAAGTTTAAAGTATGGCACTGCATGACTAATCAATTTTAACCCTAAATCAATAAAGTCACATATTAATGTAGAATTTTCTTAGGAATATTCATATCTCTTGGTACAATTTAAACCGCAAATGTAGTTTACAAGCCAACGTCCTAACTCGAATCAGGCTGTAATTCAAAAAGTGTAATGACAAGGGTGTAAATTAGGATTCTTGCCAGCTTTGAGTATCATTATTTATCCGCAAATTATATTTCAAGCACGTGCAAATGCATTTAATGGAAAGCATTGTTTACCTTCTTCGAAGCAGACGGTATAAATCACATCGCAGATTGCTCAATTATATGTGTTGAGGTGTAACCTGACGATGAGATAACGGTGGAGTTTGTATTTTATCTTCTCTAACCTTCTGTGTTTTTATAAATTGTAATAGTTTGTCTGATTTTTGTGCATGTACGCACTATAGCCAATTAATGACTTCTCGTGCGCAGTATGCAAAACTCTATGGCCAATCACAAGTAAATTCGCTCTTCCCTCACTCTCATAGTTCGATGGGGGCGTTCCATTGGAACGGTAATCAGACACGATCAGAAAGAGACCAGTGCGACTAATTTCCCTCACGACGAGGCTCGGACATAACATAGTATTCCCTTACGGTAGGAAGGAATGCTATCTTTATGAAAAGGCAAGCAAGTACATTGCCAACTTAAACTCTAAGATGCCATCGAGAATTTATAGACTCAAATACAAGCAAAAGAAATCAACAAAATTCCAGGTCAAGCAGTAGGTATCATCGATCGAGACGACGCGACGTCGACAACTGATTTAAAGTACCTATACTAATCTATTTCATAAACTAATATGCTCTATCATAAAAAAGTGTTATAGATATACGTCTTGTTATACAAGATCCAGTCTCGCGGATAAAAGCTAATAAACTGAGCTGGCAGTTCATGAATAAAATCATAATGAATTTCAACGGAATATTATCGTCGCCTTGATCGTAAGTGGCGTTTGCATAAGATACCGATGCATCTGAGGTTCTCAGCTGCGGAGGAAGGAATGTGGATATAATTCATGGCCTGGAATATGCAGTTCCTGGTTGGAACACGGTTTCGCGTATTTGGATAACTAGCTGAATTGTACGGGTGGCCTTTGGTAATAATAATTATGTTAATTACAACTGCCGTCTCCAACAGGTAAAATTCAAAGTTTGAATGTAAGTATATGAGAATTAAAACAAAATCCGATCAATTTTATACTTTACTAGCTTTTTTCTGTGGCCTTGCTCAAGTTAATTTTGCCCCCTTAGGGGTCGAATTTTCAATAATCCTTTCTTAGCGCATGCCTACGACTGCCAAATTTCAGCCCGATCCGTCCTGTAGTTTGACCTGTGCGTTGATACATCAGTCAGTCAGTCAATCAATCATCTTTTTCGTTTTCTTTTTCTTTTATATACTCGAATTTAAGATTTAAGATAAAAGAAAAAGAAGACTACTGAGTCGATTTTGGTGAATAAGGCGTCAATTGCTTCTTTTTTTATAGTTCAGTGATATTATAGGCAACATTTTAAATGAAAAATATCAATATGACGGATGTTACATTCAATTTTCATATTTATATAGTTTTTAAACTTTTATTCTTGTTAATTAGTGTTTCGATTTACAATATGGCAAGCTGTATGAAGATCGATGATAAGTAAGTATAAATAAGTTTTTTTCATTTTATCATACGCCAATTTGAAGGGTAAAAATTATAAAACCAATTAGAAGTTGGTCAACGTAGCTGCTGTCGGTGATTTGTAAGTTCTGCATACTTACGAAACTTTAAACACTTTTCTATCTCAGTTTAATAAATAAGAGTACCTACTTAAATAATTTTCGTCGCAACAGTCTACCTCTTTGAGACTGAACCCTATTTAGTATGCCTACCATCTTTGGAGCAATAAAACCAGGACTTTTAATGAGAAAAGAAATGCAAATTACAGCTAAAATATTATTATTACAATAACAACAACAACAAGAACTTTTATTTTGTACTTGTGAACGAAAAAAGATGGAGGAATCAAATTTTTAAAAAGATTAATCGGATCTAATCAGAGTTTTATGAAAAAACTAGCCTTTACCGCGGCGTCACACCCTTAAATTCGATTTTTCAAACCCCTATTTTTTGGCGTATGCCTATGTCATAATAGCTACCTGTATGCCAAATGTCAGCACGATCCGTCCAGTAATTTGAGCAGTGCATTGATAGATCAGTCAGTTAGTCACCTTTTACTTTATTTTATATATTTAAGAAGATAGAAGAAGAAGATTGTAATTGATTTTAAAATATTTGCACACTGGTAAAATATGTTGGAACTGTGACCTAAATATATTTTATCTATTTTTGTATTGGAGCAAATAAAAGTTCTGAAAAATCTTTTATTTTATTTTTGATGCATCACTGAGTAATGCAGTTGAAAATTTTAAAGAAAATCAATGTGCTCAGCTGTAGAAAGGATACCGAAAGTATGTTTATATGAAGCAAAAATTTTTTTTTTACTTTTTTTTTTATTTCGATCCCTGGCATCTTTTTCTACATTAGGACAACTCTAGGAACATTGATGGCTACTCTAATTATAACTAATAAGCCTCGCACTCCGGTTAATGAGTTTACGGCGTTCTGTAAGTTTTTAACCCGGCGGGAGTGTGGCGGGGTGTAGCATACCCCACCAATTCTTTTTACTGGCGTACATTTTTATTATTGTAAGTTACGTGGTAGCGGCTTTGAGTAGCTGGAGCTGAGGTAATGCGGGAGGGCACAGTGGTATGATCCCAATGTGGCGTCAGCCGGTGTTCGAGATACACACGAGTAAACTTGCGTGGGGTAAGTGACACCCCGCCACATAGTTTACGTGTGCATTTAATCACAACATTATTTACATTTAATTTTATTATTTCTTGTCCTTTTTAGGCTTTTGACAAACATAGGTGAAAATAGTAGGTAAAATAGACTTAGGTCTATGTTATACGACATATTAGAAAATTCTTCAGATGAATCGAGCTCGTCGGATGTGATGATGATGATGATGATCATTGCAGTGAACACAATATAGCATCCGATAGGGAACAGGAGCTAAATGTTGAGAGTGTTAGTGATCAAGATTCCGACGATAATGTCCTTCTTTCAATTCTTAGAACTCGTCGTCCATCCACTCAAGGTCACGCACCTCATAAAATATACGTCACAGAATATCTTCCCAACTCAATGAAACATTGCAACCAGTTGTCCAGAATGCTCCGGAATGTTATGTTCGATGTTTTGACTGTACACGCGATAGGTATCATAAAACAAAACACGTATGTAAGCAGTGGAAAGGCCATTTGTCTTGAACATGCGATTTTTTCCTGCAAAGACTGTGCTGATTCTGAATCTAGTTCTTGATGATAATGTTAGATTTTTTTAAGTTTTTTTATTCAAGATCTCATGTTCTTTATGTTTTGTTGTTTAATTTGGTAATATTTGTTTAATTAAAAAGGATTGATGCTTCTTATGGAAGACTGTTTTGATTTGTAACCAAAAATTAGTGCCTTAACTTTGGTAATAAAAACTATTAAAATATATTAATATGACTAAGTTTTTCATTTAAATATAAGTATAGGGATTATGTTTTAATAAATAAAATTAAAATTTCAATTAAATTTGATTATTATAATCATATACAGGCAGTTTAATTTACGGGTATGTCATACCCCGCCACATACTCGATGAAATATTTTGCCACCACACTCCCGCCGGGTTAAAAGTGCAAAACTTCTCGCTCGCTAAACCTTTGCAACTCGGCTATTAAGTTACCTGTTCGGCACACTCGGCAAATTAAATATTTGTATTTATTCTCTTATTACACAGAATAAATTTAATTTAAATATCTTTTCAGTAGCCAACCAGCGCTGCTAAAGGGAAAAGTTTCAACAGTTTTGTATATTGCTACAACATATAAAATGTCTAGGACAATTTATGGCAGTGTAATTTATTAAAAAAAAAAACATCTTTTTGTCTATCGCATAATTTTACCAATAAATTTCGCTCGCATTTCGATAGTGAAAACAAAACATTTTTCATTCATTCAACCCGTAATCCAGTGGCACGGGGAGTAACGAAGTTACCCGGTCCATTTCTCAATTTTCTCGGTACAACAGACCCCTCAAAGATGGACGCACAAAAGATACACCTAACCCTTCGACAGCCCGCGGCTCCATGCAAAAGTCAGATACTGTGGCCCGATCTGTTTTATTGCTTTACGAAGAATTTGTGGGGTTCGATGTTAACATTAGCGATCAGATTTTTATACTTACTACTATTTTATTTCGACATTATTTTAAGGAAGCTTTTACTGTCACAATCCTAAATCTGTAAAAAATAAATAATTTTTTTTGCGGAGATCGACTTGGCTCTTACTTGACATATGTATTTATAAATAGATCTTACACCATTCTTTCATTTCATGATGGTTGCCATAGAATGTTTATTTTGAAATTAAAAGTTACATGAAGATAAAGATTAAAGTGGTTGAGTATTCATTAAGTAACAGATAGAGTTTTTCAACCTAGACAAAAATGTCAAAGTGACAGGTTACATGATGGACTTCTTCCACAGGACTATACAGCGGCCCCCTGCGACTCGTCAGATGTCGTCAATCCGTCAACTAGGGGGTCTTCCAACAGTGCGCTTCCTGGTGCGGGGCCGCCACTCCAGCACATTAGGACTCCAACGACCATCAGTCTTTGAACTATGTGTGATCTAGGAATAGGCAGGTGTCGAAACTGTGAACAAAATATTATATCTTCCTACATTTGCATGTCCATTGCTATTATTTGTTCAGTTAAATCAGTTTGAAATCACGCGCTAAAGCTTGACTGCTAGCCGTCTACCATTCGCATTGTGGTGGCATCCGTTTCCTCAGCATTATATTAAATTTTATTATCGCCATGGCCTAAGTAATGGGAATATCGTGTAAGGCGGCCGTCCGGAGCCCTGCGGCGTCAGGGGGCTGAGTGGGGAGGGGGGGTGATTAAAATTTCGGCTACCGTTGATGACACAACACTGCAGAGGATTAATAGAGGTTTTATGAGTGGATTACATTACTTTGAGTTGCTCCGGAGTGCTGTGATTTTATTTGTGAGGCTAATTTAAGGATGAACCAAAGACAATTGGGATATTGTCTTTATTATATCTTCTAAATTATTTCTTCTTTCTCTTTCTGTATCGTGTTCCTTATTGATGATAATCGTTACCTCTGTCCATTATTCATGTAATAGTTTTCTTGGGATAATAATCCTTGACACCTTTCCATTATTCGTGTAATGTTAAGAGTTTTCTTTGGATATGAATCTTTCTGCATACGACTCGATTGAAGAACGAGACTTCGACTCTTAGGCTGATAATTTAACCATTATAAAATAAAACGGAGGCGTGTTATTTTCCAAAAAGTTTTTAAGATAGTAAGAAAACGATTAATAGAATTGAATATTTTTTTATTCAAAAAAACTTTTACAAAGTGCTTTCGAATCGTTAAATGAATCTACCACTGGTTCGGAATGCTGTTCCAACCGAGAAGAACCAGCAAGAAACTCGGCGGTTGCTCTTTAAAAAAAAATGTTATCGATTTATACGAAGTAAGTCTATTATTAATACAAATTAATGTAACTAAACTGCGTTAAAAATTTGCTGATTTAATTCATTAAAGCTCTCAAGCGACGATTAATAATATAAATAAAAATAAATAGCCCAACGGAAGTCGTTAAGAACATTATCGGAGGAAAAACTATTCCGCATTCGAAGTACGGGTAAAAAAGAAAACTTTTGACTATAAAAACAGCTAAGAGCCTCTTAAGGAAAGATAAAGCTAGAAACAATCGTATTGGGCTTTGAGAAAAACGCTGCAACTTGGCTCATAAGCGAAAAAATAGCAACATTTATCAACCGAGCACTATTATATTCAATTGAAACTATTTTATTACCCTAAGCATTGTGTTGTATCGTAATTTAAAAGCATCTTGGAAATTTATTGGCTTTAGGGATTGCTGTGATGCACTTACTGTGGTCGTACGTATAGTTTTTGCAATTTACGAGGGCACGTGGCTCATGGTTGTGTGTGTATCGTATCTGCATAAGTGTGAGCGAGAGTTTGCTCGCCCTGACCACTCCCACCTAGGCTCCTGACAGGCATGCACAATTACGCAATGTGCATGTACACGTCGTAACCAAAAGTAAAGATCACGCGTCCTCGTGAATCTAACTATTTAAATCAGATAAAAAATATTGAAACAAATATGCCATTGATAAATTAATATTCTTTTAATAATATCCAATGTGCTGGAGTGGGGAAGCGCAGTGTTGGCAGACCCCCCCCCCCCACTAGGTGGACCGACGACATCAAACGAGTCGCAGGGAGTCGCTGGATTCAGGCGGCGTAAGTCCGAGATCTGTGGAGGTCCATGCAAGAGACTTATGTCCAGCAGTGCACGTCCATAAGTTGAAGAAGAACAAGAGAATATCAATGTGTCAAGCTGCTGTATACGCTATAGCTTGGACTGCTAGCCATTTACCATTTGCATTGCAAGCTGCTGTACGATTCTCTAAAAATGATGTGTACAGTGTAACGATTGCAATCGCCTTTGATTGGCTGAGTCTCACTTGCTATTAGTTAAACTCATTGTTGCAGAAAAAACGCGATAAACACTCCAGCAATGTTTGATGCTGCTTTTACAGAATCGGTCTGCAGAATCTGCATTCCAAACCGGTGTACGGTACACATGTGGTAGAGTAGGTGGTGGTACAAAGTCGGTTTACATGAAATTAAAAAAAATATTAATGAAAACAAATAAGTGTTTAACCTATTTCCAAAACAAAATTCGAAGTTGTTACTGGTAGGAGCGAAACTTTGACTTCATTCACTTTAATTACTATCTTTAAAGGAGTCGGGCGCATTAATTATTTCCCAATAAATCTTGAACGCAGCGGCAGCGTTGATCTTTCAAGTGTGAAGCCTTATTTAAAGGGCAGCTATATTTTTTCCTCCCCCGGCCTAAAGCTCACTTCGTTATATTTATTAAAACATCGCCCGAGATTACAAAGAACACGATATTTTTTACACTAGAAGATGTGAAAACCAATTAAGGAGATAAAAAGAGAATCCAGCGAGGTGCCTGCATTAATTTCTTTTTTGCGGGGATTATTTTAAAATTGCATTATATTCTTGTTAAGACGCCGCCGCTCCCGTTTAATGATAGCACTACCCCGTTCTTTTTTAATTGCCTCGGGCTATTGCGAAATGAGTAATCGGGACTCGGAAGGTGCTCGGCCGTTGTTGCTGATAAAACTTTCCAACCTCGATATCTAGGACTCGCGGCGAAATTTTTGATTCAATTCACTTATCTATTAACTAGTTTTTGCCCGCTGCTTCGTTCATGTTAACTTCGATTTCTCAAACCCCTATTTTGCATCCATTATCAAAAATCCTTGCTCAGTAGATTCCAACTTCATAATAGCTATCTGTATGCCAAATTTCAGCCCTATCCGTCCAGTGATTTGAGCTGTGTTTTGGTAGGTCAGTCAGTCAGTTAGTGTGTTACCTTTTCCTTTTATAAGTATATTTAGATTTATTTAATGTAGCATACAATTTCAGTATGAAAACCAGGCTTTAATTAAGTTTTCAATCCTCTGTTTTTTCGGGATAAAAGGTAACCTATGTCACTTTCCAAGTCCTCGACCATACCCATGCATCAGGTTGATCCGTAGCTCTGTTGCTGCGTGATTGAAGGACAAACCCACAAGCAAGTACGCTTTTTGTAATATTAGCAGGGAATTAAAGTATAGCTTTCAACTCCGAAATAAAAACTGCCCTACTTTACGATGATTAGAATAGAATAGAATATTTTTTAATTCAAATAAACTTTTACAACAAACATCAAAATAAATCAGGTTAAATAACCATTCGATTACTTATTAAAAAATAGGCTTTCGCGTGAATGTGTGCTATAATTTTATGTCTAGTAGATATCTAGCGATGGAAATGAAGAAATAAATTCCACGCACAAATAAATCGTAAGCGATGGTATACTACGTGAATTCTGACAGGAACCGCTCAATTCGGCAGCCATGATATAAGTGTTCGCCAGAAGTGGTCACGATTACAACTGAAAGTAATTTTTAAAAAGCTTCCCAAATTCATACAGAAATAATCCTTAATGCTGTTGCGATAAGATTGAGGTTGAGTGTTTTATTAACTTTGTTGATATAATTCAGGATATCGAAAACAATGTTACGTGTACAATCGGATAGGGTATTTTCGACGTTTTGGCGTAAGGGATAGGGATGTTACGAGTGTAAATGTAAGTTGGTTCGACACAGTCCCGGTTTATTAGTCATCGATGGTGGCGCGATAGGCGGTGCCAGGCGCGGGCGGCGCGCACGCATGCACTGTCAACACTACCCTAATGAACGGCAGTTACACAACGCACGTGATGCTAAATGTCGCTACGCTTCCTGGTGTAATTTTATAGTAATTTGTGCGTATTTGTCATGTAAGGAGAATTATGGCTCTATTATAAATACAATTGATGATATTGTTTATGATAAGTTTTGGGGAAAAGACTAATAAGCTCGATCGGCGGCGGCAATTTGGGATTATAATTTCTGAATTGTCTCTGGCCTGGCCTGGTGGGAGGCTTTGGCCGTAGTTAGTTACCACCCTACCGTGCCGCCGAGCGATTTAGCGTTCCGGCACGATAGCGGATAGAAACAGATTAGTGGTATGGGGGTTGAATTTACACTGCCATATACCCCTTCCAAGTTAGTCCGCTACTATCTTAGACTGCATCGTCACTTACCATCAGATGATATCGCAGTCAAGGACTATCTTGTCATTGAATAAAAAACACATAAATCCAAAAAGTTATAGGTGCCCGGATTCGTACCCGCGACCCTCCTATAAGAGAACGCAGTCCTAACCACTGAGCCATCGCTGCTCTACCGCTGCGACAAATGGTAATTATCATTCTTATTTATGCGGCTGCAACCGCGCTCGCGTTCGTGTCACCGTTTTCGCTGGGACGAAATAAATCGTGCGAATCTTGCAGTGCAGTAATGTAGATAGCGATGCAATTAATGTTAGCTTAATGATAATGATATGCTTCATTGCGGAAATATGCTGCTTCATATTGTCTTTATGTGCTCTTGACTCTACTTTCCTAAATCTGAAATGTAATTTAGTCTGTACTTCGCGAACCTTCTAAAGAAAATATTATACACTCAACAAAGAATACTATTATACACTGTGATAAATTTCAAATCCAAGATGGCCGCCACCACAAAATGGCGAATTACATTTTTTTTTAATTTCCCATGTCGGGAGTGTCTTCAATTTACACTTGTCTATACAAAGGCTTAGTTGTAGCTTAATTATATTATAAATTTTAAGGTTTATCTGTAGATCTACGAATGCCACGCCGGTTCCTGGCACGGAAGGGATCTCTGCGTGTTTGGCCCGACTCCGGCGGATGTGGCAATCGGGTATCTTGACGACCGAGTCTATCGACGGCAGAATAGCGTCAGGGATTTAGAAGCGCTTTAATTATATAATTCTAGATATAATTCTATCTTCTAAATTCTAGTTTCAATCAAGATACGTATATAAATATTTCTTTCGTTTACTTAAGTAGTACTCAGGTTACTTTTTTTTAAATTAGTTTAGTAGCAGTTTTTTTCAGGGCATGTTTTAATGAGTACAAGAGTAACCAGATCACTCTTCATCACAAACTGTTCCTTGTTGACTTGAATTGGGATATGTACCTAAGTTGGCATTCTTTTTTTAATATAATATAATATTTACTAGAGCATCTTGACAGCGATCACACCTAATAATAAGTGAAGATGCAGGCTAAGGTGGAGCGCACTTGCCTAGGATATGCCTGTTTCCTCCTGATAAGAAGGTATCCAAGTTATAGTTAATCGTAATAATGTAAGCTGAATATGATTCCCCAAACACAAGTAGATATTAATATAATTATAACGATCCACGGTTCCAGAAAATAAGGATAAAATCCACAGAAATCCTTAAACAATATTTCTTTGTAAATCATAGCGCCGTTACACACCCTCCCCTGAACAATCTATGTAATGAGAATTCATAAAACAATGGCCGGTAAAATTTACGAGCCAGTGAAAAGTTGGACCACTCGCGTTTACATCGACCTGGCTTTGAAAATGCTGTTTTAAATAAATATTGGGAGCTAAGTTACGAGACGTCTCGTAATAATTAAATTTAGTTTATAGAGAGTTTGACCTCGTATAGAAATTACCCGTAAGTAGGCTTCAAATAAGAAGAGCTTCTTCATTTAAAACCCTGTTAACCTTCAGAATATTATTTTAACTTTCGTGAGCATAAAACAGTGTCTGATCCAATTTAGAGAAAATACGGTTTTTTTAATATTTTATAAGTTAGATCTAGATTGTGATCTCATCCAGTCATATATTATATCCTTTTCTTGTTAACTCTGAACTAACCTTGCCAAAAGGTGAGACAGCATTACAAAATTTAAAAAACAAAAAATAAAGCAGTTTGGCGCAAGTTTGTCCAAACTGCTCGAAATCCGCTGTCCAAAATAATATTCTCGAAGCCTACGAGACGTCTCAAGTCATTTTACTTCCGTCACTCTATTTATCAAAACAACGGCAACAAGGAAATTCAATATCGGAATATTTACACGAAATATAAATTAAAATTTGAATAGGCCCGTAATTCGACAATAAAACGCAGCTGAGCCGCGCCCCAATCAGATGGCGATCTTGATAAACGAGCACCGTGAGACTGCACTCTTGTTACGGCATACCTATGCTGTGGAACGTGAGAAGGCGGAATGGGAAATTTATTGCTTTCACACAAAAGTAAGCTTTCATAACGTTTTTATAATCTGGCTGTAAAACCTTCGTCATCAGTATCAACTACTCTCTTCTCTTCTCAGAGAAGGGTTATATGGCACCACGCTGACCCAATGCGAATTGACAGTCTAAAATTAAGTGTAGCCGAATGAAAACACCCCGACTCCACGCAGCCTTGAATGCTCTACCCTTAGTACGCGTGGCAGAAGGTTGTGGATAAAATTATAATGTGACAATCGCTATCACTTCCAATTTCGTCACTCTTTGATATGGACGGCATTCAAGACAATATGCTCTGCACATGGAACAAGGACCCTCCTGGGTTGGGTTGGGTTTTTATATTGTCATACTCCTTCCAAGTTAACCCATCAGTCATGGCAGTGCCTACAAAAAATCTAACAACAAAAAGATACAGCATGTAGTAACTTTGCATGACCCATAAGGTACCGACCTTTTTTTTTTAAATATATAGACTAGCGCTTGACTGCGATCACACCTGATGGTAAGTGAAGATGCGGCCTAAGATGGAACGGGCTTGCCTAGAAGATGCCTATTCACTCTGGATTTGAAGGATAACCTTAAGGGTTATGCAAAGTTTAACTATTATAGCAATGTAATTTTGAAAGCTTTGGTGCTAGGCCTTCCGGATTATCATTGACGAGTTGTCGCATACAGTAGCTATATAAGACACATTGAAAATAATAACAAAAATTAAAATTAAAAAAGCCTTCATACTGATCGATTTCGAAGAGTTTTAAGAGCTAAGATTGAAAATGACTAAATCAAGGCTCGGGTTTTGCATTAGATATACTTTTTCCTAAAAGTACTTGTTTATTTATAACCCTTTTACCTCCTGAAAATTTTCCTCAGATTTTAAAACCCACCGAAATGGTAGCGTATAAAAAATACACGGCAATGGCAATGACAGAATAGAAATAATTACTTCGTAACCCGGGCAAGGCAGTCGTATCGTTCTCATTGAGGTCATGGCTGAGAAAACACGGTATTCCTGCTCTGTAACACACGACATCCTAAGCGAAGAGCGGGACAGCTAAATGTTGCCTAAATAAAACATAACGGCTGAGAACACGAGCCATATTGCCTCGCTGGAAAAGTTTTAAAAAGTTTTCTTTGCGGACCCATTACAAGCACAGAGCTGTGTATATGTGCGCGTTCGATACACTCGGTCGATAGTCCTATGATGTGTCGGGAGACAAAACTTATTTCCCATGCTGATACCAAAATAAGAAAATAAGAAACTCCAATTTCTGTATCATTTTCATGAAGTTTCACTCGGTTCAAAACGGGACTCTAGAGGGAGGGATCCATTTTGTGAATATTTTCACAAACTGAAGTAAAGCTTTTATTTCATAAAGTTTATCTTAATTTACCTTCCAAAAAAGTTTAGCGTCATAATGAATCCTTTTGAGTCCTTTAATTATATGAACAGAAAATGATAGAGCGAAGAAAACGGCATACTCTGACCATCGATAAGAGTACTCAGGTACTACACGGTCATGACCACGGCTAGGGACTATGAAGTAAGTTTACCCAGTATAGCATATTGCACTTGGCCGTAACGATCTACTGGCTGCACAATATGCCATGATTGGCCGTGGTATGAACTTCTGCGACCAAGGTTGTCGTCGATATTGTGACCGCATAGTGTGCGAGATTCCTAATACTTAAACATTTATTGTGTACTCGTCAATAGCCTGTTTAATTATATTTATTTAAGAAAGAGAGCAGGTCCTGGCTAAAATATTGACAAAACGCCGAGACTAAAAATACTCCATTCATTGTACTTTAATAAAGTGTTATAGAACTTTTACCACGTTAAATTTTCAGAGCAGAATTTACCGTTAATCCATTCCATTTGAAATCAATTGAGGTCGTGTGACCTCAAACTGCGCTTGTGTGAGTCGATACGCACACAGCTCTGCGGCACGTACACAACGAAAGTAGGTTTATTTCCATGAAAAAGTTTTGAAAATCGATGGCTTTAGCTCCTACGCTCCAAAACTTTTCCGTCATATAACCATAAATACGCTCTGTACGCCCGAGCCGTGTTGGGCTACACCAGTATACATTTAGCTATCGATGTCAAAGTGTAGTATTTTTGGTACTCTTTTTGTATTATATCTACGGAAAGGTACTTATGAATAAAATAAAAAATGAATTAATGAAGATATTTAATTTCTAGTCAACTAAGTAGTAAGCAAATTCCTGACGTGAAGCAAATACATAAAACATTGAAATTAAAATAAATGTCTTTATCCAGTTCAGATGCATTGAAAAAGAAATATCTGCTGTCAACTGGAATATTTAGTATGGCGAATATTTTAAAATGCTGACCTAAAAAAGTGGACAGCTGAAGCAAAGCAGATTGGTTCAGTTCTGTTAATCATTTGATATTAGTTCTAAAGCTATACATACAATCTATTTGGCAGAGACAGTTCAGGAGACGTATCGCTTGGTTTGCGGTGGTGTGCCATCTTGAAAATATCTGCTTGATATATTATTGTTTATAAATAATGACTCCGCGACCCTCCCAATTTAATTGTGGCGTATCCACGAGAATGGCTTATTAAGCGGCCGGTTAATATTTCCTTATTGGGCTGTAATTAATTTCGTTAGTCAGGTGCTACGCCCACGGCAGTTATTCGGTGCTGTCTAAAGGGCTATTATCTCTGCATTATTTTGTCGTGGGCAATTTGTTTAAAACCTTTGACGGCTAGATCAGTTAATTAAGTCGCCTCCATTCGACGTGGAGATCGAGCCCGGATCGCTCGGATTTTGACTGCTTTTGACGTTTTCCATGAAAATTATTTTTGAGATTTGCAAGTCGCTTAATATATTTAGAGCCGATTTCGTAACGTAAAATAAGTCTTATCCGAGCATAACTTTGATATTTTGGCAGATTTTTAATACAAGAACTGTAAGAAAGCCTAATTTATTCAGTAATTAGATGGTATGAACATCAAACTAAAGGAACAATTAATCTAGCTACCAAATGCTAAAATAATACTGAAACTCAATTCAAAAAAAAAAAAGTAGTAGCTTTTATGTTCTACCAAATGTTATGTCTACGTAGCATCGTAGCCTGCTACGCGCGTAGTAATTAGCTACTGCAAACACACATGCAATAACAACACACAATTAGATATGAGCATCGAACTAGTTGAACAAGCGTGCAGAAGTTGTGGGCAAGGTCGAATTAGCGCCATGACCTCCAACTGCAGCCCTCTGCCTGGTCCAAGTAGTTTGCGAACAACTGCCATAACTCCGTAGGTACTCTGAAACTGGGTGACGGTCTACGGCCGTTGACTCCGAGAAAAAGTTCTCTTTAAATATCCACAACTTTAGTTTAGCAACTCAAATTTAGTTTGGTAACAAACGGAGTAACAACAAGTCGCAACAAATCCGTTGGAAAGTGGCGCGCGAGTCGCTTTCAAGTTCAGTACACGATGCGTTGCTGCCCCGGTCTGATGACGTAGACATTGCATATGTGTCACGACTGCCTCGACGGCTTAGTGGTTAGCATGTTGGACTGCAGATGACGAAGACCGTTGGTTCATAAAAATCTTATACAAGCAACATTTCCCAAAAAATAATGTTATTATTATAGATGTAAAGGTATGTTGATTTTTTTAGTTTTTCTTTTAATCAAACTACAACAGAGCTTCGAATCGACGTCAATATTGGATCGGTATAGTTGAAGACCTGGAGAGTGATATAGGCTACTTTTTATTCCGGAAATCCAAACTATTTCCGCGGGATTTAAAAACCTAACGCCTTGCAAACGAAGTTGTGAGTAGCTAGTCTTATAATTGAGCTTTGTTGAGAAAACATACATAATATAGCTCTCTTGTGAGCTATCGAGAGTATCGAGTATCTCAAATATATTTTTATGAACATAGATTTGTGATTTGATAAAGCCATAAGATATTTTATAAATAATAAACTCTTAATTCGTGCAATGATAGAGTAACAATAAAAAAATTAATAATCTTTAATGTGCAGTTTTAATGCAAATAATTGAGTTACTCTGTGATGCTAGAATCTTGCCTATGTATCCTATGGCCATGGTAGGCGTTTCCAGAAGCTAGCCGCTACTTGGTACGGGTCACGGGGCGAGGGGTAGGTCGTATCGATTGGCCTCTCTTTGCCCTCGATGTGACCTAAGAAGTTTTCCATCCTACTGACAATTTTACGAAATCGCATTTATAATACTTACGCTATCAAATTTACCTAAACAAAAATCTTTTACCTAGTACCTGTATCGAGTCAGGCACGAAAATCAGAATAAAGAAAATTGGCTTGGTCTTTAGAAAGATGGAGGTGAGTAGCAGTGGCTGGAAAATGATAATTGAAACGCGAATTACAATGAAAGGAGTTACGTAAAACGCGCAGTTTCAGGATACAAAGGTGATAGGGTCCTGCGTCGAGCACTGAGTCCTCGCCAGGACTGTCACGTCAGCGATGCGGTGGTGCGAGCGCGCATGCGCCCACCCTCTCCCCCCTCTCCCAACCCGCAACACGGAAAACTTTTCCCTGACATAGGTATAAATATAAGAGCTCACCCGTCGGCAACACTTTTTGCCCCCCTCTGTGGGGTGGGAAGGCAAAACTTTTGCCAGCCCGGCTCGGTACTCCGTACACAGCGCTCTTCCACTTTTTCCTGTATATTGAAATGGAGGTGCGGAGAAAAGAGTAGAATTTAGAAGCTGTCGTACAAATTTTAATGAGGAGTGAGTGTAAGGTGAATACGGTGCCGTGTAATGAGCTGGACGTTGAACGGATTTTTTTGAAATGGCTGAAATATAATATTTTAATCATAAGCACCTACCCAACGCAGTATCAGAGAATTAGGGAACTTTAAACTAATAGGAGATTACTGTTAAAAGGGTTTAAATTAGATTTTCCCCGGCTAGCCCGCGTCCACTCGCACCTGCATTATAGATGTCCGCCGGTCAGCCGCAAGGCCGGTCAACACCTAGTTAGCGATAATCACAATTAGGTGAACCGCTACTTCATCACGGCTCCATCACTCGATAACAAGGAACTGTACTGAATGATTAATAACGCGAATCGCGGCTTGTTTGCATTTGGACCGTCCGTTGGGGAGGCTAACAAACTTATGAATAATACGCCCGAGTTACAGACTTAAAGATAAATTGATTTTCTCAAAAACACGGTACCGATTTGCCGTCGCAAGTCGCCAACCTAAAATGTTCCCTCATGGATTTTGTTAATTTGTGTGGGTTATTCAAACAGTTTGTCAGCTGACAGAGGTGGCATATTTGAGGTCTGGTAAGGGTACATTCATCACCGTGGGGTGTAGTTAGTGCATCGTCTGACCCAATGTTATCTATCTGGCGCAGCGACGCGACCTTAGTCCGCTTGGTGACTGATGACTTGCCTTAATTACATTTTATGAAGATGTAGTGGTTTTATGCCTATGTATGAAAGAACATGTTATGAGAGAATTTCGTTTTTATCTCGATACTCCGTTAAGATTCAAGAACAACGCGGAAAATTGGCAAAAAATCAAATAATAGTATGTAATTATTATTCGTGTATAGTGGAGTACTTGAAGTGGGTAATATAGGATTAATGCCTTTATATAACCTTCTGGCATATTTCTTGCAGTTAGCATCCAAAATTCAAGAAATAATAGTAAGCAAGAAATGAATGTTTGGAACTTATGGATCTATGTTTGGTACTTGTCATAAGAACTTTGTACCGCCACGCATGCGTTGTAAGGGACGCATTTTTAGAAAGTTTTATTTTTTACGTACTTATTTAAATCAATCACGTGAATTATCTAACTCAAGTCTTATATTAACGTGTACACGTAGTGATTTATTGATGATGATTTTATCGCATAAATATTGATTGCAATTTATGCCTTTTTTTTTAAAAGTAGGGTTTTTAAGTAATAAACTCTATATGAGTTTCCAATAACCAATTAATTCCGTGTATGACGAATATAATTGTGGTATTTAAAAATTCTGAATAAGGGTATTTATTCAGGATGTATTGCGTTTTTGCTGCAATTTTACTTTATTCTCCGTTATATTCAGTTTAAAAGGTCACGCTCACGTCACGTTTTGATCGTCAAACCGCTAACCAAAGCCCAAACGTTTTGCCTACTGGCCCATACTCACTTACACATAGTTCCTCTCAATCGGCCTCCAACCAGCCGTGAATAAAGGCTTTTTGGTATTTGAATCGACCGTCGACGTACTGCATGACGTCAAAGGTCTCGATATATACATATGTATAACTACGTTAATTATTTTGTACCTATTAAGTGATGCCAAGATTTCGTCCTAGTGGATTTAGATTTTATTAATCTCGTGGAAACTCTTAAATGTTTCGTGATAAAATTGCCAAAATCCTTGCCAAATTTTGTCGAAATCGGTTTAGCTGTATTGGTGTGAAAAGGTAACAACTTTCACATTTATAATATTAGGATTTGTAATGATAATATAGATTTCTAGGCGTCAAATAAGTGCGGAATTTTGCTAAAGTTTGAACGCGTTTTATCCCTAGGAGCACAAATACCTACGAAAATAACCATACTTTGAAAAGTGCTGAAATACGTGTTGGATGTATCCAATTTTTACGCTTCATACTATATGTTAGGCTTAGAAAGGTTTTATTTTAAAATATATTATCTATTTGTTGAAATCAAAATATTCGCCGAAAATTAAACCACAAACACATACACACACGAGCATCGTTGAAAAAGTTACATACTACTATCGAATTCAAAAATAGAATTCGATTTTAGAACTTTGCTTTCAGCCAACTCGAGTCAACGCCATTTGTTGGGCAGAATTGAAATGGATTCAATAAAATTATTGCAATTGATGTTTTCAGCTCAATCCACTCTAATTAAAATTGACTGTATCCGAGTGAAATTTAATCCATGTAAGTATTAAACTAGTTTCTCGTCAGTGGTAATGTTTTTGAAGTAGACAGATTTTTACTTCTACGGATATAGAAAAGGATTTGTCTTTCCTCTGTAATGAATTCTAGTGAATTAATGAACATTCATGATCAATATCATGAATTTATTGAAGCTTATGTTTTATGTGTTCTATTGAAATGACAATCTATTTTCTGTCATTAGACAGTAGGGGCTGATTTGGGAAAATAGTTATTCACGTATCCATAACTCAACCATGTAAAAGCGCCACCATTCAAACGATGTATTTAATGTAGTGTACAGTTCCTAAATAATGAAAAAATAGAGTTTAGATATATCTAATACAAGTCAACAAGTTGGTCTCAACATAACAGATCAATCTATAAATATGTATAATTATACTTAACATAATTAGGAGAGAACTTGTAATTACTTGTAAACGCTTTTTTAATTTGAAAACCTAGATAGTCCAGGTTTATTTTAATTTATATATCGCTACCTAATAAATTTAAACATCATTAAGAAATAATTATAAAAATTAACTAGGTACATACTATATATACATATACATATATATCATATACTCAAGTAATTTTTTTTAAAATTATATTGATTATTTATTTTAGCGATATTTCATATCAAACTTCCGTGGTTGGTGTTAGGTACCTACCTACAACTGAATAATTCGTTAGCTTTTGTATCAAATGAAAGTTATTAATAGATTGGACGTGTGGACTATAATTTAGCAGCAGGCAGCCGAGGGTTAAACTTCTCTGAACTTCCTCATTTATTCACAGGGCGGCTACCATCAGATTGATAGGTCATGCACTAAAATTAGTCATAGTAATTTATTTAACACGCGTTTAAATTCGATCAATAAACTTGGCGAAATAATAAATTTTATCAGAAAAATTAATGTATCCTTTATATATCACTAGATGATTCCCGGATTTAAGGGTTTTTAATGCCCGCAGGAAATTTTTAATTTTCCGGGATAAAATGTAGCCTATGTGTTAATCCTGGGTATAAGCTATCTCTATTCTTAATTTCCAAATGTGGATTGAAATATGAAAAGTCGCTGAGTCAAATATAAAATCAAAGTCAAATAAACAAATAATAATATTAAGAAACACAACGTAGGTGACTTAATAAATCTTATTATCCAATGGTCTTCGCTTGCAACAAATAAAAGAATGACACGATATTTAGCGAGAGACGGCGCCGTTACTCAGTGGAGCTCAGATTTATTGGCGCAATTGACAAAGTGGCAAATGGGCCATTAGAAATTAGGAGCTCCACGGCGGCGCTACGGAAAAATGTACAGCGATATTTCCCGCTGTAAGCAAAATTGTAAGCAATAAATAATACCCGGCTTCAGGTTATACTTGAACCACCCGGTTGTTGTAACTTCGAGAATTTTTTCGGTTTTCATTATTCTTAAAGGGAAATATTTGATGCTAAACTACCTTTTCCAAAGATGAATATCCTGGTTCAAAAACCTTCGTCAACATGAACACCAGAGCCCTGTTTAGGTTCGTCGCAGTAAATAAAGTAAAACCGATCTGCCGATCTCTGCTAGGAGATGTCATATTTCGTCAAGATCGGTCCTTCTTGGCTTGTTGAGGTTGGTCTTTAAAAGGTAACAAACAGAAATGCTGTGAAATTATAATATTAAACTATGGATTTAATCAATTGATATTTTTGATCTGGTGATGAAGTTGGAATCAATATTTCTCATGAATCGTGAAGAAAACCTGAGATGCGAAGTGATGATTTCATGAATAGATAAATTATTGTGTAGCCTTCTTAAAATTTTAAATATTAATTACTATTATTATATTTTTTACAAAAAACGTAAAAGACGCGTTGTAAGGTTCAACGTTCTTATAACTAACAAAGATGATACTAGTGAAGGACTGCTATAAAAACGAAAGCGCCTGTCTAAGTGCGTCGCTTACGGGTTTCTACGAGTAAGTTGTTTACCTTAGGCAGTTGAGGGAAAATAGATTATATCTACCTCGGCTCTAAATCGATTATATCGAATACAATAATCGTAATAATAGAGTTGCCCCGATAGCGAGGGGAACTAATTCCACGAATGTTTTCAGACGATATCTTACGACATGTTTATTATCATTGTGTAATAAAAACGCGTCTAATGACTCGAAAAGATTCGCGGATTCCTTCGGGATTGTCCCACTATTTCATATATGGGTTAATAAAATTTTATCTACAGTTAAACTTTGTTAAACGCTCCGTCTTCGGAGGAATTAGGCTTATAATGTATTTAGTTCTCTGTTCCCTTTTGAGTTGTTTACCTGTCGGATGTTTAATAGTAATATTAAAGTGTTTTAATGATATGGTTGTTTTATTTATACCTATCAAATTATCAAATTATTTGTGTATATTATCATACTTTTCTTTAGCTCAGTTATATACTCAATGTTATCCTATATAATGTGATTGTGTAAAATAGAGGCTGTCCGTCACTTCACAAATTTTTGATTTGGCTTGTTGCTTCCTTACCAGCTGAAAGAGTTAAATTTCATGTTGCAGAGACTGACAACAAATTAAATTAATTAATTTTATGAATCAGAAGCAATCAGTAATTTTTTTAGATTTTTTTTTTGCTTGAATCAGTTTCATCCTTAGGACATTTATTTTTAAAAAAACGAAAAGTAAAATTATATAGTCCGATTAGTAGGTAAATCTAATCTACGTATGTTAGCGAAAAAGAAAAAAGCACTTTCAGATGCAAATAACCTCACATAATGACTTTTAAATGCAAGCAGTGAAGTTTATTAAAACGTCTGCAAGCGCATCAGCGGCGTCGAGCATAAAGGCATTATCTGGTAAGAGCGGGGGCAAGTAAACAGATTATAAAAAAGACATTTGGATACGTCCTCGCATCCCTTTCTTAGACATGGGATGTTTGAATTATTTTTATGCTATAATAGAACTTAAAAGGACAAGAAAGGGTTATAGCGCTAGGTAGTATAGGATAATGTTAGTACATGTGCGAGATTGTCTAATGATTGCTGCAACGTGATAGTAGTCATCGCTGATTGGCTAACATATTTTCACTATTAACCAAAATGCACTTTCGACAGCAAGAATAGCATAAATTCAGCCGATCACCACAACTGAGTTGTAGGAAATATTTATGGAGCTTCCTTGAACTCAACCAGATGGTTGCAGACACTGAGAATCACAGGTTTGATTCCCATTTAAGTCAATTAGTACACAGCCTACTTTCCTAACTACCAGCTACTACTAAAACTAACCAGCTTAATTTCTGGATGCGCTGCACATCATGTAGACAATGGAAACTATAGTAGCCATCTTTTCTAGTGTTATACTCGTATAATATTAAGGGTATTTCAACTTAAACTATATTTATTAGCTATCAGGAGCGAACACGTTCAAACAGTTTAAAGAAAAACAAAATGAAAGCTGCAAAAGCAAACCTTAATATCTGTTGCCTAACATATTATAAGTTTCAACTCAAACCATTGTTCTCTCTAAAAAGCAAGATAAACCAGAACTGTTTGTATGTACGTAGGTATACAAAAGCGCAGATTTCCCCTCTGAATCTTAGTTTTTGTGTGCACTAACTGTGGCGTCCCGCGGGTGCAATGCGTCGGTGTCCCGAGTCCCGCGCCGGCGTCCCGGGGTTCCCGCGTTCACTCGTGCGTGTAGATAAAAAATAAATACTTGCTTCGTTTTAAATTAAGACAAATAAGATTTAAGAAATCTTAACGGTAATTTTGCTATAATGAGTATTTTTTTACATGTAGTGTATATGTAAATCAAAAGATAAGTAAATTAAAAAAAAGCGATAAGAGCCTAATGAATAAGACTTAGGCCTCCTTCTCACGAGGTCCGGGTTTTGAGCGAAGGCATAGCTCTTTGACGTTTCGAAGCTATGAACATTTTATATTAAACTAGTTGATGCCCGCGACTTCGTTCGCGTGGACTGAGGTTTTTTAATTCCCGCGGGAACTCTCTCATTTTCCGGGATAAAAAGTAGCCTATATTTCAGACTATGATCTACTTCTGTGCCAAATTTCAGCAGAATCGGATCAGTCGTTGCGACGTGATTGAGTAATAAACATCCAAACATCCACTGACACATTTATAATATTAGTAGGATAATAAGAAATAATCGTAAGGAAACCGACATACCTGAGAGTTCTCCATAATGTTCTCAAAGAAAATGATCAAACAGAGTATCTAATTGAATTCATAATAACTAGTAGGTAGATAAAGGGAAAACTCAAAATTATTTAGTTCAAACCGAAAACAATGCCAGACTACTGTTCTTACATTCTAAGTTCAATAAGTGAATATCGAGCCAGCCAGGCATTTTGAAATTAACATCTTAAAGCGAAGTTTCGAATTGTTAATCTACGTTCATTCTCCATTTGCTTCGAATGCAGCGGCGATTGGCTTCACAATGGGTGCATTGGATCGAATCAATACAGACTCATATTTTATTATAACTTCGGCAAGACCGACTGTATTGACTATTGTACACATAGATACGTGCAGTCTCGTGTAGGCTGTATTTAATTCAAGTTGGTAGGTAGATTATATTTATAGAAAGTTAGTCGGGGTTAGTTTGGGTGGTTCAGAAATAGCTACACACTAAAAATACACAAAAAAAATTGTTTTGCTTTAGAAAAGGTTTAGTCCCGCCCCATAAATAATTCTGGTGGACATTCATGATCTTTGATTGTTAATTTATGAAATTTACGTAAATTATAATTTTTCTATCTGTAAACATACTTTTGCAGTTGAGTAACTGCGCCATTATGATATTGTATATGTTTGCTGCGCCACAAAAAAATTTATCGAAAATTATTCCTCTTGTATCTATACGCCTAGCGTAGAATGTCGACTATTTTTCATAGGCTTCTCTACTTACTAAAGATGCTTGCGTGGGGAAAATGATAACAATCCTTATTAATAATCCTTAAAAAGAATACCTTACTTACTTTGCCTTCAATTACACAACACCGGGGCAGTGGATTGATATGATTTTCTTCGAGAGTGACATAAGCTATCTTTACCTTTTTAAGCAAAGCTAATTCTCAATATGTTATACTAGAAGCCCGCGCCGACTTCGTCCGGGTTGAAAAATTAAATATTTGTTTTTACGGGACTGATTGCACAGAGCTTTTTGTACGAAGATTGTAAATAAGATCACCACAGGAACCAGAGGAATCTCCCGCGCAGATACCCGCCAACGTGCACCACCGCCGCGCTGACCGGCACCATTTTATTATTTTGTCGCGCGGAAATATTAATTTTCCGATAACTCCTAAGATACTAATTTAAATTGTATAGTGGAAAGAGCAAATATGTTCTAAATTAAGTAATTACGATAATAAACATATTTATTTAGATATAGATTGACATCACATCGGTTAAAGAAGCTTCGAAAATAATTCATTATTTTTAATCAAAATTTGAAAGATAGAAATGGTCACTGTAAGTTATTCTTAGAAGATAGACATATGCTATCGCGGACTTTTTTTTAGAACTTTTTAAGAGGAACAATTCACCCATACATCATTTCATCCAATTACAATATATGACCTTGAAAACGTTTAAGAGTCAAAAAAATTTCCGACTTCTTTAACAAATTTGCACGTAATATCTAGCCATAATACATTTAAGACATAATATATAGCCTATAACCATCTGGAATAATGTACCTTTGAAATGGTGAAAGAATTTTTGAAATAGGTGCGGTGGTTCCAAAGTTTGCTCCGGACATACATACAAACTCACAAAATTCGCGCTTTCTCTTTATTATAATAGTATACAATAGATTGGTTAAATGCTAGTTATTTAGGTATTCATTATTGTCTTAATATTTTAAAATACAAAGTTTTATAATTTAAACATTTCATTTACGTAATAACTCCTGACGCACTCAAGGTAATTATCCAAGTGCTTCACATCGCTAAAACAACTCTGTAATCAAACAAAGTGTCGAAATAGACGGCACGAAGTTTGCAACAAATAAGGCGAGTGCACACGTGCCCATTCAACAAGTCAGGTTGCCGTTTCGCAATCAATCATAATCACGGCCTCTTTCACCTCGACTAATGGGCCACAAAATGGCGGGATGCGTTTAAAATCTGCGAGTGTTGGCAGCATTGGGAGGTAACCGTTCGGAAATTGAACACAATGCGAGCCCGCCGGCTGATCCATCATGTGTCGCCGCAGCCGCACCTGACAAATGCGCACATTTGCTACGGTTTCCGAACGATATTTTCTCCCAAAACATTTTCCCATTCGATCTTCAAATTAAATTAATTTTTTCCAATACCTACACAGTTTTTTAATTATATTTAGAAGAGGATTAAGAACAATGGCAGTGTGCGTGGATTGTTTATGCATTCCGTAGTCGCAATATATAATTTTTCTGAAAATGTACGTATGTATTAATTTATCATGCGGGCGCTTTGAGTACCTATTGGTTATAGTGCGGGCGGCGGAGGGACCTCAAAATTTGGCAGAATATTTTTCTTGCGCCATACATTTCACCACTAATGGCCACTCTCGCAGTTATTTGTTGTGCGATAGCTGATAATATTTTTTAAAGTTTTAATATGTTTTAATGTGTTTTAATAAGCATCTTAAAATAACTGTAATATTAAAGAAGGTGTAAGGAACTTAAAGTAGTCTGCACGACGCACTGTAACTTCAACCACACATATCTTTGATATTATAAAAGTATAAGAGAATTTAGATGGATATTATAAGAATTTTTTAATTTTGAAGCCACCTTGATCTCAGCGCGTACGATTTCCACCTCACGGCAATCAGCCGTGCACCGCCGCGCTGCGACGCACGATTCCATTGTTCGCTCTGTTATTTTAATTTTTTCCCCGCGCGGAATGTCTTTGAGACTGTTCAAATGACGCGTGTAATATCAAGGTTCGGAATCGTCGTTTGATGTAGAAAGATTACGGTATTTGGAGATGAGCGTTTTGTATTTTTCACTCGGAGAAGGGAACAATGGAAGCGTCGATTCGCCGCTCTGATCCCTTTTGTGGTGCGCCGAACGAAACGGTTCGTTTTGATGTGGCCTCCACTTTGCAGTGGTCGTCTACAAACAATCTAATGAACAGGAATTGAAAACTGTACTTATTTGTTTGGGGAAACTTTTTTACGTAAAAGAGCTTTTTATGTAAAAGAGTGAGATATTAACATTTTCAGTAAAAAATAATAAAAGTAAGAATGTACCTTTTCTATCTACCTTACTTTACCTCATCTATCTATATGATATCATATGTAAACTAAATCTAACTTACGAGTATAACGTAACTTGCATTGTTTCCACACAAGTGAATAAGTTTGATTTTTCATTACAACAAGTGAACCCCGACATGTTAGAACAGTCTAATCGCTAGTCAGTAATCGTTAAAATAAAAATATGTAATCCGCCATTTTGTGGCGGCGGCCATCTTAGACCGATTTCCATCAGTCTAAGAACAATCCTGATGAATTCCCTTCTCAAACAAAAAAACAAAATCAAAATCGGTTCATCCGTTCGGGGACTACGATGACACAGACAGCCACACAAACACACACATAGACGCATCAAACTTATAACACCCTGTCGCTTTTGCGTCGAGGGTTAAAACTGAAGCCAGTATTCATGGCACTATCTCGCAATTAGTAAACTATAAAAGTTTTAATAATAATAATTTTAGCCAACCGTTGTAGTGTTGGTGATCTAAATATATAAAAGGCAAAGGTGACTGACTGACTGACTGACTGACTGATCTATCAACGCACAGCTCTAACCACTGGACCGATCGAGCTGAAATTTGGTATACAGGTAGCTGTTAGGACGTAGACATCCGCTAAGAAAGGATTTTGGAAAATTTCAACCCAAAGAGGGTTAAATAGGGGGTTAAAACATCGAACCTAACGTCAGCGAAGCCGCGGGTTAAAGCTAGTTTTTTAATAAAATACAAGCATTTTCCATAACAAAGCTGAGTCGTCCAAAAACTTTTTCATACGCGAGGAACCGAAAAACAACAAATAATCAAAACTGAGTATGTGTTTGGTTTTTCCAGCATATAGAGTGAGCTTGGAAGTTTTACCACGAATGGGCCCTAATGACCCGGGCCGGACACTATAACGTACGAGTATCCCGGGACCGCTACAAATGCGACTGATTCGCACCCGGCCACCCCGGGGAACAGCGGCGGAAACATTATAAGAAGTTATGATGAGTTCACACTCAACAGATTGGTTCACATTCGCTATATTATTAAAGTTACTTTTATTTTAAAGATCTCTTCGTTACGGCCTAGATTTCTAGGAACTTGTACTAGTTGGATCGGCAAAGTCTATCTTCTGATCTAGTGTCTATAATTCAGTTCATTAAATTGAACATTGCTTCTACCTACTTCGAAGCAAATACGTCTCCGTTTTAGACTATATAACCGCTTTTGACAAAACGCTCATTTGCTGCAAGAATGTTAGAATCTCGAAAAAGTGTTAGTGATTTTAAGCAGTAATAAAGAAAAAATCTGAAAACTACATTAGTTGAAAAGTAAGCTCACAGAAGACTTTATAATATAAACTTAACTAAGAATTTGAAAATTTTGTAACATTTAGACATATTATTTTAAAAATCAGGATTTTTGAGATAAAACAGTGTTGCAGCAAACAAGCGTACCTTTTTTTTAACTTAATATTGCCACCTTAAAGATTCACGAAACTTTAATACTGAGTTCGATACGACTTTTAATTAATAAAGCCTTCATTTGCGTTTATTGAATAGTTAAAATGTTACCCGTTAGCCCCTGTTATCTTAGGAATTAATCCGTGACTTCAGTCGCCACCGGCCACTGGTCTCCTAGTTACCTGCGCCAATCTGCGTTAATCAGGCCCACCTGCTGACGCACGTCCTATTAGCGCGTCCAACCCTTGCCCGACCAGGATTGTATGATTGTGCCAAATCGGCAAGATAATGCCGCGTATTTACTTTGATTCTCGTCGTTAAAAGTTCGGGGGGCTGACGAGGGCCGTCGTTAGGGCCCTAATGGCAACCATTTGTCTTGTCCGGCCTCTAGTTGTGCCCCACTAATGAAATTATTGCCGCAACTATAGTAAAGGTTATAAATACCCCCTGAAAGGCCCGAGCGGACGCCACCTTGTTTCGCACTAATGGACCGGTCAAACTGTAAACTGTGTTATCAATGAAATTACAATTAGTGTGGGGATAAAAATTACCGAGGGTCGGAAGTTGCATTTCCTATGCTTAACATGGATACGAAAGTTTCGCGTGTTTCCCTTCATTATAGGTATACCTAATTATTGGCCCCATATTAGTATGTTTGTATATCACAGTTTACATTTGATTATATCTACCAAGGACATGATTGCTATGTACCAATACGAAACTGGCTTTATGATTCATCTCTCCAATAGAATAGTTACATTAAAATATTATGATATGCTAAATGTCTGTCCTTGTTTGTTGGTTTGTCCCAGTTATAAGACAACAGCGCTCATCTCTGCGCCAGGGAGGTCATCAAAAACCGGTTCGGTTGAAAATCCGAATTTAACGTGAGCGAAGCTGCGGGCAAAAGCTAGTGACTAATAAAAATATAAAAATAATTTGGTGCAACAAATAAATGATCAGTGTTGATAAGGTAAACGTATGCCCGGTCACGTTACACGCTAAATGACACTTGCGAAGAGTTCGAGAGTGTAAAGTTGGGCGATATGAACACAATAAAACGCGACATTCTCCTCAGTGTTTGGGTGAATGTGTTGGGCAAGAATGCCATCTGCCTTGGACAATCAAAACTTTGCGGGGACGGAATTTTCTGCTTAACGTCCGGCGTATTGCTTCGGACAGCCAGCGCAGTGACCCGAGTGGTGTCGTGGCCATTCCCTCTGATGTTTATGATATTTGCGTATTATGATTCACTTTTATTAAAAAAAATTGTCTGTCTGTTTGAACACGCTAATCTCCAAAACTACTTGGCGAATTTTCATGTGGGTTTTCATAGGTAACTTTTACATAGCTCGGAGGTTCTATTTCATCAAAATCGGCACACAAAAAACCCTACTAAGATATCCTAATCTAAGATATTAAGCGATCTTATTAGTCTGTAATTGGACGCAGATACGCAATAATGAGTCAACCCGCACAACTTATTAATCGAAAAGTTAACTTTATTCTTTTACTTTATGTATGTAAGTATTTATTTCATTTGGCTGGGATCAAGGTCTGTGGGTTGAATCGTTATTGCGTATCTGCGTCCAAATCTCATTTGTGTCTTTCGTGATATTGGTGTCGGTAAATGAATGGATGTAACGTTCCTGCCACCTAGAGATGAACATAAAATTACAGCAAGTGGCCGCATATGACGGAGTTACGTCAACTCGTTTGTACGGGGGCGATTTGGCTGATGAGAGTGATGATACAGGGTGATTTTTCCGAGGATACAATAATATTATTTAAATACACTTTAAATAGGAACCAGTTGGCAGTTGGTCCATAGTCGTTACTCACATAAAATATACTTTATCAAAATTTTCAGCAAGTACAAAAATATTTAAAATTTTACAACTATTTTTCTCATTTTTAAATAAACTAATAAATAATATAATTTATTCGAATATAGGTAAAATAAAAATAAAGTTACAGTTGAGTTGAATTAACGTATTATCTGTTTCGTTTGACTTTGTGATTTGATGATAAAAAATGTTATTAATGACTACTTAGTTTTAGAGATAAAGAAAAACAATCAATCTCAGCTTTATTACCTAACAAGGTGATGCCCGCGGCTTCGCTCGCGTGGATTTATTTTTTTAAATCCCGCGGGAACTGTTTGCTTTTCGAGGATAAAAGCACCCTATGTCACTCTCCCAGTTCCGAACTATACCTATGCAAAAAATCACGTCGATCCGTTGCAGTGTTGCGCCGTAATTGAGGGACCAACCAACAAACAAACACACTTTCGCATTTATCATATTAATATTATAAATGCGAAAGTTTGGATGAATGTTTGTTACTCAATCACACCGCAATTGACTGAACCGATTTGGCCGAAAGGCACAGAAATAGATTTTAGTCTTTTTTTATCCCGGAAAATAAGAGTGAAAAAACCTCATTGCCACGCGAACGAAGTTGCGGGCATCGACTAGTCTTCTAAATATATAAAAGGCAAAGGTGACTGACTGACTGACTGACTGACTGACTGACTGACTGACTGATCTATCAACGCACAGCTCTAATCACTGGACCGATCGAGCTGAAATTTGGCATACAGATAGCTGTTAGGACGTAGGCATCCGCTAAGAAAGGATTTTTCAAAATTCAACCTCGAAGGAGGTAAAATAGGAGTTTAAAAAATCGAACCTAACGTGAGCGAAGCCGCGGGTTAAAGCTAGTAAAAAATAAAATACATCACACAGCACGGCACATTTTTATACATCCTATATATAGTAGGTAAGTATTTCATTTCGCACATATTGCTGAAGTACAAACCATAACGTATTAAGTTAATGAGAGACAACGCGTCACTTCTGGGGGAAATATTGGAGGAGCGCTACTTCATACTCGGAATACGAATTTATTGTTTCATCAACACGGGATTATGTGACGACTGACGAGTGAGGAGTTGTATCACAATCACGTCTTAGTCAAAATAAACCGAATTTTTTTCACTATTTCTTTCTTGTCGCACGTTCACATTATTCTAATAGGATTACAGTTAAGAGTAGGATTTTTACTTATCAATGTACTTGATTCACCATTCGGTGCTAAATGTAAGGTTTTGAGGCCACCCCCGCCGTCGTTATGCGTAAATAACTATACAAATAAATAATTATTTTTTTATTTTTTTATTCGATGACAAGATGGCCCTTGACTGCGATCTTACCTGATGGTAAGTGACGATGCAGTCTAAGATGGTAGCGGGCTAACTTCGAAGGGGTATAGCAGTGTAAATTCAACCCATACCCCTAATCGGTTTCTACACGCCATCGTGCCGGAACGCTAAATCGCTTGGCGGCACGTCTTTGACGGTAGGGTGGTAACTAGCCACGGCCAAAGCCTCCCACGAGACCAGACCAGAGACAATTTAGAAATTATAAATTCCTAAATTGTCCCCGGGAATCGAACCCGAGACCCACCAGTTATAAGACCACAGCGCTCACCACTGCGCCAGGGAGGTCGTCAATACTACATGTAACCAACTCGTAAATAAACAATTCACGCACACTTATGATCAATGATTCTAAGTAATTTTCGTTACGTTTGTGTTAGATAATGGTATGAAGTCATTTAGGTATTTTCATTAATTTCTTTTTGATTTTATCGCAAATAAAATGAAATTGATGGCACATAATCTTAATTTAATATAATTAGGTATATGCGAAAATAAAAATGCAGGGAATATCGTAACGTCAAATGTACATACTCATTAAATTTATAAAGCGTCTATAGTCGAAGTGGGGTGGAATAGAACACACGGCTCTGTACTTTTTTTATTAATTTACAAAATAAAGTTATAATCTTGTTAGCGTCCCCGCCCGCCTCCATTGTGACACCACGTTACCTGGACATTGTAATAGGATCAACTTATAAAACACTAAGTATGCAAACATCAAAAGCGTTTCACAGAATAAAAGAGTACCGCCTCGCTAAGAGGCTTTTCATCTCGATTGTTTTGATTTTTAATTTTTTTTCGTACAAAAACTTTTAATATTTTCATACTCAACCTTATTAACGAACTGTTTGAAATACACAGGTATAATATTTGTATTGGGCTGTCAATCCTGTTTATGTTGTACGAAGGGCGTGCTTGAGACATAATAACATTTCGATAATTTGATAAAATAAATATGAGAGCCCCTCGATAGTGTACCGGAGAGCAATAAACATGACAACATCGCTTAGCCCTAACGGTTATGGAGCAAAATATTTGAGATCCATTTACCAAGGATATTAGCCGTTAAAGAGGTACTTGAAAGGCAATGGAGCCTTTACCTTCGGACCCTTTGGGAGGCGCTTTCTCAAGGAGCCGAAGGTGTTGTGCCCCGTCCTAAATACGATCTAATTACGAAATAGTTTCAGTTCTTGATTTATAGATTAAGTTTAGCCGAGGCCGGGTCGCACACGCGGCACGCTGGTACACCACCGACATATTAAAATCCTTTCTCGTGTATCTTGAACCGATAGCTGCGACATGCTACCTCGGTCATCTGTTAATAATAAAGCTAAATGTGCCATTAATCATTTCAAATATTTGATAAACACACTAATTTAATGTTTAAATCAGCTGAAGTCCACAACTTCGTCCGCAGGAATTTGCCTTTTGTTTTATATTCGGTCGGAATTCTTTGGTGAAAAGTATCCTCACGATCAATTTCCTTGCCATTCTTTTTTCTTAAAATCGGCTCAACAGTTTAGTCGTGGAATAATAACAAACAGGCAGTGAGATCTACATTCGTATTTATATAAAATAAGTATTATTTGTTAATTAAAAAACTTAAAACATTAACTTAGGCTTTTTAATATTTAAATTATTTTTTATTTTTTTCTCTTGCAGCAGATAAAAATGTTATTGGGCACTATTTTCAGTAGAAGCAATTAAGCGTCTATTCAATATGAGCCAAGTCGGTGAATAAATTAAGGTAGATTAGACATATAAATTATCAATGCACTACAAACAGTGGCTTCACCGGGGTCGGTATCGGGAGGTGTTAAAGGAAAGACGGGACAATCTCAAGGCATTATCGGATTCCGTGGGTGTACCGTTACAATGGATGTTCCTGACCGAGCCGAGCTTACACTGTGGGCCCAGTACTTTGTACCAAATCACTTCGAGTAGATTTATTGCCAAGTGTCCCCATTACCCCACTCTCCCCCCATATAAATCGTGGAATAAGTGTTGCCATATTTACTGGTGACGTATCGCTAATCATGGCGCCTTCTGCGCTCCAGTTGCGACTCGAGAATAGTAATTATTAATCCGACCATCGGATGACGAATCCCAGTAATTCATATTATGAAATTTATTGCCTCGCGGTCTTGGGTCAAGTGAGATCTCGTAGTACGCACATGTGACGTAGAGTGTATGAGTAGAGTTACTAATGAAAATTACTCAAGGTGAATGAAATTGTTCATCGCCCATCAGTGGCGCTACAGGGGGAAGTAGATTGGTGATGAGTTATTATGGAATCCTTGTCTGGAAGAGTTGAAAAAAAAATCATAGCACCATATTATTATGTTTTTTTTTTCTCGATTAACTCTATCAATCTCGTCTTCACTAATCCAATCGAGATTGAAATCTAGAGATCGCCTTCTAAAAAAGCATAAAGCATATGAATAGCCTGCCTGTATACAATATATAGTAACCAGCAGTAAATATATCTCATAGTTAGTTTCATAGAGTAAATGATATAACGTTACATAGGTATGGGTGGGAGAGAGGACTTTTAACAAACCTGACGATGGCCAAATGTCATTTTCTTAGGCTCGAGTGAACATCTATACAGGGTGTCCCACGGCTATGCCACATGGAGGGGAAGTACCTTAAATATTGTAGATGGAACATTTTACTGAAAGAAGGCTTCATTTTAATTTAAAAAACAATTTAAACTGCATTCATAGATTTTTGAATAATTGCCTGGTTGAACCGGGACTCGAACCCGCTATACGAGAAAAAAAATTAACCTGTATCTTTATCATACCGATCGGAAGGCTTCATCATAAGGATTATTTTTTGTTAAATAATATAGCATGAGAAATAAAAGGAAGACCATGAATTTTAGCCTTTGATGTAAAATTTTGTTCAGAAAAATGAAAAGCTGACATTGGCGTATCGACATACAACTGATATGAACTATTACTAATGAGTACCCACTTGAGAAGTACGCATCATTTCCCGATCCTTACTATCCTTACTAATCCTTACTTATATTACCTATAAATGCGAAAGTGTGTTTGTTTGTTGATTTATTGGTTTGTCCTTCAATCCCGCTGCAATTCGTAGCTCTGTTGCAACGGGATTGAAGGACAAAATTTTACATCAAAGGCTAAAATTCATGGTCTTCCTTTTATTTCTCATGCTATGTTATTTAACAAAAAATAATCCTTATGATGAAGCCTTCCGATCGGTATGATAAAGATACAGGTTAATTTTTTTTCTCGTATAGCGGGTTCGAGTCCCGGTTCAACCAGGCAATTATTCAAAAATCTATGAAAGCAGTTTAAATTGTTTTTTAAATTAAAATGAAGTCTTCTTTCAGTAAAATGTTCCATCTACAATATTTAAGGTACTTCCCCTCCATGTGGCATAGCCGTGGGACACCCTGTATATATAACTTGCAATATAATCTACGTTGTCGAGATGTGCCAACTACTACTCTAAATAGACGCCTTACATAATATCGTTTCACCACTCGCACTGTAAATAAGCCTATAAAATATACGTGTAGGTGTCTCAGTTCTTAAAATCACGTTTGGAAATATCTCTAATCAATCCACTGGATCAGCCAGTTGGCCTTCAAGCGAACCGCGAAACCTATTTATCCTAATCGGCTCGGACCGGACATTTGTTTGTTATCAAAATGTAATTAGAATACCCTCTCAGGGAGGTGATTTACTAATTACAAGGATTATCTTCCTTACAAGGGCTAAGTGAATTTCTAATCACCTTACCCAAGGTATATTTATTTTTCTGTTGCAAAATCCCTACTAATGCTATCCCTAATAATAAATATGAAATTGTGTATGCTAGTTCGTTCGGCTTTAATCACTGCAGTTTTGTAATCATCTTTTAGATCATCTATATTATAGACTTACAAACCTGTATTTCAGTACATACCTCCTAATACTGTTGTGTTTTAAAATATTCTTTGACTGTACAAAAAATAACTAGGTACTTTTATTATAACGATACAAGTAAAGGATATAATTTATTTCCTGTTGCAATATACATAATGTTAAAACTTAAATGTATGTCGCACTATATGTAAGAAATTTAAACGCGTCTAAATTGTCTATGGTCTCAATATAAGTTATTCTTCTTGTCTAAGACACCAACACGGTAGCAGCGTATTTGATTCTCCTCCTAGCTTCTGGATCCTGATTAATTTCAACGAATATTCCACAAGGAACATCAAAACAGTTGTAACGTTTATAACGTTATTTTGAGGGACTTTCTATCCATCTACACGTAGGTGTAGATATATTTGACGATACTAATCAACAAATATGAACACGACTGTTCAACTCACTCCATCTAAGTACTTAATTAATTAAAAGAGTCCTCTAGATCCTCCAACTCCAATCTACTCCATGTTTACCTGTACCCATGTTTGTGCGACTAACGAACGAGTTAAATCTTAATTATTTATTTAATTTAGAGCCATTGCCTAGTCGGCATCTGCCCAATCTAGTAATGCACGCGGTCCCATATTATCCTTTGTCCTAACGTAGAATTAATCATATTCGGGATTCAATTTACATAACAAAATTTACACAAGACCCAATTTATGACAATTATCAAATTAAAATGGACTGGGTAACGCGCTCACAGATAAGGAAATTAAATAAAAGATCCATATTAATGTGTTTAATGTGTTAAGTGTTAAGTAAATTTGGGTGTAATCGCGCTAAGCCTTTTTTCGGAGCGGTGAATCCCGGGCTGAGAAAAATGCGCTTGGATTTATTGGCTTGTTACCGGGATTTAAAAAAGGCGGTTGTAGACGGGACGGGAATGCGCCCCGGTCGGCGTTTGATGCTTGCAAAAGAGCCACTTGTACTGATGTTCATTTTTGCAATCGTTCCAATTTTTATGATTAATTTTATTCCCGGTAAATTCTTTGCTTTGGTATATTTCTCTGACGAAAATTTACTCTTTGTTTTGTTACTGTAGGTATTGTTTATTGGGGCCATCATAGATTAAGATTAAGATGATTATAATGATATTTAAAAAAAATTACGTCAGGGTCAAATTGACAAAAAGTCGTATTAGGCAGGAGACATACCTATAGAACTCTAAAGTCAAGCTACAATGTGCAACAACAAAATCTTCAAACAATATTGAAGAATTTGATACAATAAGGCTAAAGGTTAAGTTAAACGATGATAAAAGGAATCGTAAAATTCCTACTAGAAGGTTTCCAATAAAGATACTAGAGAAGCCCTGTGATTGCGGCAATATCTACACGGGCCCCCGATTGCTCATCAAGCATTTTAAGTGACTCTTAGAGACTCTTGAGACTCTCGGGGACTTCTTAAATATTCACACAGAGTAACTTCCGATCGCATCTTCCAGTCACGACTTTTGGAAACCAAATGTTATTAGTTAAATTGAACGTTTGCTCTGCGTTCGCTTGGAAGACGTCTTCGAACTTATTAGAGGAGGATAATTGATGAAATGATTCATTTATTGAATATTTTCGTAATTTTCTATGTACGTACTTTATTTTTTCAGCCCTAAATTGCTCGCTCTCGTCCCACCCATCAATCAATATTCTTCAGATAGTATACTTTGTTATTGGTATGCACGTATAGTATCATAGTTCAAAGAACTGATGCTTGTTAGGGTCCTAAGGTACAGTAGTGGCGATCTCTACTAACTGGACCATACAAGAGACTTTTTTCCAACCGTGTATGCCATCGGTCGATGAAGATAGACCTATGGCATATGACGGAAAGGGTTAATAGATGACAATGTAGATGATATAACAAGATGGAAATAATCTTTGATATCACGTCTCTCTGTAAAAAACTTCTAAAGGTCAGAGTTTCCATAATATTTTCTTCAGACCTTTCATTCTTCGGACCAACCTTAAGGAAAAAGTACTGTGGTACTGCTATGAATATTTTCCTCCGATTTTTTATCCACTGTTTCGCGAGAACGTGACGTCTGTCGAGGGAGTGACAGCAATAAATGAGGTAAATTAATAAAGGGGAGCGGTTAGTTACAATTACGTTTTTAAATGTAAGCAAGCCGGCTCCTTGTTGCGCTTTGATTTTTCTTTCGCGACATGCCATTTGTCGACTTGTTGCTGTGAAAAGAAAACGGAGTAAGTGGAATATGAGCAATGAAATTACTAATGTTATCAATAAAGCTTTTAAGCAAAACAGCGATAACGGCGATAGGGCTATCGCTGTTATTTGATAGCTATATTGTGACGATCGATTTCACCTTAGATTTGCTAAATTTGTGGTAAGTTTTGCTATAACTATCCATTCTATTCAATAAAAAAGAGTCCGCGAGAGTAAGAGAACATGATAGCAATCGGTTCACTGTAACAGCTGACTGTAGCAATAAAAATACGGTGATAGGATTACTGATTTCGTTATGAGTGAAATATGTATCATATTCTAAAATTTTAGGTAAAAGCTGATAAAAACTGCCTTTTATGGTTTATAGTTATACCATTACTGTTACTAATATACATAGTATAGTTTTTAGTATTTGTTACGTTCCCTCAAATATGGTTGAGCGAAGCAATGGCTGGATCATGCGTCGTGCTCGTGAACGGGTGCCGCCAACGGGAATGGGTCTGCTTTGACTTCCCATGCTGACATGTGTTAGATTATATATATTGTATTTTTGAAGCTTCACTGTGGAAGCACTGTATACTTAGCTTAGTTTTATTACTTATTGTAAAATTAGTTTATTTTATTTTTTGAAAAGAGCAACTGCTGAGTTTCTTGCCGGTTCTTCTCAGCAGAATCTGCATTCCGAACCGGTGGTAGATTTTTGACTTATCATAAGTGCTACAGGGTAGCCTACCTGAAATAAATAAATTTTGAATTTTGATTTTTTTTTTTTTAATTTTTTAACCATTAAATAAAATAAGGATGTACGTTAGTAAATACCACTTTACATAATAATATATATTATGAGATGTGTATATTAGTTTATATAATAGACGCTCTATTTAAAGTTCCTATGAAATTAATAGGTAATCCTGTTTCACCATCTCAAAATATAATCTTTAACCGATGAATAAAAACGTTCTAACAGATTGAAACTATGAAAACGTCATAACGTCATTTGCGGTGGTGAAATACGTTATTAGTCTTAGTAAGTTTATACAAAAGGATATAGCCGAATCTCATTTTTTTATTTAAAGATATTGAATTCACTTGCGTCTCTTTCGTCGCTGTCCGTCATTAAGCTTTGATTTCGCCGAGAAGCAAAGGGTTCAGAATAAAAATCGCGACCCTCCAAGAAAAATCGGGCTAAGAAGGGGAAAAGAAATACCGGGCGAGCCGTTGTTTCCCAGAGCCGAGGGTAACCAGGTAGAGCCAAATGAATTGCAAACAGCATTATTATTTCCTCAAGGAAGTCGTATATATTCGCGGCCTCCTTTATTTTAACGTTTCCCGCTTTATTCATTTTTTTCTTACCCTTTTTTACTGCCGACAACCTCGTAATATATTGTAAACGCACAGCGAGTGCCGGCTGTAAACAACTATTACAAGTTAATAGGTTTTGCTTCGGTGTTTTTGATATTTTAAGTGCAGAAAAGTTTTTGGCTAGGTTCATACCAACCATATGCGTAACCATAACCATAGCTAAGTATTTTTTTTCATCCTTCAAAGAAGGTAAATTTCATTTTACTTAGGGGGAAGTCCCCTAGTGGCGGACACTTAAGGTTTTTATGAAAAATAAAAAAATCTATTTAGAAAAATATTACTTTATTTACGTCTTATATTAGTCAACAAAACTTAAAATCAATATCAATTATCAAAAATGCAACTTCTGCATAAATATATTCAAAAACATAAATTAAACTTTGGTGAAAAAAACGCAGTCTCTGGAATTGGTCCCTAGTATCGGACAGACTTCACTTCGAACCCCTAGCAAACCCCTGTAAACTTGTTTGGTCCCATAAACCCATTTTCAAAATTCTTAAAAACTGTTATTGATTACTTACTAACAACAATGAACACTACTTTATTAAAAACAAATATAGTAAACAACTTATAACAGATACACCTGTAACACTCACCTAAATCTTACGTGACGCAGTGTCGTCCGACCAAAAACAGTAACCAACTACTCCCACTGTTGTCGCGCGCGTCACGGGCAAACCGGGTCCCGTGACTCAGTTTTGCTGCATCCCCCCGCACCCCTCTAACTCGTTTTTGAATCGCTCGCTTGCTTAGTCGCGTTATAGTACGAGTGTCCGGTACTAGGTGCCATCCGGCGTTACGGGACTTCCCCCTATCTATTTAGTGCCATTTTTTACCTGATGGTAATAATAATATTTAACCGAGGAGTTTTGTCCTAAATCTAAGTAAGTCAATTTCTGTATTGAAAATCAATAACGATTTTCCTTCGATTTTCGGATATAGCTCCATACGTTATAAGTTAAATTTATTCGTCAACGTTACTCAGCCATAGTACATAATGTACTATGTCAGTGTCACGTAGTATATTGAAAATACTCGTTTTGTATTTTGTACCTTTCATGTTTAAATACTAAAAATGCCACAAGCATTTTAGTGTCTAAATAAGTCTTATCCGAGATTCAGATTTACAATACAAAAACTGTCAAAACGCCCAAAATTCTTCGGTTAAACGTCACTCGACGTAAGTGAAATCAGCACTTAATTATGTTCCTATTTACATTAATCTTCAATACAATAGCCGTAGAACTATCACGTAACCTCTCTAATTAGTTCTTACAAACGTTATAGCGGTATAAGAACAAGTACGTTTCTTGGATGAATAGTTCTCATCGTAAAATCCGCTATAAAAGGGCGATAACTGCCGATTATGACCGCCTTAACAGCTCTCTAATAATGAATTGTCTTTAGTATAATGTTTGATCGTGATTGTACAAGTTTAGTCTTTGTTCTCCAGTAATAACCAAGTAATAACAATTATAATTTGCGTGTCTTATTACGAAAATAATGGTGACCTAATATATTTTAAATTTTATTTATTCGAGCACTGATTTCAAAAAAAGATAATAAAAATCGAGCCTACCAGTGATCGTAGTGCTGGCAGCTTGGCAAAAGAATTAGTTTGACCATCTGAAAGGTTAATGCTATCAGCGTCTTGGGTAGGTACTATGCTGCGCTGTGATGAAATCGATGATTAGTTTAGTTTTAATTTTATTAGTAATTTACTTTCAATTTAGATTATTCAAGTAAGATTTGCATTTTTAATTTTTTTTACCTTTTTGATTGTAATGTCATCTAATATTATCTGCGTAGGTGCATAACTGTATAATAGGTAAGTAGAATTTTTGTAGCAACAGACACCTAAAAAATTTAACGCAAAAATGTTTAGGAAACGATGCCGCGTTATAATTTTGTGTTAAGCCTTTTAAACCGGCAAACAGCAACCATTATCGGAATACGAGTATATAGAGTAAGTAATACAAAAATGGAATATGTTTCCTGTTATGAGTGTGTCTGTGTCTCGTACAGGGGAGGTCGGGGATGTGGAATATATTCGAAGAGTAATAAAGCAGCGAGCGGAGCCAATAAACGTAGATTATCGGGAGTTATGATGCGATTCTCGTTAATGTGACACGACAATAGGCCGCGGGGACTCCCTCGAGGTGCTCCCTATAATGTGGAGATAGACTTTTTAATTCGATACTAACAATGTTGGCCGCTGACTGCAAACTCACCTGGGCGTCAGCAACGATTCAGTCTAAGCTGAATTTAGGTTTACTCGGAACGGGTATGATAGTTTACTCAAACCTATATTTCTATTAGTAGATCAAATAATTTGTCAAGAAATGTAATTTAATAAAAAAAAAGTATGTTTGTCTGTTGATTTGTGCTTCATTCACGCCGCAACTGGAGAGTGACATAGGCTATTGTTTATTCTTGAAAAACCAAAGGGTTCGGTGTTTTAAAATTAAACACATCGTAAATGATGTAGCAGGTTGGTTGATGTAAAATGTAAAATTTAAAAATCTATTTACTTTGAAAACTTATTTCACTGAAAAAAATATTTGTCAATTTATGTTTAAATCTATTGATTCCAAAATAAAATAGTTGTGGTATATTTTAATAAACTTATTTTTAAACACATTTTATAAATACAAGCCTTCTCCATGTTTATCACATAGCCTGAAGGGAGCATCACTCAGAGCGTATAGACAAAAAGTGCTCTGGTTCATGTTATGAAGTCAATTTATCATCAGCAAACCGGATAATTGTTCCCTGGAATGCTTTGGTCGCCTATACCTTTGATGTAAGTATTGTACGTATTGCATATTAATAATATATTTCGTACCTGTCTGAAGCTTTACATATCATATAATTTTTTTATCGTAATAACTTAATTTTCAGGTTACTTTAGCTAACTTAATAAACCAACCATTAAATCAACAACGGTTCAGTAAAAACCAAATTAAAATTTCATTAGAAGTTTAAAATTTACTGTGAGTACACATACAAAATTATTGCGACTTTTTTACGCTATTATACAAATTTGACTTTTAGCAGAATTTCATTACCTATAGAAACTGTCAGAACGTCCAAATTCCTTAAACGTTACTCAGCGATGGTGAAATTAGTGCTTAAGACCGATTTCACTAAAGTAAACAAGTCTTATCCAAACGCATATTGACAGATTTTCATAACAAAACTTTCAGAACGCCTAGTTTATTCCTCGGTTAAACGTCACTCGACGTCTTTGATGAAATCGGCACGTCGTAATATAGTTTTTAAACTGTATGCTATAATTAAATTGTGGTGATTTTTTATCTAAAGAAATAAGATACCTACATTGCTGAAAAATCAATTCCAAAAAGAACAAGCCAGTGGTTCCGATACGCAAACACTTCGACATAGAGTCAATGTTGACTTTGCCCGACCTCCCCTCGTATAGCGACAATAAATCGTATAAATAAATTACCTTTGTCAATCTAATATGATCCTGTTTGTTGATATTGACGACTCTTTCTTTTACAAATAGGAACAGATCCATTGTTTTTATTAAATTCAGCATTTTCGCCATTTTTGATCATAGTTCCCCATTAAAAATTGCTGTTAGTAATTTCATTGAAATGATTAGTTCTAGAAAAAGTCGTCTGAACAAAAATGTTCACGGTTCTACTAAAATTTTAAATTCGTCATGGCTAATAATCTTTAAAAAAGCTGTCTAGCAAACAAAATTACACGGTGCAGAAAATATAAATTAGGTTAACAATTACAAAAATAAAATCTTTTCTTTATAATCGAATCAACCTATCTCACGTCTTATCTAAACATAATTCTATAGATAACAATAAAATGTGTTATCTCTTTTACCAGGAAAAAAATCAACGTTTTTGCCACAAAATATCGAAGTGGATAGCAAGGCCAAAAATTAATACCATTTACGCGAGGGAAGTCGTGGAATATAGATACCGGACGCAAACAGAGCTATACGTCGGGCAAGCCGTCGTAAAAAACACGTTAACATCCATTCACATTTATGCCCCTATTTGTGCGCGACCGCTGGTCCCGTACAAAGTAACTGATTGCCTCTACCGAACTGCGCTATTTGTTTTCATGTTGGCCTTTTTTTTACGTTGTTTGTGATAGATGCGATTTGCGACTCCCTTGTCCATCAAATAGCCTGCAGATGAATTATACAAGCCTAAGTATAAGTTAAGCAACTGTGAGTAGTAACTCAGTTGTTAATTAGGAAGTAGATTTTTTATTTAGTTGATTTTATTTGTTATTAGGAACAATGACACTATGTTCTCGAAAAAAATGTTAAATTAAAAGATTTAAAAAGCCCGACTGATTTAAAGGAAATCAACTGAAAATTTACAACTTTAAATTGACATAGATCGTAAATGGTCATTCAAAATGAAAAATGATAAAAGAAACCTAACAATGATTTTCAAATACCTATTCAATGATACCCCGCTTAATATAGTTTGTCGATTTTCATTTTTTTCTTTTCCACAATATAGCGTCTGGTGGTCGCCATATTGAATTTTGATTACTGTCTTTAATGACACATCCAAGATTAACACAAATTGATTGACGTAAGAAGAATCATCAAACCACGGTCCACGCGTTTGGTCTCCAGAGCGCCACATACAAACAAACAGTATACCCTAAAGGTTACACACAGGTTAAATATAAAATCTTATAGACTCTATTTTATAGCGTTCATTGTACCTAACTGTCGGCTGCGAAGGTGCTCAAAACAAAAGTTTCCCAAAGTTTTATCAGGGCGTCCCCTCGGGCTTGGAGGGCTCCTTTGACCTATTTACAGAGATGATCCACCGCTACCGCCGAAGAAAGATAATTTCATAATTTTTCCAACGATCACTCCTTTGTATAGAGACAATTTTTATCCGCTTCAATTATTACACAAAAACATTTGAATACTGAACACTGTTATACTAAACACTGTTTTACTAAACTTTTGTGGTAAATCATTATTTTAAAATAGTTTTTGTCCGCTTCTTCGTCTGCTTGGAGTTATAGGTTTTGAAAATTTCACAGGAATTCATTTTTTCCGGGATAACATTAGCTCACTTTCTACTAACAAGGATTTACATTATGTCAACAGGAATAGTTTTTTGTGTTATTTTTGATGCTCTGTAGATTTTTTTTATTCGACAAGATAGCCCTTAACTGTGATCTCACCTGATGGTAAATGACGATGCAGTCTAAGATGGTAGTAGGCTAACTTAGAAGAGTTATAGCAGTGTAAATTCAACCCATACCCCTAATCGGTCCCTAAAATTCTTACTAATATAGTAAATGCGAAAGTGTGTTTGTTTATTGGCTAGTCCTTCATTTACGCAGCAACAGACCATCAGATTGACAAGATTTTCGCATGGGTACGAATAGTTGAGGACTTGGAGAGTGACATAGGCTAGCTTAGGGATTTTTAAAAGTCTAATTCCACGCGGACGAAGTCGTGGGCAAAAGCTAGTTTATTCAATAATTATTTGCCGTCTCATACTTTACTTTCCTTCGATCTTGTTCAACGTTGATTAGTACAGTTCAACTTTGTGATGGAAATAACTTGTTACTTCTATTAAGTAATTAGCCGGTATAAAGCGATGCTTAAGTAATGAAGCGTAATTATAAGAGAGGACACGTCTAAGGAGTAGAATAATTAAATCAATCATCCCTTCCCCGTGGTGTATAATCTTTTCACTGGAATTGAATTTAAATTAAATACTCTCTGATCTTATTCCGTCGATTCTTTGAACCCTATTTCGATCATCCGAATTTTCTTGTACCGGGCCACTTAAATCTAATACATTTAGTATTAATTTTACCAACGTTGAGTAGTCAACGTTTAACCGTGTTTTGATATTTTGGCAGATTCTCAATACAAAACTGTCAGAACATCCAATTTATTCCTCGATTAGGTAAACGTCTCTCGACGTTGGTAAAATCCGCAATAAACGATTATATTTATTATGTCTGTGTTTTTTTTATTATAATGTAACTCAAACGAAATATTGGCAGTACCTTCTTGAAAATTATATTCCGGCCTTTTGATTGTATGATTTTATATTTTTGAACTTCTTAGGCAATTTTATTTGCTGAATTTACACATTTAAGCCCAGGTGACGAAATAGTACATTGTTCTACAAGGGCTGAAAGTGGCCGATTACATACGAGGGTGTCATTTGAGGCACGAGGCGAAGCCGAGGGCCGCGATACACCCGAGTTAGGAATCGCACTTTCTCCCGAGTGATACATAGTGCTTTATACTACACCTACGAGGAAAATAATAGACACATTATTTAATTGAAATTTATATTGAAATTCATAAACCAACCAACCAATACCTTTTTTTGGTTTGGTGTAGAAGCCAATAAGGGGTATGGGTTGAATTTACACTGCTATACCCCTTCCAAGTTAGCCCGCTACCATCTTAGACTGCATCGTCACTTACCATCAGGTGAGATCGCAGTCAAGGGCTATCTTGTCATAGAATAAAAAAAAATACAATTATTAAAACTTAGGGTGATATTTTTGTTCGGCAAATTACCTAATAGATTTTGATTCTGGCGGCGTCATCAAAATATCTTCACTGTCGCTACTAGACATTTTGCGTTTTAAGTAATTTTATAAATTGAAAATTTAGATAAAACAAAAGAAAGCGAATCGCGCGAATTTTTTTTTAATTTTTCAAATAATGTACTCACTAAAGAAAATGCAAGCGGCCAGCAACAATTTGTTTTTTTAACAACAATTTGAATGTGTAAATAACCTTAGACCATAGATAAGTAGACCTAAACAAAGAAATGAAATTATTATATTTACTTAAATAGATTATTAAATAGATTATTATTTAGTTATTAATTATTTACTATTACTATTTTTATATTTTTAGTTCGTTATTTATTAGATATTTACCTACTACTTTGAAAATAATAAGTCTATTTGTCGAAAAAGGTCGAAATAGATTTCATTGTTTTTCAAGTTATTACTGAACTGACTTGACCAAAAATAAAAAAAAAACAGCACGTTAGTAATGGATTTTCATACAGTTTTCAGCCCGCTAAGCCTGGCAATAGACGTCCGATTTTGTTTCCGATTGTCTGATCAGGCAACCGGATCGTATTTACTCGATACACATCCGATTTTTCCGTCAGGCTTTTTCTGAACTCAGTCGTTCCCGAGCTATCATCCCGAGTGCTTGCGTTTGGAGCAAAGCAGAAGAAAAGAAGATGGATGACGAGTTAATAGAAATAGAAATATTTTTTATTCAAATAAACTTTTACAAGTACTTTTGAATCGTCAATGAATCTACCACTGGTTCGGAATGCCGTTCCTGCCGAGAAGAGCCAGCAATAAACTCGGCGGTCGCTCTTTTCAAAAAAAATTTTTTTTACAATAGGTAACAAAACTATATGTATACAGTGTTTCCACAATAAAGTTTCAAAAATGCAAAACAATCCAATGCATGTTAAGACAGGCAGGCAAAAGCAGACCCATTCCCGTTGGTGGCACCCGTTCACGAGCATGACGCAGGATCCAGCCATTGCTTCGCTCAACCATATTTGAGGGAACGTAACAACCCGCACCACACGACACCACCACAGAAATTTTAAAGAGAGGAAAGAGAAAGAAGAAAAAACGTCGCTATTGGATTCATCCAATCAATTTGACAAGACTTACTGAGAGTCATTTCTATTTAAAACATCCAAAATAATTCATAATAATAATAATTTTATTATTATGAATTATTTTATTTTATTATTATTTTTTTTATTTTTTTTCATAATATTCGAACCACAACGATGCGTCCACACAGTGTCAGCGCTAGATTTTTTGGGCCCTAAAAAATCCCAATAAGCAAAATTCCGCCCTAAATTTGGGGCTAAAAGCCCTGAGTTGGGAACCCTGACTGGCAAAATCGGAAGGAGTAACCGGATGTCTATTTTGTCTCATACTAAAAGTATGTAGACCGCGCCTTCAGACAATCGGACCGGCAGTAAAATCGGAAACGCCTCGCGCCCGTTTCCGACTCGGACGTCCGATCCGGCCACCGGATCGGACGTGTATTGACTGTTCATACAAAGTAATGGCTTCAATGCCTTCCGGTAGCCTGATCAGGCTACCGGATCAGACTATCGGATGAAAAAACCTGACGTGTATTTCCAGGCTTAAGCAGGTAAGTAATGAAATTTCATATATTTTGACAGCCCGCAGATTTGTTTCCACGTAATGACGTATTTTCTTTCTCGCTCTTTTGCGATTTGACACAAATCAGAACGTACTTTCCGAGCAGGTGTAGTATAAAAATATTTAATCATATCTTTACGGACGGTGTAGGAAATAAGCGACCTTGTAAAGGGAAATATAGTATTTTAAAATCCTCTACTATAATCGCTGGCAGAGTGGATGGATATTAGTAGTAAAAGATTGTGATCTATGGATCAGACAGCGTCGACAAAGTTTTTCAAACATAATATATTGTATATACTAATAGGTACGCTCCGTTAAAATTTGATATCTTAGACTGCATCTTCATTTAACATCAGGTGAGATTGCAGTCAAGCGCTAGTCTATATATTTGGAAAAAAAGGTAAATGTTGGATTTAAAAATCTTGCTTTTCTAGATTTTTCGTTACAACGTTTTATGCTAATAGTATTTGATAGGTAGCAAAACGTAAAGAGATCGCTGGCGGGCCCCTGGGAGGGGAGGCTGCCAAACTTTTAAAGATATTACCCAAGAAGGGTTGAGGCAACGCTCGCGTCCTACGTGATCTTGCTCGCCATCTGTCTTTAGCCGCCCGAAATTTGTTTATGTTTTCTTTTGTACGAATTCATATCGATAAAACAAAGTAAACATGTAAACTCGATAAAAAATAAAAAAGCCCGCCCTCCCCATCCTTGATCCAGCTATCCTCATTTTTAATTATCTCACGCTGGATATCCTGTGCATAGCTCTTTATCGTCCGCTGAGTAATCTTGAGCCTTTTTGTGAGGTCCATAGTCAACGACCAGATTTCAAATCTATAAGTCCTCATATGCACTAAAATATACTAAAATTACAGTAACGATAAAATGCAGTGTAGAAACTGCTCAAAGACATAGGGCACGAATACAATACTAGAGATAAATAAAATTATACCTTTAATTATACTTTTAGCTTTAGCATTATCTTTTCGCAATCAACTTGAGGGGAATACCAAATATTGGTCATGTTTAATAAAAAAAAATCGTTTGAATATTCCCACATTAAACATTAATGTAGAGCGATCGTATAACATCGATATCCGGAGTCCTCCGGAATTAATTTTGAAAATATTATTTCTGGGGAAAAAATGGAATACTAAAATTTGTAGTAAATTATGCAAACGTGCCGCAGTAACCATAAAAAATCGAGACATTTTCCTTGAGACGTCGAAGTGTTCCGCAGCAGGAACTGGACGCACATAAATTTATCATTTTCCACTGCATAAAGCATAAATTCGAATCATTGGTCCTTCCTATTGAAGGGCTCTGTTGTGCAGTGTTTGTTGTTGTTGGCAACTTTGTTCTTTCTTATGTTGGCGTACTAAAATTGCTTTGAAATTACATGAATGGGTAAACAAATATAAATAGACTTGTAGCAGTCCAAAATTAGGCAGGCAGTTTGAAACTCTTAAACAGTTTTACATTCTCTTGAACTCATGGAAGGAAATAATTTTTGTATTGAAATCGCAAATATTACATTTATTATACACCTTTTTAAGCGACCACCGAACCACACCGACTACAGAAGTATCTTAGTTCTGTCACACTGCCATTTCTTCGTCATGTCCTGTACCTAGTTGAAAAGGTTTGATGGATTCTAACGTGTAAGGCTCCATTAGATTAATCTTAGTAATGAGAGTGACATAGCTTAAATACGGCATCCGCGACAAAAAAAGACGTGTGGCACTCGGGGACTGCCGCGGTAAAGCTATTGCATAGCATTTTTTATCAACGCCCGCTCACCGCTAGATGGCGTTGATAAAAAATGCGCCATCTAGCGGCTCACCGTAGAGGAGTCCCGTGTCAGGTTATTTTCGTTACGGAATTTCTGGATTCGGTCTCTACGCTGGCCCGCGATAGAAGCTATGCAATAGCTTAAAACGATTGAATCGATTTCAATTTTCAGTTGATGCTTCTTTACGTAGTCGGGTTGTTTTAAATATTTATTTGATTATTTCCGATGATAACTTTACTTTTATTTCATCGACGTAGATTTTAAAATAAGTTAAACTCAAGATTCAACTAGATTAAGATGAAGCCATCTGTTTCCTTCCTGAGTAGAGTACTATTTATATTCGATGAAAAGTTTCAAATAAAAGTCTCCCCATTCCTCATATGTGCGCTTATTGGTTCCTTAGAAATGTATGAAAGAAATATTGAATAGGTCCAGCTTCACACAATACATCCTCGCCTGAAGCAATACACTTCGCCGCCACTTGTCACCCGCACGGGTCCGAGGGTGGGATCTACATAAAAATATCCATATTTTAAATTTGATTTGAGGAAAGTTCGCGGACAAATGTTTGCTATTGAAAATTGAATAGGGCAGTGACGTGACTGAAATTCGATGCGTCAAACACTTTCAAACTCGAACGCTATGCATCGGCGTCGAACTGCTACGCCGTAGCGGCCTACGCAGTTAGTGACGAGCCGTTTTGCCCAAGCATTGATGTGATGAGTCTTTTAATTGAATATGCGCTACTAAAGGTCTAACGCTACCTATATTTTTATTCACCTAGGCCTTGACTGTGAACTCATCTGACGGTAAATGACAGTAAAATAATGATACAGACAATGGTAACGTGCTTATTTGGATGGTAGTGTAAATTACGCTACCTGTTTACTCGCATAACTTAAAAATTAAGAACTAATCTGAAATACATTGTATATTTGAAGCGTAGCTATCCTGAATATTAATAAACACGTATATGCAACACCACACACTAAGTAAATAGTCATGTCTGAATCGCCGCTGATAATTTCAGTCTTCAGAGTGAAGATAGGCGTCGCCCGCGGCGCTCTCCCTTCACTGAAAACTTTGGACGTTAGGCACACATCGTCAAGTTCTCTGAATAAGTGTACACATCTGTGCTGGCCGCAGAACAAGTTCTATTACAGCTGTGGTTGTTCAGAGCCATCATATTCATTCATATATCGCACTGTATTTTCATTGTAGTCTCAAAGATGGTTGATAGGACATTATAAGAAACATATGAATCATGTTTTCTTACATTCGTATTCTCTTTACCAAAAAATACTTCATTTCAGAAACGCACTTTCTTTTGTTAAAGATACGATATTTCAGTGCCCATAGCATGCAAGTTTTTCCTTTACGGATTCATACAATATTAATGAATAGAAATGTTGTAAAGCTAATGGCTATAATAAGATAATTATAATATAATTAATTGCATCTAGTTAGCAAAATGAATTTTGTGTAGTCAAATTTTAAGCTTTTTATTTATTTATTTTTGTCTTTGTGTACTATTATAACCGAATAGATAAATCACAAAATTTTTTAAGTACAATATACTTAGTTGGGAAAGCAATATTTGTATCGAATGTGTTATTGTAATAATTGTACATCTAACCATAGACTAAAGTTGCAAACTGTAGTCCTGGCAGGTCTAAGAATGTTAGTGTTATACTTCAAGGTACGTCATATGTGTGGCATTTAGTATTAACATTTATTTTTCATATATTCATACGATGACGGATACAAATGGTAATTTGAGGCCTCGGAGGAAAAAAAAAATTGTGGGGCTATATCTTGATGTTTGAGGCAGATTGTAAAATTCATAGCTATAAAAATTAAAGAAATACAACGCTTAACTAAATCAGCCTATTTGAAAAGTTTTTCATTGATCATACACAAATACCATTACGTTTAAAATATAGATTTAGGTAGAGAAATAAAGAGAAAAAAGTTTGAAAGACTAAACCAAAAATAGTTTTCAAAAGTATACGGAATGAGCTAACCGACAAAACTTCGAACAACATTTTCTTAGAATGTGAAACCTCGCAAATATTCCAGACGCTATGCAATGGTCTGTTCAGGAATGCTTATATCGTCTTAAAACTACCCCCTCTGGTTTTGTCTTAAATCCCGAGTTACGATGGCATTAGAAAACCCATTGTCCCATGTTAAAACCTTTGCTTTAATACCGGAGATTACAAACCAACTCTCAGCGTAGATTTGACTTAATCAAGACTAAAAATTGTTAAGCTGTATTCTGTTTGCCAAAAAATAGTTAATAATATTTTTATTATTTAGCACAAATAAAAATAGAATTTTGTTTTCGCAGATACAAATAAAGAGTGGGTAGCCATTATCACGTGACATGAGAAAAGAATCAGTACGCTTTACTGAAAAATGGGCTTTCTTTTTGTCTGATTTGGTTTGGACTTTAGTTGTAGAGCAATACATTTTTGACCCGAACGCGACCCGGGAATCGAACTTAAGACCTCGACATCCGTAGTTGAATATGCTAACCACATTACCAACGAGACAGTTATATAAATTACTATAGAGTAAAGTTATATAAATAATATGCTTTATATATAGATTATAATAAGTAATATGTTTAGATTTGATTTAGGATGCATCCAACTATCCACAGAAGCCGTTCTCAATAATCCGCATATAGCCGCCGATAATTTATTGGATCAATATTGCTGAGGTCTTCCGAGGCGGGCCATAATGGTTATCGCCCGTTTAATTACGTACTCGATTCGAGACAATGGTTAATAAGAAACGATGCCTCAGCACTATTCGATGATTTATTGACGCATATTTCCAACTTCCAGGGAGATTAGATGAATATTACAAGATTACGAACAGTTTTGAATAAGGGGGGATTAATTAGACTCAAAGGATCGTTGACCTGAAATGGTTATTTTAAACATGTACCTAGGTATTTTGTTATTTGATATTCCGATCAAACCCAAATATGAATCTATACAAATATATAGTACTAGTTTGTGATTTCGAAATAACTATCTCATAAATGATGATTTATTATTTGACTTTATTCGACCTTAATCCTTTTTGAAAAATAAATCAATCTTAGCATTTTACCCATGTCCTTCATTTATAAATATATTCTTTTAGCCTTTTATTTAAAAAAAAAAAATACATTAAAATCGTGTCATTTTTAGGGTTCCGTACCAGAGGGTAACCAACGAGACCCTATTACTAAATCTCCGCTGTCCATCCGTCCGTCTATCTGTCAGCGGGCACTAGAAACGTGTTTTTTGGTACGGAACCCTTCGTATGCGAATTCGACTCGCACTTGACCGTTTACTATAACTTTAAGCGCTCGTTTGATTTTCAAAGAAAAACACGAGAACGTAAAAATTAATTCAAGACTGGTTTTGAGTTTTTAGCCTAAGGAAAAGTTAAAAGAAAAAAAATTTTTTTGTTTCTTTTAACTGTGAATGTCGATGTAGTGCCGCTGGTTCAGTCGTTTTGAGTTTCCAGCATGTTGTAGCTCGTGATTAAAACAATAGACCATCGTTTTCCAATGACGCAAGCCGCACAACTTGGCTCTCTTACGCCCGAATTTCATTATTTCCTCGTTTATAGAACAACTCTTGAGTAACTGTTTTTGGCGAAGTTTACAAAATTCAATCACGTTCAGTTTTTTTTGTGTACTCTTCTAATATTTAATTTGCGCTTCGAAAAAAAATTTCCTTAAATTGACACGCTTTAATTGCAGAAAACGCAGCATTGGGAGAACCTCCATTCATTGATAAATTTAATTTTTTTAATAAAAGTAATAAATAAATAAAAATATTATTTGACAGAAAAATGGTTATTTTGTGTAAATGTAGCCCAAACGGGCATATAGTTATGGTAGACAAGTAGGAACTCACCTATTAAGTAGAGGGTCTCGTCATATCTGAAACCTCACAGACTCCTGTAGCCTTAACGCCTTGGTTATACGAGTATACTATACATCAAAGATGTCGATTGAATATTCAAAGAGATCGGACGGCATTATGTTGAAACTATCGTGTTCGCATACCTCACCACAGTAATTGATTGAAATTTATTCAGAGTAATAATTTGAACCACCGATGGTAGCACAATCTGTCTTATAAAGACAGGGATGTAGGTAGATTGCAGACCAAAAAATAAGTTATTTTTTAGCCACCTAGCTATTGAAGTTTGGTCGACTAAACTATGATGTTGTTGGTGATGAATATTTGTTTTGCATATTACACTGAGGAAATAAAAAGCATGTTTTAATAATATAATTAGTGGTTTATATTATTAGATTTAAATTCTGAAGAAATATTTATATTATACTATCTGATGCCCGCGACTTCGTTCGTGTGAATTTAATTTTACAATCCCGCGGGAACTCTGATTTTCCGGAATAGAAAGTAGCCTATGTCACTCTCCCGGTCCTCAACTATACCCATGCAAAAAATCACGTAAATCTGTTGGTTTCTTGTGGCGTGATTGAAAGACAAGCCAACAAACAAACACACTTTCGCATATATTAATAAGGATTGGCGAAATCGGCCATAAGTTACAAATAACAAGTAGGTAAAGATATTGATTCATTCAAATACGCCTCTGGTTGGAATGCAGATGAAATACCCCTAAATAATTGATTAGCTTTTCCTTAAGGCCTTACAAGACCGGACATAAGCATTGAGCCTTACATCGGTACGCAAATGATATTCAAATTAAACAAGCCTTACATTTTGTTTAACTTGATAGGAAACAAGATAAGACTGCGAAATTGATTTACGTTTTGATCTACATTTAGTAAATGTTCGTTGTGCTTTGCTACAATCATTGTTTTCGCGAAAATACGTTTCCTTTGAGGAGTGTTATTTTTGTGTTCAGATATTGCCTTATATCGTATTTATTAGCGGCTCATAAGCTTTATATATTCAAAGCATAAGCTACTTTAAAATAAATTTTACCTGTCTCAATATTTGTAAAATGTTAAAGCGATGCCACACAGTTCGTATGTCACGAATTAGAGGAAAGTCTAGTTTGCGGGAAAAAAAAGTCTGCGGAAAAAAAAAGTCTGCGGGGAAAAAAGTCTGCGGGGTCAATAAATATAAGCTTTCTAAAATAAGATAGACCAGAATACGTAAGAAATAAATGTATATAAATTATTAATAGAATAATTTGTTTTACATGCATACAAACATAAGTTTATAAACAATAAAGTAATAATGTAAGGCATGATCAGTTAAAAAAATGATCAGTTAAAAAAATGAACCTTTTTCATGACAAACTAAAAGAGAAAGGCTATAAAAAAAGGAAGGCCGTGTTAAGCTATATAAAGTCTCCATGTCGGTGGATTATCAGCAGAACATACATTAAAAAAAAATATATAGGCTTTCAGGAATCAGACACAATAGTTGTTCTATATCCTGCAATACTATTGCGAAAATTGAATAGGAAATCGTCCCGACTGCACCTTAGTGCGCCGTTCGCTCTTATGGCGACGTCAGCTGACGCAGCGACGGACAACTTGTTATCTGAACTCATGAGGACATTGCACTCGTCATTATGGGGGCAAGATCAGAAAGATAAAGGTTCACTTGTTTTTGTTCAGAAAAATATTATAGTACATTTTGCGAGGGCTCGTGCCTGTAATAAGTGTGAGCGAGAGCTTGCTCGCGCCTGACCGCTCTCACCTAAGCTCCTGACACTTACGCAATGTGCATGCATGTACACGACGTAGCCACAAGTGAAGTAAAGTACATTTTTATTTATCAATTTTATATTCATTGTATCCAGAAGGATAAACTTTTTGTTGTGGTGTCGCAATTTGTAATAAATAATAAACCATCCAAATTTTTTCAAATCATTGTCCTGATCCTGACATAAGTTGTAAAATAATGTACATATTATATTTTTGAAAACAGTTTTATAGCATTAACTTTTATAAGTAGCTTTGTAGTAGCTTTATGTAGATTTCACTTTTTACATTTTTTTTTTAAAGATTTTAATGTCTACTAAAAGAATATATCCAATTTTAACTATTTAAAGGAGTTTTTAAAGTCGCTGTCCAGACCTATTCTGTCTTTGATTATAAAACCAACTATTCTCTCCAACAGTCTATCTCAAAAATTATTGGAACGAAGTTCCTTATCGCGCGTTGAGAAAGGGGGCTAGACGGAAAAAAATCTTACGAAAAGTTGTCACGACACTTTTTGCTATAGTTCTCTCTCATGTTTCTCTGTCTGTCTCTCTCTCTCTTATAGAAAGCAAGCCAGATATTTTCATTTCTATTTCGCATTGAACTTCGTTCCATCCGGGTGTCCCTTGACACCTCTCAAGTTTTTTTTTTATCTCTATCATACTCTGAGCTGATATAGGTATTTACAATAAGTAGGTAGGTACATAGTGCTAAGTATATGTCATGGTTCAATGATCACTGTAAACAACGTATGACGCACGATCAGAAATGAATTATGGGACAAGACCAGAAATTTATTGCTTGTGTGGTGTACCGCGCTACGTATTCAATAGATACAATAAATCTAACAAAGCGGAACACCTGATTTATATGACAGGCATTTGACAAGTTACAAGACGTGTACCTACTCATAGATATTGTCAGTAGTTGGTACAGTTCCTGAAATTAAATATCGATAAAAAACCATTTACGAACACAGATTAATTATTATTATATTATGTAAATCATTGTTCGCGAATTAGTATACCTAATATCATGCCAAATGAATTTTTAAATAGGTATTTTTCTAAAAGGTATCCGAGTTATCTGAGTTTCATTCATTTTCTACAACGTGCTCTATCCCATCTGTGATGAGTTATTCTAAGCACGTTTGTTGTGATCTTCAGTACACAATGCAGTGGCCGCCCCTTCGCGTATTAGATTTGGTTATTAGCAAACTTTGATCGGCGGTGTTGACCCCGGCCAGAGTTCATCGATCCGCCGCGACTTTCACCCGGATCATAAACTGAGCCACCCACTTTCAAAACTGAAAAAAACAGTTCCCGACTCACTTCAAAACTAAGTCTTCCTAATCACGCGGCGCGAACAAAGTTCGCTAAAGTTTTTTCCAAGTTCAGTTAAACTTCATCGATGTGGGGATCGTTCACCCTGGTAGGGACACTTGCATACGACTTCGGCCGCTCCTCGAGCCATTGAAACAAAATGTGGAGCAAGGTTGCCCAGATTACTTTCATGACGAACTTTTTACGGATCGATACGGGCGTTAAAAGTTTACAGCCCGCTTTTCCGCTGCGCTCGTAAAGGAAACTTTGGAACCCGAGCCCACCGACGAATATTTAATACGGTCGTTTTAATTAGGCATCTGCACGCCGGTATACTTAACGTGCTCTATGAGCGGATAGGTATGGAGCGTGGAGGTCGGCTTCATTACACCGACGCCTCGCAAAGAACCTTTATTTACTTTACATATCAGCGCGCCCGTAACTAACGAGCGCAGATACCTGCTCAGCATTCGTATTCACAAAAGGTTTTCTCCTACCTTCGCCGGGCGTAAAATAGGAGGTGAGCTTGGAAGGAGGTATAAAGGAGAAAATAAAATAAAGACGGCGCCAGTGAACGGATACGAGGTCCGCGAAAAAAGTACGAGAAAACCGGGCTTAATGGTGAGACGCAGGTGAGTTGGGCGGGCTCGGGTGGGTGGCTCGCCGGGATTGGTGGGCGCCGCCCAGCTGCGAGCACGCCCCGCGCCCCCACCCCCTCCACGCGCCACCCGCACCCCTCCCGCGGCCACCGGCTATCGCCACCGACCACCTACCAACCACCCGACACAAGCTATGCCTGTGTCGTGAATTAGTTTGCCAACTTTCTGTCTATGGCGGAGGCTTCAGAGATGTAAGTATGGACGACGGGCTGAATAATCGATAAAGGTGTTTATTGAAAACGGGTAAGGACGAAGCTCTTTATTGCTTCTTTATTATTAAAGTGGAGCTAAAACGGTCGATAAGCTTTTACGGTGACTGGGCTGCAGTATGTACCTAATCTGTTGCAAGGTAAGTAAATGCTTCTTTTTACGAATTCTAAGCGTTGTCTTCATGATAACTAATTTAGTAACCACATCATGAATAAATTCTGACATGGTATACGATTTAATAATTATTATTTTGCAGCCTTATTAAAAATTCAAAAACCTTTTTATTGAGGAATTAGTAAAAGCTCCATGTATTAATTATTATAAGGCTTATATGAGCTTATTTTTTACTAGCTTTAACCCGCGGCTTCGCTCACGTTAGGTTTGATTTTTTAACCCCCTATTTAACCCTCTTGGGGTTGAAATTTTCCAAAATCCTTTCTTAGCGGATGTCTACGTCCTAACAGCTACCTGTATACCAAATTTCAGCTCGATCGGTCCAGTGGTTAGAGCTGTGCGTTGATAGATCAGTCAGTCAGTCAGTCACCTTTGCTTTTTATATATTTAGGTATGCTTGAGAAAAATTAACTGGGCAAATAAGCTTGCTTATAGCTATGCTATATTAAGGTTTAACGGGTTTATACCGCAAAAAAAGCGAACCTAAAATTTATTTATGTTTGTTTGAGTTGGTTGTTACATCCGTCATATTTTATTATTTGTTTGTTTGAAATGTAGCCTATGTTATCTTGACCATAATACGATTGACACTTCACTCATAAAGCCACATACTTATATCATCAGGATTGTTCGCCGACGCGCGTGTAGACTGCTTCTACATCGCTATGCGAAAACGGTGCACATCCTTGTCGCGCAGAGTCCAGGCCAGCACCAATAGCGTCCTGAGGATATTTGCTGACAGGATCGATTTGTCAGTACCTACTTGACCCACCGTAATATACTGGTTCATAACTGACAAATCGGTCCCATCTTAGGTTAAGTTTGAGATTTCAGTATTCTAATAGAATAGAATATCGTTTATTCATTGACATTTCAAATTAAATACAAATAAAATAGTTACACTTAAGACTTACACATTACAATTTCTTTAAATATAACTAGACTAGTAGGTATCTACTATTTATCATGCCAATAAAAGGGTCCTAGCTCAGCTCAATGCTGTGGACACAAGTATGTTTTTCTTTATTATTACGACCTATACGCAGAATAGAGTTACTTCTGCAAAATCCCTACTTTACAGGAGAGCGATTTGAAGTTTGTCTTGCCTGTAACTTTTTTCTTTATTTTTCTAGAGAATTGATTCTCATAGTATACTTTTGGAACATTATTATGCATTGATTACTATCAATAAACTCAATGCAAAACCCATAATTTGGAATTTAGGTGTTTCTATATGCATATGTGACGATTTTTTGCGGATGTCTCCATGTTCTATATGTATATGTAACCTTATACTTGGGAAAAGTGTTCGTACCATGTCTATATATAACTTTTTTTTATGGAAATACTAATCTTCAAACGGTCTTATTTGCTGTAAAGGATGAAATATAAATACAAAATAAACAGTGTTTCTTATTTCATAATAACACATGTATTAGTAAAAAAAATTCAACATAATTTGACTAATTTTTTTAATTACTAAGCATGTACCTACTATAAAATTGTCTTACAAAAAAATGTAAAAATTAATAATAAAATAACTGAAAGTACTTTGTATTTTATATAGGTAATACTAGCTTTTGCCCGCAACTTTGCTCACATCAAGTTCGATTTTTCAATCCCCTATTTTACCCCCTTAGGGGTTGAATTTTCAAAAATTCTTTCTTAGCGGATGCCTACGTCATAATAGCTATCTGTATGTCTTTCAGCCCGATCTATCCAGTGTTTTGAGCAATGTGATGATGATGAGTCAGTCAGTCAATTAGTCACCTTATACTTTTATATATTTAGGAAATTAAATTTAGGAACTATTGTGTAAATATGTAAGTAGAATGTATTAATAATCCTACTATAGAAACATCAAAATGAAACTAATAAATAAATAATATAAAACATAAACATAAATAACGTATTAGGAACTATTATTTACATTAATAATAATCCTATTATAGAAAACTCGAATAAAACCAACAAAATAAAATTGCTACAAGGACAATATATAAGTTCTTTCAGGAGTTTTAAAAATAGTACAACCGAATATTGGCAAACAAAAAGGTTTAAAAATATTTTCTCTATTTTCCTCAATTTTTCTGTGCGATTTATTATTGGCAATCAATAAGAAATCAATCATATCTAAGTTCTTCTTCGACTGAGCGTTATCCCACTAGGTGGGGTCCGCTTTCCGGCATGCTTTTGCCCACTTTGCCCGGTCTTGTGCATCCAATTTTCTTAATTTATTAGCTCTCATATCGGCGCCTACGAGATCCAGCCAGCGCTTTCTTGGACGGCCGCGAGATTTAGCTCCAGGGACGGCGATGTTAAGACATCTATTACCGACGTAGCTTTGTGGTTTCCGTGCTACATGACCATACCATCTTAGACGGGCTTCTTGCAGCTTATCTCCGATGTCACGGACACTGAGCCTGCCGAGGATGTGATCGTTGCGTTGCCGATCGCAACGTGTAACATATCTAAGTTATTTATGTCTATATTATTAATATTTTAATTGAATAGATATTTTAAATCACGAAGAAAATAATATTGTGGTGGCACAGATCTACTGGGTACCACGCAAAATGAAAATTTTAAATTAATCAAAATAATGAATTTGTAAAGAAGATGCGGCACATCATCATCTCTAGAGTCGTTAGGTGCACTGTAAGAGTTAGTTGTAGATGGTGATTGCGTCCAGTGATCATCATATGGTTAGAATAAAAGGCATCACGACAATTTATGCGTATTTAACGGAGAAGGCATGGGAGTCGGTACACATTTTGGTGATGATATTCAAGACAAATTCCCAAAGCTAACAGCAGGGGAATTTTCAAAGTTGGACCGAGTTAAAAGTGTTAGGTCTAGTTGTTGCAATTGCAGGCGACGGTAGACATTATTTATTATCTTTTATAGAATTTTCAGCAATATGGTGCAGCCTTATGGCTAGTTTTGTCAGTAGCAAAAACTGGTATTTATCATTATATGCCGGCTGCAGTATAGATAATCGACTGTCTCTTACAGTTCCATCTGATATATCAATCTTCCCATATATCAGGGACCTCTTGCCTAATTTTTTCAGCTCCCTGTGGTAGTGCTGTTATTGTAAAAGCTCCACTACTGACACTGCCATTTTCTGAAAACAAAAATTAACATCATTAAAACGTTAAAGCAATTAACTACAGAAAACAGGTCTAAATAGTTTTATATAGTTTTTTTATAAATACTTAACATAAAAAAAATTATTAATTTTAGGCTTTTATGGTAGTTTTCAGTTGAATAAGGATATATATCTCAATGTCAAACCAAGAATAAATGAATATATACACATATACCTCATAATTTCAAAATAATTTCCCTCGAACAAAGTAACTTGTGCACATTGTCCCGATATTTTTTACATGATTTCCGAATAATAAAGTAGTATGGTAAAATAATTAATATTATTGATTACTTATTAAAATGTATGAATTAATGTTTAATAGGTGTAATGAATTGATATTTTTTTTTTTGATTGTTTTCTGTAGTAAAATCTAACATTCCGAGGTATTATGTTCTATATGAATGTGGAACCGTTTAACTTAATTATTTAGCTTTAAAAATATATATCTGTAAAAATTATTATATACAACTATCTAAGAGCAATCTATGTAATATAATTACAAAGCTGAAGAAAGAAAATTCCATTCACTTACCTGGAACATTCATTTTTCCATTTTTTTTATCTCCACGGCATTTGTCGTATTACTATATTCAATTTTTTTTGGCTTTAACGAAGGGAAGATCATATGTTTTGAGTGTGTATTTTTAAGTTTGAGCACATATAGTAAAAAATAATAACAAAATTAACACGAAAATAGCAGATAAAAGTGTGGGCGTGTGCACACTATCATTTCGGAGAACATGAATACAACTGCAGATGGGACCCTCCGATCGCGCTGATCTGGACAGTGAATACTGACACTTGTGCTGTCGGGCCCTTCTTCTTTGGAGAAATAAATTAAATGTACCTTTATTCGACTGGTATCTTTGGATCTACATAACTTTTTAAAATTTTGATTTCACTAGTAAATATTAGAGATCTTTTTAGGCTTAAAAATGCAATAAAAAATTTTTGTGCCATAATCATATATAACTCTATTCTACGTATAGGTCGATTACTAAGACACTATGATCCTAGTGGGTTGGAATAAAATATTTTTATTTTATTTTATTTACTTATAATAACGTACAAAGACTGCTAAAATCAGAACCACTCTTTTCGACTTTTCCATAGTCGGGTAAATATTATGGATCCAACGTTTATTACAGTAGGTACCCAAAATGACTCTTCTAATTGGAAATAGTCGTTAAGACAAAGTTTAACCATGTCAACATATATGCTCATAGCTGAACAGCTGATTGCAAGATACTGCCTATGACAAAAAAGTAGGTAACAAAAAAAATATTGAACATTTGAGCTGAATAACTTTGTGTTGTAATATAACTCAGTCCAATCTTTTTATTTACAATTCTTTGGACAAAAGCCAAGCTTAAAGGAACAAAACGTACGCTTAAAATGGTGCAAGTTGACAGCTATGGCATCAGTTCCGCAAATCGAAATGAATAGCAACACGGCACGCTCGTGGACACTCGGAAAAGAGCAAAAAAACCGTTGAAACAAAGAAAAAACGCGAATATCCCCAACCATTGTTCACCGGGCACAATGCCTTTACGACACCGGGTAAATAACGTTTGGAAAAATGTAAAAAAGCCCGCAGTTGTGGGTTGCGAGTAAACACGTCACCCTTATTGAGTTGATCTGGCCATTTGAACGCCCCGTGCGAAAAAAGAAGGTTGCCGAATTCAATTCTCGATATCCATTTTTGACGTTTCGTGATTAGAACTCAGTTTGGTCGTTAACTGGACGCCCGAGGGGATGTTTAGTTTGATTTTTCATATTGATTTCAAGTTCAAACCGTGCGACAGACGGGGTTTGTGATTCACCTCTCTGAGCTACCTGCGTGCCACCTTGTGCCTGTTTAGTTTAAACCGTAGTACTGTATGAAGAATGCTGTCATTCTCTTGTATTTTATAGTGTTTAACAAAATATTTTCTTTATTTTTTAGACAAATTTTTCTCCTATATTTCTAGGTATAGTATCAAATATTATGGTTAGGTTAGGTATTTTCGCATAAATATAATTTAAAGTAGGTACTAATACGCACAATTTTTAAAGGTGAAAAACTATCATTTACAACATTACATGAGAAAAGTCTTAATACCCCGACAGAAAAAGAGGTGTTAGAAGTTTAACGTGTGTATCTACGTATATGTGTTGCTGTCTATTCCCTCGTAGCTAACCTAACGAATGGACCGATTTGGATGCGGTTTTTTCTGCTTGAAAGCTAACATTATCGAGATGTTACTTCAAATTGTTTCCAAGGCATGTGTAACTTTGAGCTCATGCTGCAGTGTCAAGTGGTCTGCGGGATACCCAACTCCTCAGCAAATTACAGCAGATATATGTGTTTGGGCTCATTAGAATGGTCTCAATGAGTAGATGTAGGAAGGAATACTATGTTCACGGTGGATGGAGGTAGATGATGATCCAGTAGAAGGATCCAGCGATGAGCAGCAAAGTGGGTAACAAGATGTTGGGTATATGATATATAGTCTGACATATTCATATGTCGGGGGTGTTTTCAACTTAAAATATTGCATAAAAATGATTAGTGAGTAGATATTATTATTTAAAATAGTGCATAAAAATGAACAGTGAGTAAATACTATTAATGCAAGTTAAGAAATTACGTAAGAAAATCAATAAAATCTTGATATACTGACCTATTTGTTTGCAATAATAATAATACATGGGTGTCTTTGGATATAGTCTTAGCGTAATAATAAATATATCATAGTTATCGTCAAGGGGCGAAATTGGAGGGAAATAAAACGATGGCCCCCGGAAGGGTCGCGAAAGAAAAACGATTAATATTAACTGAAATTGTTACGGCCCTTTATAGCCCGCTCATATTTTTACTGCTTCGTATCAAAGAGTTGAATTCTCAGTCTGATTTTATGTTCATAAAATTTCTGCGACGATATCTATTATTACAATTCAAATGTTTCACTGATTCTAAGGAGGCTATAAAAAAATACAGTATTCTATTTATATGTTTCTTGAATATTTATTAGATACCGTAGGTATCTGTGAACCAACTTGAATATAACAATTTTTTGTTACTAATTAGGCAGGTAATCAACACCAATAAGTGTTTTGCTATGGGAGTTAAGTGATCTCACCAATATTATAATATAGCAGGTGAGATCACTTAACTTTTACTACTCAATTACTAAACACAACCTTATACTTACTTAAAAATTAAGTGTGTACAAGGTAATTTCTAAGTTATGTTTAACAATTTATAAAATTAACATGCTTTAATCAAACACTTCATTAATAGTGAAAGCAAAAAGACACATTTAATCCAAAATTGCGGGCGAGAAAATGATCCCCTTAACGAGCGTGCAGTGCCAACGGTATTCTTACATTAAAATGTAAACATTACCCCTTTCGCAGCCCTTGTAGCACCGAATCGTAATTTGTCTGCTACGTTATATAGACGCAGACGAGCGTTCTGAACGCTCAAATATTTTGAGAGCAACATTTGTCAATAATAATAAGTGGGTTAGTCCGGTTATTGCATTACACACGCGTGCGAACTGCGAACACGCATAATAAAGGAAATTACTGCAGGGTAATAAGTGCTCTATTTATATCACTCTTGCGGCATCAAGTTCATAAATACCGATTATTTCATATTATTAATATATTGTCTGCTAATCCACACTTTTCCAGCGTTAGCGATAATGGCCTGAATCCTTCCCATTTGCCAGCCCACTACTGGGTAGAGGCATCCTATCTCTACCCAGTAGTAGTGGGCCGGCAATGGATTGATATGATGATGATGAAGAAAAATTGTATTCTTTTAAAAAATTCTGTTATTTCGTTAGTCTATTATATTGATACCGAATCTACCTTGATTATTAAGAAGTGGTGTGATCTACCTAAAGAAATAATTAAAAATAGGACTCATATCGACTTTTTTGGTACGCTTCGTATGCGTAGTATACTCATATCGCTACAACGAATGAACCGATCTGAAATTTATATCTCATATCCAGGATTAAAACATAACCTACATTTTATCCCAGAAAATCAAAGAGTTTTCGCAGGAATTAAAAAGCCTTAACCCTTGCGGACGAAGTCACGGGCATTGTCTAGTAAAAAATAAAGATCTAAAGTTGAAACGCGTCGTTTCAACCGCGCGTTTGCAACAGACTCGGCAAGCGTCTCATCTAAGTGTCAAGCACCTCAGAGCGGTCATCTCAGTCGAGATCACTCCCCAGGGTCTCCTAGACCCCGGCAACCTGGATTTATTCCATTTGAATACCATCGTGCCAATGGTGCCTCTGCGTCGCAGAGTTTTATGGCTTTAAGATGTTTCCCGCTACGACATGATTGAACAATATCTACATGTAAAATATCTACATGTATATTTTAATTAATATATGTAAAATACATTTTTGTAAAATTACTTTTATTTATTTACACCAAAAACGACGAATACTATTGTTAGTACTACTACTACTATTACAGCAATGACCATGCTGCTTCTATATTGGTATTTCGGCATCTTACTATAAATGCGAAAGTTTGGATGTATATTGCATGGACGGATTGGATGTTTCTCAATCACGCCACATCGACTGAACCGATTTGGCTGAAACATAGGGATAGATGTCTGGAATAACATATAGGCTTTTTATTCCAAAAAATAAGAGAATTATGAGAGAAATAAGAAACCTCAATCCACGCATACGGAGTCGCGGGCATTAGCTAGTTTTAAAATATGTTTCATTTCTATTACGTATTCGCACTATATACCACACTTCTCTGTATGTATCTTCGTCCAAGCTAAGTTTATGAAAGCAGTTATAAATCTAGTTTGCATGTAAACGCAGCCTGTTCACACGGTCTAGACGAAATTGAAATTTACATCAATTCAGTATATTTTGTCGTCCATACCAGAAGCCGAAATGTTTGATGTGATTACAGACTTCTGTAATCCAATTATAAACACACGGTTACCGATTAAGTATCTGTAACTGTGTGTTTTTCACTATGTATCACTGCTTATTGCTATCAGTTCGCGTCTTAGGCTGAAATCACATCCGTGTGCATCGATTCTCATTTTGTCCATATAAAAGTGCTATTTTGTTTGGAGTCGTAAACGCATCGATTCGACTTTTGCATTTTTTGTACCTCAAATCTCTGTAAGCATGTAAACTCTCTGTAAGCATCCTTTCGACGTGCGATGCGTATAAGTGTGACTGAAATCATATGCAAAAATCCGAATCAATACGCATAAATGTGATTTCAGCCTTATTCGCTACGCAATTGAGTCTTTCTGGCAGTCCTGATTATATAAGCATAATTCCAATGATATAATTTTAACCAATATAATTTTAACCATAGACAGTCTGCCTAGATCATAATATAATTTTTTCCACTCGTGGGAGGCCTAACTTGTTTCACAATTAAAGTTTGCCGTTTGTAGGTACGTCTACATAATTATCTGCTAGTAAATCGAAGTTGGGAAGTTAAGCAAAGCGGTTTCTTAATTCCGTCTAACGACTGTGAAGACGGTCGAATTCTTTAATTATTTAGCTCTAATGGCAGCCAGCGTGTCCTTTGACGTCGCCCGCTTTAATTTGAGATTCCTCCCCCAAATTAAAAATATAATGAGACTGAACTGTGTCGCTGTTAATTGGAAACCGATACGATAGGTATCTGTAAGACTTATCTTTCAGTTAATGAGTGTTTAAAGTTAAATCGAAGTTAAAAAAGTAAGATAGATTTAAGCAATGATTTTGATTCCTTGTCTCACCAAGGTCTCACCTAATATGTTGTTGGCTATGATTATGTCAAAAGCTTCGTAGCCAGAGCGGTGTCTTGGTATAGAAAAGCTATTTAATATTAAGTTTCCGCCCTCTATCGGTCCGTGGCTTTCTTACTGTGAAGACGTGTTGTTATTGCACTTGCTAACTTGGGTTATGTGTGCGAGCCTTTGGAATTAACCTCACTGTCATAGATTAAGGAATCGTAGTCGCTACGCCGTAGGTAGCGTAGCGACTACCATTCCTTAATCTATGCTCTCTGCCTTACTTTTATGTTTGTCTAAACCCCTGCATATGTCTATCTCAGCTGTTAGGATGGTATTATGCATGCACGATTATTATACTCGTATGCGTACAGACCTAGATCCTCAGCCCAATACTCTACGTAATAGCTTGCGTGTGTCCGTGGCGTAAAGCGCACAACTCATGTTTGGTGAAATACGAGTAGGTCCGACGTTTATTACACATTTTGTACCAGAATAATAACTATGTTTTGTTTTTATTTCTAAAAAGAATGTCACAAAGGTCACAAAGTATCAATTTGTATGACACGACACGCAAACAAATGTATGTGATTCCGAGTTCCATTCATATTCATGGGACGGTCACATCTCGACCTGCGGCAAATAAAAAACTGTAATAGATTCACAGAACAAAATCCATCAAGCTGACATTGGATGTTGTGGAGCTATTGTCACTTGACGTGTATACAGGTTGCTCTTACTTAGAAATTCACCTAATAATTTCCTTAATACACTTTTATTGTAACTTTACTATATTACACAAACCAGGTAGAAATCTCTATTACTGTACTGCTAGAAGAATTCTATCCTGCTAAAAGTAGTACTAGGTGGACCGACAACATCAAACGAGTCGCAGCGAACCGCTAGATTCAGACGGCGCAAGACCGAGACCTGTGGAATTCCATGCAAGAGACCTTTGTCCAGCTGTGGACAAAGATCAGCTGATCGGTTGACAAAGAAGAAGAAGAAGCTATGTATTGTAACTTTTTTGTATTGATGCGAGGCCAATAAAATAATGTCCAGAAAACTAAATTCATACTTGCCACTTTTTTTAAACGTAATTTAATAGTTTCTAGAGGATGACTGATGTATGTTCTTAAATATTTTTTTATAATTGTTTACCAAAATGAAAATCATATTAGGGTCGTTTTTCATAGCGTCTCGTTTATAAAGCTGTTTCTATAGCCGCTAGTAAAATGTTAAAATAAAAAAAAAATACAAAAATTAGAACTAAAAATTACATTTAATCTAATTAAATTACTTAAATTAAAAGTTGCTTGTTAAACTTAAACTAGCATCAACTAAAAATATCAAACTTCATTCCTATTACTGTTTTTCATTTTTTACTAGGGAAATCTTAACATAAAAGTACACCCTGTGTTAATGCGGTGTCTACACGGGCGTTGCAATATTTTGCCCACCTTTGGGGTCTCCGCATTATGCATAACTGATAAGGTCTATTCTGTATGCATACGATCCTTAGTCGCGGCTGTAATGACGTGGCGGCCCCTGGGATTGAGCTACAGTTTTTGCTGCGGCGTTGTTTGTCTTCTTAGTACGTTTTAAACTTACTAATAAGCCCTTACTAGGTATACTTATAGGTCGTAGGTAGGAGTAAAAATATTAGATAAGTACCTTTGTTTACAATTTTTGATATTTTATTAATTAGTTTAATAAAACGAAAATTAAGCTAAAAATATTTACTTTTACTCAACTAATATGATTATATCTACCATCATAATTTATTACAAGCTTTTATTTAAGTATGTATATATGTATGTTTGCTTATTTCGGATATCTAATTATTTAGGTCCATAGTATAACAATATGTCAGCGCATCATCCGTAGTTTTACTTGTAAGACCTTTGGACGCAGTAATATTTCAACGGAACAGAAAGGTTCCCAATTTCCAACACATGCCAATCACAAAGCCCGGTCCCTCATTCCGGATATTCAATTCCTGGACATGTCCGAACTGTCTCGGAACAAATATTTATCAAAACCTGTAAGGAATACGTAAAACGATATAAACATGTCCCGGGACAAACAAATAACCCAGTGATGGATTATTGCGAGTGACCGCTGCTATTTCCTATTGGAATAAGGAATTACCATATGCGTCCTGTTTCTGGTGACCGGCTCGCGGAATGTGGAGAGAGACTTTGTTTCAAGTTTAATTTTTAAGACTTCAGATGTATTTATTTTTCAAAATTGCTTCACTGTACACTTTTTTAATATCCATCAATTTTGTAAACGAGGCAACCATTCACATTATAAAAAGCCTATGTGACTCTTCAGACCCCAGTCCCTCAAATTACGTCAATCTTTTACATCTTTGCTGCCTGATCACAGGGCAAACCAACAAACACACATTTTCATCCTATTAATTATTATTATTGCCGCATGTATGAAAGATCATCCCTTGATTTGGCATATCATTTTGTGTGTTCTCGGGATAAGGTATGTATGAAAGAAAATTTTTGGAAAATTTACCGGAAAAGTCGGAAATTTGAATGGTGTTTTTGTGTGAAAATCTCAAAGGAGCAGTTCTCATTTTCTTTTTTTCACCTTTACGCATTTAGATAGATAAATAGATACAAAATTCTAATAAAGAATTTTCTTTAATTAATTAATGAACAAAGGTGCGCATTTATAAGATTAGTAGGGATTTTATTAATAAAAAATAGTAAAGTGTTGAATCTATACAATGTGAGCATTTGTCAGTGCGCGGTCGGCGTCGCGTCGGCGAGCGGAGACCCTTCAGAAAGTTTGATAATAACACCAGCAGCGGCGCGCCGGCCGGTAATGTGACAGCCGATACGTCGCCAGCAGCCGCGCTGGACAATTTAAATTCGAACCTTCGTTTGTCCCACAGGCCACAGCTATATCTACAATGCCACTTCTTTATTCATTTTTAGAGCTCCGTACTCATAAATGTAAGTCTTAATGTGTATCAAAAAGGTATTATATTAAAAGTAAAGGTATGAAATTAATTAATCATTTGACATTATTTAATGAAAGTGCGGCAATTCAGTATATAGGAAAGAGAGGTCTCTACAAAAATATCAAATCGAGAAAACAACTACTTATGAAACATTTAATACGAAGCGTTGCCTACACTTGGTGGAAAAAAAAACAATGATGTGGTCGTATAGTGATAAATGAGACATTCATGAGGTGTCACAGACAGCCGTGTGGGATTACACGTGTCATTACGGCGGTAATGCGGCGAAAGCTGCGGGGTCTTTTGGACCCGTCAACGTGACGATAATATAATAAATTATTTACCAATGCCAAGATGTGAAATGGAGTTATAATTATCCTTGTCTTCTATTGTATCTTGTTGACACATCAATTATGAGTTGAAAAAAAGTATAGCTATGAGCTAGCCACACCGTTGAGCGCCTGAAAGAGCCGCCAAATTGTGTACATTGTTAGGTTTTTGTAATATGTTATAATTAATGCCGTACGATTAAAGTTGGTACAGTACATTCATTCAAAGCTCAAGCTTAGTTGAAGGCTAATACAAGGCAGACAAATTTTAGTCATAGGTCTGTTTAAATTGTAAACCTTCTGCTATACATTAAAGTATTTATTTATAGCACAAGGTTTACGATTTCGTGTAACTCAACTCAACTCAAAAAATTAAAAGAATAAGATATTATAAGGTATTGGAGAATGGATAATAAGTGTTTTGGACGAACCAGAAAAATTTGAATGACTATTTGTTAATGAATTAAAATATCCACTATTGATAAGAATTATTGGGGAAAATCACGAACAGGATAACATAAGATATAGCATGTATACAAAGTATACGTAATCATATTTAATTTTCCATCAAAATAATCTGTCTTCCATTTAAGCCACAAAATACCGAATCATCAATCCTTTAACCTGATTTCGGCATGTTCGGGCGTAATAATCAAATAGACGTCATTACGTCAACAACAAAGGTGATTCAATGCGATCTGACAAGTCAGATGCTAATCAGTCAACCCTTTAGGTCGACAAATCGGAAATTAGGGAGGCATGAGCGCTCGCGGAATAACCCGGGCTTCATAAACTAAGGGTTTCTGAGACCCCGGGAGACTTGGACCAACCTTGTCCCGTTTCTTTGAATATTTAACACTTTGCAAGTGGCGTTTTGTATGAGGAAATGTGACATTTCACTAAAAACTTAATATTAGCCGCCTCAAAGTGGAAGGATGTACGAGAAATGATGTTTTAGATTGATCAGGTCTAGAGAGGATGAGGCTACCTCAAAGAACAATATACAGTCTAACGTTAAAGACATGCTTCATAGAAATTAACTAGGTAGAAATTGATCAATCGTTATATTAACTTCCCTAATCTTTCTTCCTACATAATATAAATGATAGATAACAAAGGTCGACAAGAAAAGTACCTATTAGTACATATTATGTGTAAATATGACACCATAAAAGTTAATCTCTCTAAACTGCAATTTAGCAACCTTCAGACGATTATAGAGTCTCCTATATCTTCGATCGTGTTACAAAGACTTGCAGAGAACCTTGGTAATCCAAATACCGAATCTCGATAAAAAAATTTAAAATAGATGTTGTTTTCGGTTCCTAACTTGATAAAAAATTGTTTATAATGCAGAAACTGTGTACCTACCTACTGAGTTTCTGGGAATGACATTTGGATGTGGTAGTGCAGTACAAACTTTTCACAAAGAATTGATAGTCAAAGATCCTCTCTAGTTTAATAGTGCAGAGTGTTGGCTTAAAATTACTAATTTGGCTCAAGTCTCGGTGAGGCTTCAGTTGCAGTAAGTTACCATGTATTGGTAAAACTGGTAACGCTGTAACAGCATAAAATTAATATCCTTTTATCCTTGTATAAAATTAATATTAACACAATAATTGAAGCATAATCCAAATCCCAAGGTATGATAATTATAAGGGATCAACAAGAGAAGTCGGGTGTATAACGCCAGTAATAAATAATTAAGGCTGAACCCAAACCACGCATTCCTTCCCAGATGACGACGACATCTTAAAATATGGCCACCCTTTCTTCAGCTGTTGACTTCGACCCCTCGCCACACACTGCTCAGCATAATTAATAAATGACCTTCTCAGCCCCTTAAGCTCCGACGAACATACAACAGCCCTTGACGTCCTAGAAGACGGCATAAACACAACAATAATACCTAATAACGTTAATTTTCTGTTCAAATGTAAAATATATAAACAAACATCGAAGTTATATATCTACGAAAACTGAAAGAACTCAACTGAAGTATCCAGTCAAAATGAAAATAACCTACTGCTGAAACCAGTAGAACCGGAAATACCCAGTTAAAATGTGAAGCAGAAAAAGTACCTACAAAGATTTCAGGCTAGATCTCTTCAGATAGGTGCATTATTTAGGGTACTTAAGCCGAATTTAATAGGCCTAAATAAATGTTCTCCCATTTAAATCTTCTCATTTAAAACGACCGTTACCTCCACCAAAGCAAAAGGTACTTTGTAATTACAGCTAATCGCATTGCAGCAATTAAAACAAATAGCCGATAGTATCTAAATAGCACGGCCGGGCCCGCACCGCGGCTCTCCCATTAATTACTTAAATTTAATTCATATGAGACCCACGCACCACTATTTACATTCAAAAACCCACCCCGCCCGCATCTCGCAACCCTTGCTAAACTTGTCTACCCTAAGACGCTAACTCCTAAGAAGAGTTTCTTTGATAGTGCGCTCCGGTGACTTTGAATAAAGGCCAGGGTCGATAGAGTTTTGATCTGTAATTTTATAGCTTTGAGACGGCCCCCAGATACTCGCTATAAGGATTGTGGCGTATCGAATCGGCTTACTTGTTTTTGTTAACGATAACCGCTAAGTTCTCTACCCGTACAATCATTCTTTGAACTTAAAACAATGAGGTGGTAATTTTGGAGACCTTTGCTTTAACGAAGTTCAAATGACATAAAGGTTACCGCTCAGTTACAAAGTACGAAATACTTCAAGGTTTCCAATTATAGGTGTCGGCTACTACCTACACTTCGCTAAATTAGGTAACCTAATCTGGGTAAGATCTACAAGTCATTACGCGAGACAGAGAATATATTTGTATGGTCCAGTAATTGCATATCGATAAAATTACTCAACATATACGATTATAGCTCAGTCCATACAGACGATGCAAAATGGTAGCCGGCTAACGACTAAATATTATTTGCGACAATTTACTCGTCATAGAATACTCACTTTAATCCCATGAATTACCTTAATTTTAGGGTCTACTTAACCTAAGTTAGGTCCCCTTTACTGACAGTTTTTAACCAACCTTTATGGTATTTATAGCACCTAATCGTGAAAAAAAATTGTAGATCTTAACTTAAGATAAAATCTAAGCTCTAAATAGATATCTTAAGACTATCACTATATAGAGGACTATATAGAGAGACTATATAGAGGATGATTTAGGTACGAGTATAGTTGGTGAAAGCAATGTCGCAAAAGGAAAAAGATTCGTCGAAGACAAAAAGTAGAGATCGTTCCGTTCCCAAAGAGAAAAAGGATTAGCCCTTATCGGAGCACGCGTAAAGCGGTGATACTTATATGAGTGCCCCTTTTATTGCATTATACGGGGAAGGGTTGCCCTCGGCCCGCGCCCCGTCTAACGTCTCGCGAGCACGGGAAGAATTTATAAATAAGTTAAGCGGAGCCCGCCTTATTCTTCGCCTCAGCGTCTCACTTTGTTTTATCATATTTAAATTATTGTAGTCAGATGTGGAACGTGTACCTAATTGCTGTACTTTGTTAAGATAATGTACCTTTGGCGCGGCTCCACTTTTGTTTTCTTGTTTTCGAGCGGTATAAATTCACGGGCGGACGCCGCTGGAACGCCCAACTTTCGTGTTCTGTTTTTGTGCAAACGTTCCTTTCGGGTGGAATAAAATTGGTCGCGTAAGGTCGGAGGTTCCCAAAACAAGTAGATTCTGAAGTAGGTAACGATCTAATAATAAAAAAAAAGCACAATAATTTATTAATATCACATCGGCGTCGATAGATAGACGTCCATTGCTGGACTCTTTTTCTTTTTTTATAGAATTTTAGTCATGTTTCTCCACTAACCTTCTACAACACACTTCTTATACAAGCTCTAAATATAGGAAAGGGAGAAGAGAATGTAAGTCATGTTTAACGGGTCCAAATATTCAATTTAAAAAAATCTTCGAACTACACCCTCCTTTGCTACATAAGATTAAGCATAATGATAATTATTTATTTACTTTTATCACATCTTTCTATTGTAATAATAAGGTTAAGGCTGGTTACTCTGCAAAGTCAACAACATGTCTTTACATCACGTCAAATAACAATTCAATTTGCATGCGAAGCGATCACAAAACGCCCATTCATCAAATGTTTTAATTCAAGCACACATTTCCTTACAAATTCCGCGATCTAGTTAAGAAAACAATGACTTATTCATAATAACACAATATTTTCTGGCATAAACTTCGCATAAATCATATTTAAGTGTTATTTCATTTCCTACAGACCCTCGTATGCAACACACGCATCGAACGAATAAGTAATTGAAATTTGAAAGGAACTTTTGATTTTAGGAAAATGTTTTCACCCCACTCCTTGTGAAATTATTATGAATATCCGCTCCTTTGCCGGATAGGCCTGTCTTAATAAATGACTTACCTTTCATACTCCGGAAAACATAAGTATTCAAGTTTACCTTTTATGTTAAAATTTATTTAAGAAGAAAACATTCTGTCTTGGTATGATTAAGTTACATGAAAAGTAACAGTGACCAGAGAGATGCCATAAACTAGAGGCGGCTATTTTCCACTGAATGAGCTAAATTCGATACACAAGAAATCCTTTCCTGCTTTGCAGTCCGTAAATTGACGTAATATGAATATAATTAATTTTATTAAAACACTAGATGATTCCCGCGACTTCATTCGCGTGGATTAAGTTTTTTTATTTCCACGGGACCTCTCTTATTTCCCGGGGTAAAAAGCCTATGAGCTATTCCGGACTATATCTCTGTGCCAAATTTCAGGCAAATCGGTTCATTCGTTGCGACGTGATTGAGTAACAAACATACAAACTTTCGCATTTATAATATTAATAATAGGATTAATAGGATAATAGCAGGATAATAGGATTACCACTTTTCTATGTCACAGCGTACCTACTTTCGCATTGTATAACTGCATCTGTACGTCAGAGACAATATAGATTAGTATTCCGTTGTCAAGTATGTGACAGTACAAAGAGACAAAATGTCAACTTGTAGCATCGAGATTGGCTGTTCCCATTCCTCACTCACCCGAGGCGTACAAGATTCCCGATCAACCCTTTGACGACGGGTTACTTGTTAACAATGTTGTTAGACCTCTATTTGAATAGATAGATAATGCTGCTGTTACTTGATTTAATAAACTGGCGTTATGAATCTTACACAAATCACTTTTCTTCTTCGACTTAGCGTTATTCCACTAGATGTAGTACGTTTTTCCGGTATACTTTTGTCCATTTTGCTCGATCTTGTGCACACATTTTTTTAGTTTGCTAGCTCTCATATCGGTCATTTATCGGGTTTAGGCAGTGCATTCTTGGATGGCCGCGATTTTTAGCTCCGTAAACAGTACTAAGACATTTGTTACCGACATAACTTTGTGGTTTCCGTGCTGCATGACCGTACTACCATCTTAAACGGGCTTCTTGCAACTTTCCGATCACGGACACTGAGCCTGCCTATGAGTCCCGGAATACTACTCGTATTCCAAGATCTCATAATCTGCTATAGCCACCAGACCAATGAGAGAGTTGAGGCAGATGGCATAATATTTTACTCTTATTCTTTATCAACCGATAGACGTCTACTGCTGCAGCAAAGTCTCTTGCATGAACTTTCACAAGCCTTAATCTTGCACTGCCTGTACTTAGCGGCTCCATAGGATTCGTCTAATGTCGTCAGTCCACCTGTTGGGGTCTGCCAACACTGCGATTTCGATGCAAATCGCCACTCCAGCACCTTGGGATCTCAATGACCATCAGTTCTTCGAACTATATGCCCCGCCTATTTCCCCTTCAACTTCGCAAATCTCTGATATCACAGGGATACTCCGGGAATAGCTTTCAGCATCGCCCGCTGACTATGCTAAGAAACACATGATAATGAAAGTCATAATAACGTGTAAACGCTGCATTCTCAAATCAGAGCACTAAGAACAATCCTAATTGGAGTATTAAAACGCGTCGCAAGATGTCGCCAACACCAATAAACAAGAGTTGAACGCGCGCGCGAACGCCAAAAGTTTGGAAGCGCGCGGTGGGTGCAGAGGACCAGTAATGAGGGTTAGAAATTTCGGCACATTGCGGCCCAAACCGCAGCCGGCTTCTTGGCTTATTATTAATTCCGTAAGACGTGTCCCCGATGTCCAAGACGTGCGCCGAGATTCGAGACAAAAGTCACAAGGGCGGAAGGGACCGACCCCCCCTCTACGTGTGGAGAGTCGACAAGTCGCAATATGCAGGAGTGTGGGATTTACAGGTGGTTTTAATAACGCAGCCTCTAATGTCGCGAGATGAATACTTAATGGACGGATCATCAGCGGATTTGGCGGCGACGGTTGACTTGAGTAATAATGGGTATCTTTATTATCTTAATGTTCGAGTAAATAATGGTGATACCTCGCGTTGTATTGTTACAAGAAATCGCGCTACTTTAATCTCTTTGAAACTTCTACGAGTATTTAAGCTGGTGCAAACTGTAAGTACTAAAACTAATATAACATAGTATTTCTTGCCTTAACGTAGATTTCCCTGACTATATCAGCTTTTTATCTAACGTATTTTTTTACCTTACTCATAAATGGCCATCTATAGTAATGGCAAAAAGTAAAAGCTTTAATAAATAATCGTCGTTTTCAAACCAAACAAACAATATCTGCACATAGTTGCACAATTTTCTGGCTGATAAAAATAGCATATTTTTAGCAACCACAGTCCACTATGTGATGATTAGAGTCACATGGGAGTATTTTTATACGAAGCTTTGGTTAGTAAATCATAATAAAAGTCATAATAGTAAAAATGTTGAAACCAAAAAGTGCACATAGCAGATATTAGTTTGACGATAACGATATTCAAGTCAAATGAAATGAAAAATAATAACTACAATATTGCTATCCTGCTGCTGTTGCATGAGGAATCTCTTCCCGCTGGGCTGCCTACAAGAGCTGATCGAAGTGATCAGCTCTTCCTTGAATCCAGCACTATTGTCTTCTGTTTTTAACTCCCTATGACTGTAATGTTTTTTTTTTCTGTGTTTTGGTGAAATATTCTGTTCTTTAAGTCCCTATGACTATAATGTTTTGTTTTTAGAATTTAGAATTTATTTATTTCTAAACTACGCGTAATATGATGTTACAAAAATATGTTGGGAAACAGTGTATTGCCATGTATGGCATGCAATAGTAGGTAAAGGTAGTTTTCTGTATTTTGGTGTGATAAACCTCTACTCTTCTTTTTATCAAAGTTTCAATAACGAATTAATTATTATCTGAACAGAAATTGGTCAATTTTTGTTTCTTGAAAATTTAGTTTAAATGTATTTACGTTACAAGACACAAAGAACAATTTACTTACAAAGTGCAAATCCCTTTAAGATGGTTTCGTTGTAGGGAGCGCTTTCAAAAACTCGTTAGGTGGTTGGCATTCTGCGGTGGAGGGTCACGTCTTGCAGCGTGCCTCAAGACACAGTGTCACAGGAACTTTATGATATATTATAAAATTATAAATGCCTTAACATCCTGTTTGGTGGTTAAGAAGACTACAAAAAACCCCAAATTAACGAAAGGAAGAGAACTGACGCAATAAGTATAGCTTCAGCGGATTAGGAACTCCACAGTGTATACCTACTCTACAATTTAGGTAAAATGAATCCATACCTACCCATAATCAGCACTTCTCCTAATTAGGGGTATGAATTCAATTTACCAACACATCCAACCACATCATACCACATCCAACCTGGCCCACTACCACCTAAGATAAAAATTAAAAAATAAAAATATCTTTATTGCCAAATAATATAAAATACAATAAAATTGATTTGCCGTTAGTCTTCACATTAAGAAAACCTGTATCGAGAAGACCTTATTGCGATTACATAAGACTTAACTGGCATTAGATTTAGTTAGCGTTAGCGTTAAGATTAGTAGTTTCTTTTCCGTCCGTCCATCTATGATGCCCTTTACCGTTAAAACAGTTGATAAATGCTTAAAACACAACTCTGAAAAGTCAGAGATATGTGCCTGGAATCGAATACTAGACCCTGCAAAACAAAGTCCAAAGCCTTTAAACAAATTTGAAGCCTCAATAGCCCAACGGTTAAAGGTGCAGACTGAAAACTGTAAAGTCGCAGGTTCGAATCCCACCCGTTGCACTATTGTCGCGCCCACTCCTAACACAAGCTTTCCGCTTATTTGGAGGGGTCAGGATAATATAAGTTAATTTCAGGTTGGCTAATATTCTTTGAAAAAAAAAAAAAAAAATCTTAAACGTAATAAATATTTGTAACACATGTTCCTCTAGGAAGAATTGGCAATCAGCGACAGCGTGCCGTGCGTCGCACATTGCAGGATTATCTCAAGAATTGGGCACGCGGGACCAATAGCGTCCTAAGCACGGACCTAACTCATTGAGACGTCGTGTTTATGGGTTTGGGTAATCGATTGCTACATCTTTAAGGCTTCCTCCTTTTCTTCTCTTTATTTTGTTTCATTTCATAGATTCAATCGTTTAATAGTACAAAATTGCAATCGCGAGGCGAAGAAGCGTTTATTTCATTCTTTTTACAAAAGTTTTGCTGCCAAGTAATTTTTAACGGAATTATTAAAATCGTACATGTTTTTTGTGCTATTTTTTTGTCTCTCGTAGTTTATTATCCGTTGATTTCTGAAAACAGATTTCATTTTTTAAGACCAAGAGCATTGTTAAAAATACAATCTGAAAAACCACAAAATAAAACAATTTGCTAAGCCAGTATTTCAAGCCTCAATAGACCAACGGTTAAAGGTGCAGACTGGAAACAGAAAGATCACCCGTTCGAGCCCTACCTTGTTTGAAGGGTAGGGGAGAATATAAGTCAAGTTCAGCTTGGCTAATTTTCTTTTTATTAAAAAAAAGTAACAAGACCTTGTATTAGCTAATTTCTGTGGTTTATTTACAATTCAATGGATAAAAAGAGGAGCATTAAGTATAAAAATAAAACAATTTGGTGAGTAAGTAAGCATAAATCCTGTTTTTTACTTTTTTTTTTTAATTATTTGGGTACTGTAATTTACAATACGTATTATCATATTAAGTATAAAATGTTTGTATCAAAACGTTTTCTACTAATTAAATTCTACCTTCAGGAAACCCATTCAATAAATAACAATTACTCTTTAATATGTTTCAATCGGGAGGCCATAGCTACATTTGTTGGCCGCCAGTAAATTACAGGCTTCAAGGCGCGAGGTGGCCGACACCGGAAGAAATATTGCCGACATAACGTATTTGTTCCGAATAGAGCTTGACCATTGGACCTATCGATGTATTATTACTATCGACAATAATAACTATTGTTGTCAGTGGTAAGGAACAAGTAAGCATTTATTATTAGGCTATCGACAATAATAACTATTGTTGTCAGTGGTAATCTATAAGAAAAAGAAGATAGTAGAGGAAAACATTTTTGAATTTTTGTTACAAATACGATTTCATGATGAACAAAATGAAATGACAATAAACGTTACTGTAGAATTGTGAAATTTATTTATTTAAACAACTTTATTTCACAATAGATACATAGAGAGTTAATGTGGTAAATGGATTCACACTAAGAGCCAGGCAACCTGTAACTTGACTTAATAAATTGACAGACGGGGCTTACTTAAACTTAACGCTAGACTATGTTATGATACGGCAATAGCTTACTGCATTTATCTTAAAGTCAAAACTTTTAGTCGTCTGAAAAATCTTTTACTTGTTAATTGACTATAGATACTTCAAAATTGTAAACAACTGAAATTCTTATCGATAAGCCATTTAAGATCTTGCCATCACTTTAATACCGCCCTGAGTGCAACTGTTTAACAAATCGGCGTATAAAAGACCGGCCGACCGCCCGCTGAGTGCTTAATCACTTAACACTCGCCAGATTAACGAAAAATATATGGACTTAAATGCCCCTCACTCAGTGATTACACGCTTCTAAGCATAAGTAGATAAATAGCTTAGTTATTGCTGTTACTGAAAGGTTTTTTTATTGCGACTTGCGTGGTAGGCTTCCGCTTGACGACAATTAATCACAAGAATATAAACGTAACAAAACCGACTTCAAACGCCACTACAAAGTATATCAATTGTGCCTATAAAATTTGAAGAGTTTCCTCTCAAGAATCCCATCGTCAGATCCTGACTTGATGACTATGGAATTACTTGGGAAGTATACCCTTTCAAACAAAAAAGAATGTTTCAAATCGGTCCAGGTGTCTGCGAGTAATCAGGGAATATACATAAAAAAAAGATTCCGACGAATTGAAAACCTCTTCCTTTTTTGGAAGTCGGTCAAAAAGTACTAACGGGGTCTAGGCTCGACGAAGCTTACCTAAAAGATGCCTATTCCCAATGTTAATGTTTAATATAGTATGTTTTAATTTTATAATATTTCAGATTAAGTAGAAAAGATATTCGTTCAATTTAAGATGTTTTAGTTTAGTTAGTAATTGCACAAAAAATTACTAGACTGACATGCGTGATTCATAACTCACCCAGAGTTTATTGTCATAACAATAAAATCTGGAAAATATGAAATAGTATTTCGAAAGAAATAACTTTAAAAACATCATAAACTGCTTTAAAAACTGACGTAGACAACAAACAAACATTAGATCTGCATTAGATAAAATTAAAATAAAAACGCAATAAAAATACGCCTTTGACAACTTCTTTATAGATCGAATAAACTACGCAAACATCGTAAGAAATGCGCATCAATCCGGGCCAGAGCAAAGATTTACCCTTGTAAGGACATTAATTCTTACAGGACTCTGTAATGTAGACAAAACGAGCGGGACGAGGGGCGGCCTGCTAACAGTCAGCAAGCCGTGAAAAGAAACCCTTTTTCTGAGGGAAATATGTATATTGTGGACCTGCCTTTATTGAAATACTTGGTACGTAGATAACATTATGTTTCGTACGCGAAGTCTTCTTCTTCTTCTTCTTCAACTTATGGACGTCCACTGCTGGACATAAGTCTCTTGCATAGACCTCCACAGACCTCGGTCTTGCGCCGCCTGAATACAGCGACTCCCTGCGACTCGTTTGATGTCGTCGGTCCACCTAGTGGGGGGTCTGCCAACAATGCGCTTCCCGGTGCGGGGTCGCCACTCCAGCACCTTGGGACCCCATCGACCATCAGCTCTTCGAACTATGTGCCCCGCCCATTTCCACTTCAATTTCGCGACTCGCTGAGCTACGCGAAGTAAAATTACTAAATTCAAACTTAATTTAAAATCAATAAAAATTAAATGTTAATATTTTAAATAAGCAAAACAAAATCCCTCTCTATAAAAGGGGACAACCTGTATTAAAAAAAAAAAACAAAGCAAAAGGCAAAGACAAGAAAAATTAGTACACTTAACTCTCGAAATCTCTGCAACTTGGTAGGTATTTTAAAAATATTAATATATTCAATTGTCTTCTTAAAATAATAGAAGCTAAATTAATTAATAATAAAAAAACTATTGATTGTTAATTTTCTGTCAATTTTGACAAAGGCATTAGGATGTTTGTAGAAAACCGATGTAACTAAAGTAAAAATTAAACTAATTCTAAGCAATGTCTCCATTATCCTTACGTCCAAGCATTTAATGGAAGGTCAATAGTATGTTTGCTCGGTCATTGCAGGATCAAAGCCATCGTTGGACAAATAACGATTTTGCTCCGTAAATAAATACTCAAAGGCCAATTCGAATAGTTTTCCTAAGAATGCGATCAAGGGGCGTTCTACTAACGCTGACGTTCTCTAAATAGATTTGCTTTTCCAGGTAGTTTTCAATAGTTCTCAACTTATCAACGTTGGACAAGTAAACTTTAAAGTAACGACTAATGTAGTAGTAATTTTTTTTTATTCGATGACAAGATAGCCCTTGACTGCGATCTCACCTGATGGTAAGTGACGATGCAGTCTAAGATGGTAGGGCTAACTTGGAAGGGATATAGCAGTGTAAATTCAACCCATACCCCTAATCGGTATCTACACGCCATCGTGCATCGTGCCGGAACGCTAAATCGCTTAGCGGCACGTCTTTGACGGGAGGGTGGTAACTAGCCACGGTCAAAGCCTATTGTCATATTATATTTAATGAGTCGTTAACTAATTATTATCATTAAACCTCCTAATGAGCATTGAACTCGTAAGATAAGAATTTATCTTCATTTACTAACGAAGCTTTTATAAGAAAACAAAAACATAAAACTAGCTTTCTCAACTAAACCAATTTCGGAGCTTCTAGCAATAGGTAGTAAGCCACTAGTAAGCATAGTAGGACTTCAAACTCAAAGTAAAATTACGATTATATAAAAACTCAAGCTTACCAGAGATCATTAAAAATCTAAACTTTTAAAATAAAAGAAAAATCTTACATGAAGGACGCATCAGAATAAATATTAACTAGAAAAATGTTCTCCATTAACTCCTCTAGAGTGTTACATTAAAGAAACGCCATCTATTCGCTCCAATAAGAACTTCGATAAGAAACACTCCCCCTACCCTCTTAAGCACTCGCCCTCTGTGAGGGAAATGCGTAACTTTGTAGAGAGGGTGAGTTTCGATGCAGATCCCTTTAGGAACCAGTCGAGATATCACCAACCATGTTACGCCACAAGGATAATTATTATGAAATGATTACCATTTTACCTGGCTACCGTATTTTATCAACTCCCATTCAGGCAAATAATAATCAGCTGTTTTAAAGAGGTCACTACTAAAACATTTCGAGATTTGTTAAATTATGAGTTGAGAAATTATGGATTTCAACTTCATTTGTTTCAAAACAAAAGAATATTTGAGAAAAATTTTCATCAATAAGCATTCCTACCTACTGAAGAAGACCTTTTTTTGTAATCCAACAACAAAAAACAATAATAAAATTACGTTAATACGGTTATCTCAGGAGTGTTTTTAATTTATCGAGTTAAAACATCGTTGCTGTAAAACATTGTGGATTCAAGCTAGCTTTTTAGGGAGCGTGCTATAGAAACTCTTGATGGAATGGTGGCTGATGTTCTTTTGAAAAAGTTCAAGTAGTTTTTTTTTAATCCGAAATAGGCTTGCGTTTGACGACAATCAATACTGGATAGCACTGATGAGGTCTAGGTTGGAGCGCGCTTGCCTAGAAAATGCCTATTCATTTTCTGTAACTTTAGGGCCTTACCTTGATGGATGGTGCGGGCGGGTGTGGGCCTGGCGACGAGCGCGCATTCGGCAGCTGCAGCAAGTGGCGTATGGTGTAGCTTTCCCGACCCTTGCGTGACATGCTACGACAAAAAGTATTTTATTAAAGACTTTAGAATCCTTACTTATCTACAATTCTACACTACTATTATAAAGAGGAAAGATTTGTATTTTTGCGTGTATGTTTGTAATGAGTAAACTCAAAAACTACTGTGCCGATTTCAAAAATTCTTTCATCATTGGAAAGCTACATTCACCTTGAGTAACATAGACTATATTTATTGCTAGAAAAGATTAGGGATCCTTACTAAAACAACAAAAAATATAAATTAAAGGTAAAAATATAAAAAAAATATTATGTCCACCCGTGCGAAGCCGGGACGGGCTGCTAGTGTGTTATTAATGCAAAAGTGTGTTTGTTTGTTGGTTCGTTGGTTTGTCCTTCAATCACGTAACAACGGTGCAACCGGTTGACGTGATTTTTTGCATGGGTATAGTAGAGGACCTGTAGAATGACAGGCTACTTTTTAACCTGGAAAAATAAAAGCGTTCCAGCGGGATTTTGAAAACTAAATCCACACGGACGAAGTCCAGCTAGGTAATAAATAACTACATAACCTTTTATTTGTAATTGCGAAAATGTGATGTTATAAGCAATAATAATCTCTGACTTTCGAAGTTATGTGCATTTTAGGCAGTTAAGTAGTACCGTGAAACATATTAAAGTAGAGCTCAATTTCGTGTAGATATACACTCTTATACGTTTACGTATACAGATAACCTGCAAATTAAAATCGGTTGCACTGAATTTGTGACTTTAAATTTGTGTAATCAAGGTTCATTTTACTTTGATGCTAATATCATCGAATACGAATACGAACAATCGAATTAAATCTTATACTAACCCTACAGAACTCTCTCTGGTCGTGTCGGATTTCCGTCCCATCGGACTATGAGAGTGAGGGAATAGAAAGTACACCTGTGTTTTCGCAAACACTGGCACAGTATAATATCTTTTCTTTTACTTTTACTTAATCAATAATTTCTCCAAAATACATAATGCTAATCAACGAAGGTGTTTCGTTCAGAGGTTTCGTTACGAACATGACATATTGTAATAAAACTCTAACTTGTTAGATTAAGTTTAACTGAAGAAGGTCTTTCAATGTTAGATTAAATTCTCCGAGCGAATACCTCTCGACAATGGGTTACAATATTAGATACTCGTACAAGTACCTACAGTTTATTGCTAACGTTATAATATTTTAATATTATTTTCTAGCGTTAGCAATATTATATACAATTTTACTAAAACACCCATTTTACTAACACTCGTAGACACAATTCTGCTAAAATCAGATAATACCTACCAATTATAACTTAATAGCTGAATATAACGTGTAGGTTGGTAGGTATACAATATGCTTATTATAAAAGGCTCAGTCAGTTCCCAGCAATCTCTTTGAATTCAAACGTGGTAATGTTTCTTGAAAATGTTTACTCTCACTGCATTCCACGAATATGCATCGTATAATACCTAGTACTTCTAGGATCAGGGTCATCCAGCGGGCCGTATTGAGAGGCATAGAGATAGACTAGACAGTGCTGAATTAACCATTTAAAGACGCGGCTTCGTCACGTTAGCTTTCAAACAGAAAAACCCGCTTCAAAATCGGTCCATTAGGAAGAGAGCTACGAGGGAACAAACAGACAAATATACTCAGATGCACACATCAAACTTAGGCAACGCTAGACGCCGCTTTTTTCCATCGGGGGTTAAAATGCGTCCGTACAAAAAAATTTGAGTGAACTATATTATTTTCGTATCTACATGTAGTACGAGTACATAAGTTTCATACCATAAGTTCATTAATAATATCTATATTATGATTAAAAATATCTTATTATTCCATGTTCTTAAGGAAAACATCAGAGAGTGATGTATTATATTTAACAAAGTTGTCCTCAAGTTGCTAGTTCCAAGTTTCACTGACTTAATACTTGTAATGAGAAAGGTTTAATTAGAAAGTCGAGAAAGCAGTGAAAACAGCCGGTATTTATGTATATTTGTTCATAAATCTTGGCTGAATGCATATATTTTTTTAAAGTTAATATAATATAATATTTTTTTCCAAATAAAGAAAATAATAATCTATGGATCTCATGCATAGGTACTTGAGATTAAATCCTAATGAGATTCATCATTAGATTAGATAATATAAACGACGAATTTTACAAAACTTACTTCAAACGCCACTGTAAAGTATATCAATTGTGCCTATAAAATTTGAAGAGTTCCCTCGATTTAGCCAGGATCCCATCATCAGATCCTGACCTGATGACAATGGGACCACTTCGAAAGTATACCCTTTCAAACAAAAAAAGATTTTTCCAATTGGGTCCAGGTGTCTTCGAGTAATCGGGGAACATACATAAAAAGAACATACAACAAAAACTAGTTTACAATGGATACAAAATCACACGTGTATGATCTATTTGTCGTAAAAATGTAGAGAACTCGTGTTATGAGCTCACGTAGATTCTTATTTCTGTGTGTTTCCAAGCCGCAGCCCACGGGAATTCTTGAAAAATACGAACAACATCATTCTTGTTTGTTACTTTTGAAAGGGAAATAAATTTTGCACGACTTATTGCTTCGATATTTGGAATCTGAAAATAACAAAGAAAACGTTTTCTATATTAATTTCCTTATAAGCTTGTACCTATTTGTAGCTATAGCTTCTTATTTGAAACATTTAAGAGGCTTCTACAAAAGAGCTAGGTTTTAATGTAACTTCGATGGGTACGTCTTTTATTGGTATCTGAAAATACTAAGAATAGAAATCTGTGCCCCTAATCAATTTATTGACTGCACCTGAATAGATTAGGCTTGAATATTATTTTAGAAACAGTGTATAAGATAAAAATAGGATAATAATTTTTATAGCCACTTATTCCACTTCTCTATTACGACACAAAGTTGTAAAGACCAATGACCCCGTAGGTTCGTATTTTTCCTAAAACTCGGTTGGAATAAATTTCCTGTAACTTAATTTACCTACTTGTTCAACACAAAGTAAAGAACGAAGAACTTTGTGGCAACTCGGAAAAATTCTAAATTCAAACAAAATAGTAACTAAACAAATTCTTGTGCTCTACATTTTTATGAAGGATTCGGAGACTCGGTGGAATTGGAATGGGTAAGTTAATAATGAAAAAGTAAAGATTTAGGGTAAGAGCAGTGTCCATGCTAAACGCAGTGTAAAGTCAAGTGAAAGTAGGTACGAGTGTTAAGTGAAGTGGAAATGTGAAGTTTGAAAGAGAAAACTGTTCATAACGCGATATAATATGTTGAAATATTACATTAAAATATATCGAATATTAAAGTTTAGATCATATTCATTGCTCTTTAATAAATGCAGCATTTACGAAGTTGTAATCGAGAAAAAAAACCTTTCTGAATTTCGGAACTAAAGCGCGCTTGCTGGCTTAAAGTATTTTTTTTAAATATATATCTTTAGCAAGCAAACGAGCAGGCTGGTCACCTGATGTTAAGTGACTACCGCCGCCCATGAACAGTTGTAGCACCTGAGGCACCACCAATGCGTTACCGGCTTTTTAGGAATTTGTTAGTCCGCCCCTTGAATAACCCCATATTGTAGTTTAGTGTTAGTAATTTATGCTTATTGAATTGAAGTTCCTGCAGCAATATAATATTTTTCCGAGATACAAAGTACCTTAGATGATGATACAATGTAGTTATTATTTGTATATTTCGATACATAATAACGTAAATATCTAGAGTCTTATACCTAAGACTAGGATACTGGTGTATAAGGTACCTTTTCCATTTGTTATCAGTTTATTTATGTCCGCTCTGATTCATTAATTATGGATTACGATGGAGTCTAAAGCTCCGTAAGAAAATTCAATCTTCATTTCCAATTCCATTATAAAAAGTTTTAACTTCAATACGAAGTAGGTATAAGACACAACGGGAAAGGTGAAACTAGAAATTGAACAGATCGACATAACTTCGCCTATTGAACGATTTTATTTCACTTATAATAATATATTATATTATATATATAGTACTCTATTTCTTTAACGGTTCAGAGAAAGTACTCTGAAGCATTTATTTATCGCAAGTACACTACACAAGCACTTTCCGAGCACTCCATTTCGCATTCGCTTCTGCAAACTTTCAGTAAATTAAGTCGCCTTGCAAAATTTTATGTAAAGAATATTTATAGGGTACCTACTATTATGCTCTTTATACCTCTGCTACCGTTATAAATGTGGAATTGTGTTTATTTGTTGGTTTGTTCTTCAACCACTCAGCAACGGACCGATGGATCGACATTATTGTTCATGGGTACAGTTGAGGAATTGCGGAGAGTGATATAGTCGATATAGACTACCTTTGTCCCTGAGGGTATCCACGGGATTTTTAAAACCTACTTCCAAGCAGATGAAATCGCGGGCTAAAGCTAGTAGAATTATAAATGTACCCTTTCTGTGTGCTTATTGTGTCGAGATAATACTTCCACATTTCTGCGGAATACCGGCCATTTGCGAGTTGAACAAAACCTAGATATAGAGTATTAGCCTAGTGATGACATCAGCCTTTTTTTTCGCGAGCCGAGTTTGATTTCTGGCCCTTTTTTGAGTAAAGAGTATACGTGCGTTTTAAAACACATAACTCGGAAAACATGAGGAGGAAACCGCATGCCTGATGCTGATATCTATAGAGCGTGCTCTGATTCAGCTCAAACTCAAGACACAGACAAACGAGACAGATTTATGTCAGCGCATATTTGTGTCTCGTTTTAACCTTTGTCTTGAGTCTGAGCTGATTCAGAGCACGCTCTATAGATCTTAGCATTAGTGTTGTGCCTGAGGGCATACTGTTCTCAAAGCTAAGTACTACCAGTTCACTTACTAGTACCAGTACAAAATGGCGTCATACTGGTACCGTTGACAAATAAAATAAAAAATGTATTTTTTACTGTAACTACGACTGCGACGGAAGTTTTCTTTTCTGGCAATGCTTTTCATGGCAACGACGTCTTGAATGTCGAAGGCCGTGATTTTTAATTTCTTACTTTTCCCATATTCAAAGAAAGTAGGTAATTAATTATAGCACTATAAATAGTCTGCGCTTTGCAGTACATTTCTTCATCATAGAAAACGACAAGCGAACAATAGTAATCAAAAATAAATAACTTATTAAAACTTATAAAGTTATAAATATTTAAAAGATAACAATGTCAAAAGTTTAACAACCGCGAGCGGTACGTTGCTATCTGTACTAAGTGGGAAACATGTGGAAGTCTATACCTATTATTAGAGATATTATAGATTTCTACATGTTTCGGTCTTGTGCCGCCTGTATCCAGCCTGTACCTGCTAATTTTGATGTCGTCAGTCCACAAAGGGAGGGTCTGCCAACATGTGAGGTCGCCAATCCAGCATCTTGGGACCCTAACCCGAGTAGGTAACATTGACGAATCCCAGAAAGAATAAACATAAAAGAAATTCGAGACGTCAAATTAAAAAGTTAAATTAAAATTAGAACGTTCCCCATTAAAAACTTTTCTTCGGCTCTTTTGCATTCTTGCCCGTAACTTTGAAAACACGCTAAAGATTACTTATAGAAACCCGGTCAAGTGCGAGCTCGGATTGTTGACGAGAGTTCCAGACCGGTCACTAAGGAAAAATGTATAAAGTAGGAAACTTTCTCATTTTATTCCGTCGTAGTTATACAATTTATAAACAGAATATGCGTATAAGTACGTAAGTAGTAAGTACTACATAAAAACTATAATATTAGATAATTAAGCTTTTTGTCTGCTTTTCACTTCGAAATCAGTTCAATATGCGCTATTATTTGATCGAGAAACAAGCCATAATTAAAAATATTAAAAAATACGACTGCCCAGCCAAAAACCGTACTAAAAAAGTTAAATACTACAGTATTAAATACTACACCTTTGAAATCTTATTCACATTTTAAATGATATTTTTTTGTGAATTACTGGATATTGAACTATAATATTGTATGTTTTTGGAATCTACTCAACATTTTCTAGGTGATGATTATATACTTAATCTTATTTTTGAATTTATTTATTTTTCAACTTTAGTCTTATGCGGGACCATGGTCACCCCATCAATTTTTTTTTAATTTTACTAGCCTATGTCACCCGGAATAAGCTAAGGATTCTAACGATAGCTCATTCATCAAAATCGGTTCAGGCGTATAGAAGTTATGGCGGAATATATGAACTCACATACATACATACATGAACCCTGAAAACAATATACTCCTTTTTTCAGGCAGTCGTATAAAAAGTGTCATTCTAATGCGAACTCGACTAACAATGGATTCCCTTGGGATTTTTAACAACATAACTAACTCCAAGCGGGCAAATGATAGCGATAAATAATTTAGTTATAGAGCTTATTCATTAAATAAGTATAGTAATAAGTAATAACACTAAAATTTATAACACTCATAAAACTATTAAGTTTTCTCTCACCGCGAATAGTAGTGGTCATAACCTAATTTTCTCGCAGCAACCTTATTTGCTATTCATGAATCGTGTCCAATAAAATTGAAGCAGTCTGTTTACAGTCGCATTGTATTGACAACTTGGGTAAGGGGGAAAATGTATGAGCAATTTGCAAAACGCGATTTAACTGTCGCGTTGCCGTTATCACAATGGAAATTCGAATAGGTGGCCCACGGCGACTTTTTGCAGCGATTCAGTAGCGGTACCGCAAAAAGAGCGCGATATAGCCGCGGTCGTATACTTTCGCCAGCATAAAAAAGATTCTGCATCGCTACTGTCGCGATACAGCATCGATACAGACGAGATGCAGCCGTGCACTATGGTGACTAGTTGCAAAGGCTTATGACTGGAGCTCTTCTTTTATTCGATGTCTACCGAAACAGTCGCGGTTTAGTAGCGTTGCAGAAGCGATGTTAATTCGATACTTGATAATATGCCATTGTGTTGCTACTGAATTGCTTCTGTCTCGCGTTGTAAATGCGACGAACCGCCTAAATTAGCGAAGCAGAGGCACGTTAACGAAACACGCTATCGAATCGCAGCAAAACGTCGTCGTTTGCGATCACCCTAACTACAGAACGTAGACCGTGTTCTACGAAAAATTTAATGTAGACGCTTAAGAAAGAATATAAATGGATATGATTAATGAATCATGCTATGATTGATTTCTTTATATGTATTGACCTCCTCTTCCTTCTAGATTTCAAGATTGCAAACAAGTATTGTAGTTATTGTTGATTGGCTCTCGAACTGAATGGTTCGATAGGTAAGCAAAGGTCACTTTGCCAGAATGCAATACGTTGTACCTCTGGTTCAAGCCTAAAAGAGAGTTGCGTCCCTTAGGGCCATTTATTGTTCAAAGCAAGTAAAAAAGAAACGGGGCAAATATAAAGAGACAGTCATAAAGTCCCTCGAAACTTTCCCACCCAAACCAATTTCAACTTTAATGTTTGAGAACAAGTTTCATTTTCGGCGAACCATACAAACTATGCATAGTACCTTTCATGATATGAGTTATTAAGGTTTATTCAGGAGCTAGTAGTAGGTAAATTCTGAACGTCGACTTGAATATACATACATAATTAAATCAGTGCGTCATTATTTTGACATTACCTATTTCGTTTAAAATATGTAACGTTTTGCTTTAGATATACATTGAACAACTACAATTAATCTACGTGGTACCTTTACTTACCTTTATTATCATAACTTACCTACTTGTAATTAGTAGAGACTGACTCAGGGAATGTTTGAGTAGAAGTTTTGATCTGTCGAATATGGTTTCGAATACCTACCTAATATCTTAAACGTCGTCTTAATTCTAATCTAAAGTCAGATTGATATATTATCTAGTTAGATTCATTCATTACTAAAAATATTACATAATTTAGGTACTTACCTACTCTTTCTTTGTTACAACATTCGCATCGATTTACATATAGGTAGTTAAAGTTATTAACACAGCTGCAGGCAACGCCATTTTGAAGTGCTTATTTCCATTATAACATTGTACTAACTACACTGAAATGTTCTACAAAAGTTCGCGTTTTGCTTCGTAAAGTCCAGAACTTTTAACTTGGCAAAGTACACTAACTCCCCAATTGGTATTACGCGAAAACAACATTTATTACAAGCGAGCACAGATTGAATTAGCTCGTGGTGGAATTCCGCTTACTACTTTGTGCAAATAGACGAAGTTCAAGTTATCTGAAAAGTTATTTAACAAAGTTTCATAGCTTTCTTGACTGTTATTGGAGTTTGTACTTTGAGTAGTCGGGATTGAGTTAATTATTGTTTGTCGGGCACGGTTTTACTAGGACCTTTAGCTAGCGAGGCTCGTTTGCGTTATCCCATCGAGAGCCGTGACTGTAGAAAGATTTTCCTTCTCTACAATAGACTGAGACTGCGACCGGTTACTGAAATGACTTTGTAATGGCGTCCTCAATAAAACGATCTCCAATATCGTAGGCTTTTTACTTTATTTATGGCCCGGAGGAGTTATTTCAACCAAAAACTAGTTTCCTTTTTTCCCTTATAAAAAGGTTCGTGACACGTTTAAGTACCTACTTGACTAGCATGAAAAAGACAAATATGAAATAATTTTTCATTGTTCATAATGAAAATTATTTATTTCAATATTCAAGAGACAAATATTCAACATTCTCACATAACAGATTTTTATTAAAAAAAAACTCATTTCGTATTCGAAGAGCAGCTTATAAGAAAACAAATGAGACAATTGGATAAGAAGTGGAATCGATCTAGCCGTACCTACGCTAAGCCAAGGTTACTTCGGGTTTTAAATAAATCATTTTAAAATTTCTCCTCTTGGCTTTACTCGTACCTACGTACAGTTGGTTTCCTTTGATCAATTCCGCGAACAAAACAATAATATTTCACTTCAAAGAATTTGCTCGTTGTTATTATTTTATTTTCATTCCATTATTGCTTCGTATTGCAGAAAATGCTCCAATGTATGAACGAAACAGCTAATAAAATAGATGTGGTACATTACAAGTTGATTGAAAAGCATTGTTTTACTTATTTTTATTACTGTTTACTGTATGTTTATTATATTTAGAAGTTTTAAATCTGTACTAACCCAGCGCGCATGTATGTGGTGCTCGTAATACTTTCGGCTAAAAGTTTTCCACACACAACTTTAGAACTATGAAAAAACTAGTAGAACTAAGTTAACTTTTTATCACCTGTCACTTGTCCGTGCGTCCGGCTCATAAGCAAGGTCAAGACGTGATCGTAGCGTCGTTGTTACGCTCGCTGAAGTAAACACAAATCACGGGAGCATCATCCGGGAAACGTCACGCGTGAAACACTTCAAAACAACATCTGAAATCTTCGGAAACACTCGCAAACCCTTAGAACACAGTCACTAGCACAGCAAAGCACCGGTCCCGAGTCACAAAAACGTATATCGACTTACAGCCTAACCTCAAAACATCTTACTGACACTCCGCGGCCCACAGGAATTAATAAAAAGTTTCTTTATAAAACAAGTGGGTTGTGAGCATGTTCCAAAATGGCGGAACTTTGCGTTAACTTCGGAACGTAGAGCGACCTGAAGTTGTGGGGTGCGCGTCTCGCGCCGCCCGCGGTACGATTGCGCAGTCACTACTAACTTTTCTCATAACAATTTCACGAAAAAACTTGTAAACACACAGTTTTCACCACGGAAACTTTTTGAGGTGCCCTAGAAAGTACTTTATGCACGTAGTTTATATTGTAAAGTAGTTTAAAGCGTGTCTTTTACGAGTTAGTGAATGAGATAGTCGTGTAGAACTCTCAAATCATACCGCGAGTCGCGTAGTCGACGGGGGTTCGGACGGGGAAAATCAATAACTTACGGCCGACTCTCTCCGCCGCTCTCCGCGTTTAATCATACACTTTGTGAGCAAAACATTAAAACTTGTCCGTTTGTTTGGCGGAGGGAGACGATCGGCGTCCGCGGGGCCACGAGCGGAGCGGGCAGCGGGGCGGCGAGCGGTCCGCTCACCGGCGGAACGGTGTCGGGCTGCTCGGTGAGTTCCGCGAGTTTACTTAGGACAAAGTTTAGCGAGGTGTTCTTACTGAGAAGTACGATTTTGTACTGCAATGTGAGAAAGATTGGCGTCGACCGCTCCCCCTCCTAACATAACTTTGCTGCATTGTTATCGGCGGCCGCAAGATCAAATTAAAAGTTTGTTAATAACTTGTAAAGCAGTTTATTACGTTCGTGTCCTACTTTCAAGTTCCGCCCCTGGTAACAAATAAGTTTAATTGTAATATATTTTATTTTAAACAAAAAGAATTGTAATTTATTCGTATTAAATGTATTAAATACATTATATATATATTTTTTCAATTATTTTCATGATACTTGGGAACTATGTATGTACCTTAAACTAATAAAATACATATCAAATCTTCCATTATCACGTAAAACTTAAAATATGTTTAATGAAACATGAAAATTGTTTCGTTTTATTAAAAATAATTTGAAAAACAAATTAAAAAGTCGCCCGACCGCTTGAAAGTATACTTAAGTATCGACTAAATAGATTTAATTCTTAAGTAGTGTAAACAAGTTTTGTCTAGAAATTGTTCATCTCCACGTACCCCAATACCCCTCTTTGGCCGGCGATTATCGGCCAATTTGTCGTCAAACAAGTTTGAAATATAATATAAGTGGCACATTTTGTACTTGAACTTTACAAATGTGTACGTTCCGGTGCGAATAAATATTCAGCTAAAGATCAACAACTACTGGTGTTTTATGAAATTGGCAAACGAGTTGAGCAACTAGTCGGGCTTTCTCGAAGTAAAGTTAGAGAAGTCGGACTCCCACCCCCCCTAGGGGTGGCGGTGGGTTGAGTATTAACAAGTACTTTACGAGATAAATAAAGTTAGCTTATAAGAGACTGTTGATGTTTGTACGGATTTTTGTGTAAGTTGAAGAGGTTTATTATACAATTCTTATTCATGTTCTTAAAACGGAATGTTGATTTAGTTAATTTAATTGCACTTGTGTTATATGAACTCTAACAACCTCGCCTACCTAGCTTCTATTTAGGTTCTCCATATTATAATAAAATATTTGATTAGATATACACGTCATCGATCTATACTGCTACTGCACTTTACTGATTTTGGTGAGTAGTTTTTATTCCGGAAAACCCAAAGCTTCCCGCGGACTATCATAAACTCCACGCGGACAAAGTTGTGGGCGTAAACTAGTAAATAATATCTTTATCCCGGTAAAATAATTGCTTGAAAGAATGAAATGAATGGAATATACTTTATTATACACCAGATTAATATCAGAGAAAATAGACTTACAAAATATAGGTACGATACATTTATGACAAATTGGTGGCCTTATCGCTTAGAAGCAAGCGATCGCTATTATACTAGGCGAGCGCGGTACAGAAGATAATATTATGCCAATCTGAGACTAAGTTAAGGCAATTTTTTTTAAATTCCTGCAGCCTCATACAATGGATACAAGTGAAGCGAGCTGAAGCTCTCTATTATGTTGAACGCTTTACCGGTTCCAGCATCCGTCCATGCGAGATATATCTGCTTTCCAAATGCCCGGTTTCCCCCAAATAAAGTGACGGCATCAAGGATCCTCATTCCCTGAATTAAACAGTAGCTATTTACATCAACATATTTATACTATTTATATCAAATAATTTATTTAGCGCCTGACACGTTTTTGCTTTTGTCCAGATTTTATTTTCCGGACAACCCTTTTCGAGTCGAATTAAATTATTTCGCGTTCAATACATATTCTTTTAAATTTTAATTAGAGCCACCCCGTTGTTAGATGGCAGATCAGAGTTATTGTTATGTTGTAAATAATTTTGATCCTTATGAGAACTACTTAAAGTTAAAAATGCATTACATTTTTACGTATATTAAACGAGCATTTTAGTGTCTTAAATATTATTAAAGCACTGGGTTACTCTATATTATTCAAATTTAATTTTAAACTAGCTTTTATCCGCGACTTCGCTCTCGCCTGCTAATAAAGTAATCCGAAATGGTGATTCCTATACAAAATTACCAATTTAGATTCTTTTGATTTTTCAAAACAAAAAAAAATTCAAGTCGGTCAAGCCGTTTTTGAGTTTTATTCAGACTATAACAAATAGCAATTGATTTATTACATTGGTTTTATACAATACTAGCTTCTGCCCGCGACTTCGTCCGCGCGACATAGGTTTTTGTTTTTCCGGGGTAAAAGATCACTTTCTTTGCCATCAAAAACCCATTCAATACAAAATGTATGAGAAAATGAAATTTTTGAACAATTTTTTTTTTTCGTCAATTTTCCAATGTTTTTAATATTTTGCTATTTGGGGTGGAGACAAATGCAACAAAACCATGAAAATCGGTCCAGCCGTTCTAGAGTTATAAGTGTGCGAACAAACCAGACTTTGTTTTATATATTAAGAAGATCACATTTTATTTGCTTTCGTTTCACGGCCCTAGTTTCTATAACGAAATATAAACTTTTGCTATGTCAAATTTTCAGTTGGAAATTTGATAAATCCCGACCGAGACCTGAAAGTTCCTTTACCCCTCTGAATTATCTTTGTAAAATTAGATAGACTACATTTTTGAGGCTTCAGGCATCGTTATATAGCTTGACTGTTTAAAATAGCAACGGCTCATCCGTTAAAGGAATGATCTGAAAGAAAAATTCGACATTTTTTTTCTTCCGTCAATTTGTGTTTGTTTTTAACCGCGAATTTCTTGCCGGTTCTGTTCAGCTGGAACAGCATTCCGAATAATTCCAAAAAATGCAAAACACTTTGTGTAAGTAATATATTCTACTAGCTGATGCCCGCGATTTCATCCACGTGACTTGAGTTTTTAGAAATCCCGTGGGAACTTATTGATTTTCCGGAAAAAGATCCCTACTAATTTTATAAATGCGAAAGTTTGTTTGTTTCTTGATTTGTTCTTCAATAACGCTGCAACAGAGCTACGGATCGAAGTGATTTTTGCATGGGTATAGTTGGGGGCCTGGAGAGTGACAGAGGCTACTTTTCATACCGAAAAATCAAAGAGTTCCCGCGGGATTTTAAAAACGAAATCCACGCCAATGAAAATGAAGTCGCGGGCGCCAGTTAGTAGCCTATAAAAAGTAGCCTACATATGTCACTCAGATCAGTGGGGTTAGTATAAGATTTAACACGATTGATCGCATTCGTATACTATGACATTAGCGTCAAAGTAACATGAACCATAATGACATTGAATTAGAGCTCAATTTCGTGCATGCATTTTTATACCTTTACGTATACGAATACGCTCCAAACTAAAATCGGTTGTACTGAATTTGTGACTTTAAACCGATACTTTTAAGGTTCGTTTTACTTTGACGCTAATGTGATAGTATACGAATACGATCAATCGTGTTAAATCTTATACTAACCCCACAGGTCCTCAACTAGGTATAAATACCCATGCTATCTATATCTCGTCGCACGTTATATCTTAATCTGTGGCAAACATTGATTTAACTCGGTCCTATGATCGCAAATATGACATTGTCGCTTTATTACAGACTATGTATCAGTGTGTATGCGATCGGCGCGACATCCGTCGGAATCTATTAAGAGGATTACGAGCTGCACAAGACGAGGGTCGTTGCGTCTCATACGAATAACGGCATTATGTTACACCGACAATCGATAAGCTCTGTATTTAAGTAAAACGAGTAAATGTATAAATATAATTATTACTGTTTGACTTAGATTTCAAGTCACGTCTCTAGCACAGAATATTATTAATTATGTCTCTAGATAGCGAATAGAAGGCTTAATGTCGGGTTACTATATTAGACGGATTAAAAAGACATTGTTAAATTTTGTTACTTTTATACTGGAGTTGTCGGTATTTAAGGTGCTACAACCTACGCTACAACAAATGCTACGCGCCTACCCAAATGCTACGCAACATTTTAGTTTGAGGTTGTTGAATCCAATAGTGGAATTTTCCATTTTTTTAACACGTTCCAATTATCACATAACAAAATAAATACGTATAGTACTTATTTAAAATTATTATCGATTTAAATTAAATAAATTAATAACCAATACTTACCGAGTACTGAAATCAATAATTTTCACACTTTGTAAGCCTCCCGCTTTGTGTCTTATGCTTTTCCATTTTCTTTTTAAATTTGTATTTTGTTGGGTTTATTTTATTTTATTTTTTTTTTCTTTTCATTTTATTTTCATGTATATGATGTATCCGTGACTGCACTCACATAGAGTTACCACTGAAAACCAGCGCTGCAGCTTGCTGCAGCATAATGCTGAGTGGTAGATCTTATTTGATCATATGTATGTATCATCGATGATATTAAGCAGACGGCTGGAACACTTTGGTCACGAACAGCTAAAAACCGAGTGACCTGGAAATACCTGGAGGAGGCCTACGCGTCACAGAACGCGCTGATTGCGGATTAACAAGTGCAAGTGAAGTATAAAATAATTAGCCAATGTAATTAGCAATGTAAATCAGCAATAAAGGCTTATTATTATTATATGTTTTATCAATTATTTTTATTTTAGTTGATTAAGTTATGTTACTTTTTTAATTTCAATTAAAAATAAAGAAAGAAATTACACGTGGACATGTGAATTCAGTTTTTAAAGTCCCGCGGGAAATCTTTGATTTTCCGGGATATAAAGTAGCCTATGTTACTCTCCAGGTCCTCAAGTATACCCATGCGAAAAGTCACGTTGATCCGTAGCCGTAGTATTGAAGGACAAACCAACAAACAAACACACTTTCGCATTTATAATATTATTTAGGATTAAATAAAATTAAGGCAATAGGAAAAAGTTATCGTTTACCTATTTTTTTTTTTTATTTGTGAAAAACATTTCATTTTAGCTACTTACTTGTATAAAAACGCCCACACGCGATCATGGAATCCGGTGAATTGAATATCGTCTTCCACGTTCCAGTAACGAGGCAAAATAGAGAATATTTTGAAAGCGGAATAGCATTTTATTTATGAAGGAATCGATTTATATGCCAAAGTCTCTTGCGGCCGGTTGGATGAATTCAACTGGTTTATTTTTAATATCTCGCAAAGGTCAGGTATCATTCACATAAATTAAAAAAATATTTAACTCTATGAATACTTTGCGATCTAGATTTCTTTTACATTAAAATGCTCGGATTCGATTTAAAATTTAGCTAATAGAGACTCAAAATAGTTTTGTTTGGATTTCCTAATTTGATTTAGATATGGTTCAGTTATAGTATAGTACGTTTATTTCACGAAGTTACGGGCGCTTTACTTGTGGTTACGTCGTATACATGCACATTGCGTAAGTGTGCGTGCCTGTCAGGAGCCTAGGTGGGAGCGGTCAGGCGCAAGCAAGCTCTCGCTCACACTTATACAGATACGACACACACAACCATGAGCCACGCACCGTCGTGAATTGCAAGAACTATACGAGCTCTATTTAAGGTGGTCGCATACGCAGAATCAACAAGCGCTAACAATATTGAATATGCATGCGATTTGAGCGGTAAAGTTTGACCATATCGAGCGTCTCAAAATATGCTGCTAATGTCAGCTCTGACTTTACTTCTGCTCACGTATTTTAAAGCGCACTGAAATTTAGCAGGAACTAGAAAGTTCGCTTATAGCAAGTCTTGTGATTTGCAGCTATGTGCGATCTTCTTTATTCTTTCGGCGCAAAAATACTCGCGAAATCAAAACTGGGAACTTTGCAAAGTTCGCGGAATTCCCAGGATTGATTTCATAGAGGAATTACGTTGAAACGAAGAAAATGTTTGTTTTATGTATTCAATGGTATAATGTTACGCGAGCTAGCCAAACAAAATAGGGGATAATAGCTAGTTTATAAAATAATTCGGGATTAGTAGTTAACGTCACCGAAAATGTAAGGTATTTGAATTAATTTTAGTAAGGCTTGATATTAAAAAAAAGACGTGTGGCACTCGGGGACTGCCGCGGTAAAGCTATTGCATAGCATTTTTTATCAACGCCATCTAGCGGCTCACCGCAGAGGAGTCCCGTGTCAGGTTATTTTCGTTACGGAGTTTCTGGATTCGGTCTCCACGCTGGCCCGCGATAGAAGCTATGCAATAGCTTAAAAAGGACACTATATGCACTTTCTAGGTCATCATATAAACCTATAGGTACTCTTGCAAAAAATTACGTCGATCCGTTGCTCCTTTGCTACTTGATTGAAATATTAACAAACACTTTTGCATTTTCTAATATTTGGTAGTAGCGAAGTGTGGATTATTAGGCATAAAATTTTAGGACACTAGCTGATGCCCGCGACTTCGTCCGCGTGGATTTAAATCTTAAAATTCTCGCGGGAACTCTTTGATTTTCCGGGATAAAAAGTAGACCTCCAGGTCCTCAACTATACCCATGTATACATCATGTCGATCCATAGCTCTCTTGGGGCGTGATTGACGGACAAACGAACGAACCGATAAACCAACAAACAAACACACTTTCACATTTATATATTAGCAAGAAATAAGGATGTTACACTTCGGTGTAAATGCAATTGGTCTTAATCCACGTCAGCTAAATTATTTATGCATTTAAAAGGATTTCCTCTTAATATGAGGTATAGCGGCGCGGTCACGACTTGTCGGCTTCGCTTCGCTGGCGAAAAGTTAATCAGTCCCTCTGTGATTACTAACTCGAATAACTACCTTATATAATACAAGAAGTTTGTAGAGATATGAGACCATCGAAATATAACGCTTAGAACAGAAGTTTCTAACAAAGTTCCTTTCCAAACGTAGGCCCAAAATAACCAATGAATGTGTGAGTGCCACGTGATTATTTTCTATGCTGTAATAAAAGATGTTGGGATTCTTAGAAAAAAAATTCAGCAGTTTAGATGTGAAAAAGTAACAAACAGAGAGGTGATGTAATTTTCTTATTTATTACATTATATTGTGCTAGGTACTTAGTCTTGGATTATTTTATAAATTATGAAAGAAAACTTAGAGAATTCATACACCAAAGAGAATACAAAAACTTCCTTTCATTTGGATAATATATTAGCTAAAAGACCGCACCCTACAGAAGTTTCGATGCGGGACCTTGAATAATAACTTTTCGTGTTTTTTCCTAACGAATAACTGAAACTTTCTTGCGTGCGTCAACGGGTATCAATATTATCAGTAAATAGAACAGAAGAACACAAAATAATAGAATAGAATAAAAATACTTTATTGCACACTAAAACAAGAAATGACAAGAAAGTATTTAGAAATTAGTTTTATGATATAACAACTTTTCCCTTTTCAGTTATTCTTTATTTCGGTAGATATTGAATTCGGTTTAAATTTTCATAAATTATATAGCTTGTCGCAAAGACAAATGCCACCCGAAACTCTCGTCCTGTACAGTCACCCCATTTGTCGCGTATTTCCCAAAAGACCCATTGTCCGAACGGTACCCGGTTCGATTCTTGCCTCGACAATCATATAGTTGTAATTGGTGTTGAGAGATTTATTGCTCCTGAGTCGGTGAATCTTCGCCAGACAACGTTTTATCTAATCTTGTTGCTCATTATTTCTTGATTGAGTGTCTTCCTTTTGTTTTGCTTGGAATATGGCTATTGGATTATTGCGGGAAGAAAATCATTGTTAAGAGCGTTATAAACGTTATCTACGGCTTCTATCCTTGGTTTTACTTACTTATACGGAACTAGATTTTGCACGCGGCTTCTTGCACGCATAGTATAGAATTCTTGAGAACTTTACCGAGAACTCTGAGGTATGCAGGTTTCCTCACAATGTTTTCTTTCACTGTTGAAGCATGTGATATCTTAATAGCTGAAACGCAAATAGCTCCGAAAAGTCAGCAGTGCGTACTCGGTATCGAACCCGCGACCTCCGTTACAGGAGTCCGCAGTCCTAACCATTAGACTATCACTGCTCTATTTATAATATTAGTAAGCATTCGTATTTAAAACTCGAAGCTGCGTTATAAAAATGAAGCAATAATCACGCTCTCGTAAATCTCTCGATTCCACCATCTACTCCCTTGATTTGTATAAAAAGTTATAAAAGTACGAAAAAATAAATGAGCTCATAATAAATCCGCCTCGAATAAATGAACTACGTAATCAGTGGAGAGGGAGAAATGGTATTTTTTGCACAATAAAAACAACACTTCTCTCTTCGTAAAAAAATCTCATTTTCCTTTATTGCAGTGGGCCTAATTTGAATTGAGTGCGATGCAGTTATGGCTCAAGAGAGTGGATAATTTTAAGTATCTGAACTCTGGGGATGAAGAAAAAGTAAAAATAAGTAAAATGTTATTACATATTAAGAAGAAAAATAATAGGTTTCAGTAGATAGTTGCCTACTTATTTTAGAATTAAGGGAAAGGGAGTCAGCACACATAATATCACAAGTTGATATGTGCACTGTGACCTTTAAACTACCTTGAAAACAACTTTTTTTTTCGGCTCTGGTTATGACGCTTAGTATTTTTCCTGAAACCTTTTTTTCAGTGCATATTCAATTCATACCACTTCATACGCACAGTGAGAGAAACTTAACTGTATATGAAAACCACTAATTGTAATTGTTATAATATACAATAAGTTTCGGGAAAGGTTTCGGGAATCATGCCAAGTACAAGAGAGTTAGTATAGTATGTAGCCCGGATGGGTTGTCGGCTACACACCTACCTCTCAAGTAATCCTCGTATTTATAGCTAGATAGAGTTGATGAAGTCGCGAGCATAGTCTAATTAAAAATAAATTTGACTTAAGTTAAGTAATTCTTTTTTGCCTTTAAAATTTTAAAATACGCAAAAAAGAGACAAGATGAAATCTGTGGAACTTCGAAATGGTGGAAGTTGATACAAACTTTGGTGAGAAATTTAATTAACATTCCAGTGACGAGCGGCCAGCAGTCAGCACTAATTGTGGCTGTCAACGGCAGCCCGGTCACCCTACAGGGCTATTTCATGTCAAAACAACTTTGCCTTTTCGAAAACACTACCGGGAACCGTTTTAGATTCGTCGAATGTAATATTGAATCCGTGTCGAGGTATTTTCTGTTCTCCAACAAAACTATATTAGTTTTCTTATTAAGTTTTTCACTTGAAACAACGGTCGTCGACGATGAACACAAAATGCCTACTTACCTACTAATATTATAAATACGAATTTGTCTTTGTTTGTTAGTTTGTACTTCAATCACGTTGTAATAGAGCCCTTGCTCTATCCTTGAACAACGTGATTTTTTGCATGGGTTGTAGTTATATTTGAGGATCTGAAGAGTGACATAGACATACTTTTTATCCCACATAATCAAAGATTTCCCACGGGATTTTCAAAAACTAAATCCACGCGAGCGAACTCTACTAGTAAAGAATAAAAAAGCCTCAATAACCCAAAACATTTTCTAAAAACAGGGTCCTTTTAGAGTTTTTGAATTTCCTCCTTACCGTTATAGTAACGTAGTTTAATTTTAAAAATTTTAATAGCAAGTCGCCTTTTAAATATTTTTTACTTTACATGCAAAAGATACATTTACGAAGTAAAGATTTTGTACGGGAGGAGCATAAAAACGCTGAGTGGCTTTCAAAAAGTAGTAAAACGCCGACCTGGATTCGGTAACAGTTGGCAGGTGTGCTCCGGTCAGCCCTTCAAGCTAAGGCTTGGAGCCACACAGAGCGCGACGCGATTTTACGCACGTATTTTTTTTTAAATATTAGCCAAGCTGAACTTGACCTATATTCTCCTCTCCCCTCCAAATAAGCGAAAAGCTTGAGCTAAGAGGGGGTACGACAATAGTGCAATGGGTGGGGCTCGAACCTGCGACCTTTCAGTCCGCAATCCACACCTTTAACCGTTGTGCTATTGAGGAGCAAATATTTTATTTTTTATCTGACTGCGGTAAAGCTAAAAGGAAGAATTATTATTTTAGCAGTCTATGTATTTATGTATGTATGTATGTTTCTTTGTTTGTATGTATGTATTACTGCAAAGAAAAATTAGAAAAGTTTATTTGGTCTACACAGAAATCGAAACCACACTACAGCCTATTACTTACCTACTTATTTACTTATTACCGACTCGCTACGCAGCGCATATCACACCATAATTTAAAACAAGATAAGTTGAAATTTTATCATTGTTATAAGTCAAAAAGCGGTAAACATAATGTGTATCTACATTTGGTATTCCAAGAAGGGTAATTATCGACAACAGTTCACTCCTCGATAATTACTGACATCCGTCACTGCTATTATGACCTTAATACAGCTGTAATAAAGGTTAAAGGTAGTAAATTAATCTTAATAACACAGTCACTTGGTCGCATGGGAAATGACCGAAAACCATTTAACCGTATCAAACATAGATGAGTAAATTTCTTGATGATTAGGGGGTGCAGGCTGTGATTTGGAAACTCCAATTTAAATAATTCAGGACATGTGTCCGGACATTCATGCTAAACGTATGAAGCTTCAGATAATAAACAAAGGGTAACTAGCTAATAATAAGGATTATTTTCAAAAACAGTCCAGTAGGTTTAATTTTAGAAAAATCAAACCGTCTACAAAAGAAAAGAATAACTGAAAAGGAAAGTGTCCTTATCTTGAAAACTTTGAACCAATTTTGGTGAAATCTTTAAACTGCCGTAAATTCAAGTACAATAAAAAAGAATAATCACAATCCGATCAATAGTTTCGGAGAAATGCATACATACATTCAAATGTACACGTACAATTATCAAGCTTTTCTTATTTGTTTGGGAGCCCTAATAAATTATCATAATATTATGTGAATATTTTGCAGTTCCAGTAATATTACATACATACTTACGTGTCCAGTTGATAACCTCCTTTGTTTTGAAGTCGGAGTCGGTTAAAAAGCTACACACACTTACAAGAACATACCTACATACACATGTGGTGAAAGGACTTACCTACCTACCTTCTTGTTACAAAATTGCCGTCGCCGCCGCAACAATTAGGCAACTATTTTATGCACATCCAACGGCGAAGTTAGTGCAAGATTAGTGCGCGGTCTAAGTCCTAATTGTACATAATAACTGTCGGCAGCGAGGCATAGAGGCAGGCGGGGAACTTGCGTTGCGGTCTGAGGTCGCGCCCACCTTTGCTAACAATTTGAGGGATGCCAGTCACGTCGTCGTATTTTGCCGATACTTGCATTGTATGACTATGTTACGCTGGTATCTTGAAACCTACCTACGAGTAGATACATGCATCGGCTTCCAAATGTTTTGGTCTAAATTAACCCACGTTATTTATAGGAAGTAAAAACAAGTGTAAATTAAAAATTTAAAACACCCCCGACATGTTACAAACTCCTAATCGCTAGTCAGTACTTAATCGTTAAAATAAAAATATGTAATCCGCCATTTTGTGGCGGAGGCCATCTTGGACCGATTTTCATCAAACATAGCCACGAACAGTCCCGACTAATTCACTATTATAATATTAATATTAGCCAAGCTAAAGTTGACTAATATTCTGCTATCCACTCCAAATAAGCGGAAAGCTTGTGCTAGGAGTGGGTACGACAATAGTGCAACGGGTGGGATTAAAACTTGCGACCTTTCAGTTTTCAGTCCACACCCTTAACCGTTGGGTTTGTGTTTGTGTACTTTGTTGTTTATAATCGTTTTACGAATATTTACAACTTAGGTATCAAAATGCTCGTACAATAGATATAGGTATACCTACTCAATAGCCCAACGGTTAAAGGTGCGGACTGAAAACTGAAAGGTCGCAGGTTCGAGCACACCCGTTGCACTATAGTCGTACCCACTCCTAGTAAAAAGCTTTTCGCTTATTTGGAGAGGAGAGGAGAATACAAGTCAAGTTCAGCTTGGTTAATAACGATTCTTTTTAAAACAATAAAAATCTTGAACCATGAGAAAGAAAAAAGAGAAGAGATGAAAGCAACCGAAACTTGATAAAATCCTGTAGGTAGGTATCTGTATCGATGAATTTTCAAATCTTCTTAACTTTATATAGGTACCTACGTAGGAGCCCTACTTATTAGATATTGGTAGGTACGTATATAGGAGCCCTACTTATTAGATATTGGTAGGGATAACTACCCATTTCACTTCCCCAAGGCAACACAAAAATTTAATGCAAGTGACCATTAAAACAAAGCGGGTTTATAGCTAATAGTTACGACTCTCATTATATCTATGCTGCAATATCTCCCCTGCATCAGTTTACGACTTTTTAATAAACCTCTGTTGAGGGTAGATAGCATTATTTTTACGGTCAACACAGGAAACCCATCTGTTCAAGTTACTGATTAGGAATTACTTTTTTACTCAGAAAATCAAATAGGTACCTCGCTACCTGTTATTATAATAATTATTGTAAAGAAAAACTGGGTAGGTAGGTAAGTTTTCAAAGGTTTTAACAATTTTTTGTGAACAATCCATTCAGTTTGTAACTTTTTTAGCACATGTTTGTGACGAACCTAGCCGTTTGTTATGGAACTACCATTGCCTCAGTATACTTCATCCGAGCATGCATTAGCAAAAGTAATTAACCGGATATGTTATATAGGGGAAGGGGGCAAGACGGGGTACTTAACGTTTGAGGTGCAAAAAAACTAACAATCTTTGATATAATAATCAACACGTGTTTGGAACTTTTTTTGATAATTAAATTTAAAAAAATTTAAAATATGCATCAAGTCACATCTTGCCCCCTGAGTAGGGTAAGATGGGGTAGGTACCTCTAAGGGGCAAGGGGGGAGATGGGACTTTATGTATATTTTGAGAGTTTTACAAATAAGTAGTATTAGATAAAAAGCCAGCAACCTATGATTGCTGGCAAAATCCAGCGTGTATATCTACTGTTTTTGTAATGTGCCCATTTTTTGCATTCAGTGCAGTTGCACCCAGCAGTCTGTAGATTCTAAATAGCGACTTTTACAATATTAACTAATACTCCGTGTATTTTCGGGATCACATTCAGTATTTTTGGACGATGATGAGCTTGGTAACTTTTCTTTTTGGTCACTTTACTTTTCTTAACAATATTTTTTATTCCAGTTCTTTTATAACTTACTATTTTGCATCGTCCTTTTTTTTAATGCTTCTTATATTTTTTTGTAGGGTGATGAGGTAATAATAACGGTTTTCCCCCTCTTTCTCTTGTTATTCTTAGTTTTTCGTGTTGCCGAAAATGGCATAATGGTTGGGAACTAGCATCAGTAAAATTGGATTCTCTTTGCGTTCATAATCATGATCAAGAATATTTATAGAATATTCAGGTTCTAGTGTCGATATGGCAGCTGTATTCAGAATTGGTTAGTTGGAGAGTCAATCAGTGATTCTGTTTGTGACTCCATAGGTGACAGAAATACACAAAAAACTTCAGATGTGGATGTCGTGACATTAGAAGTCGGCATAGCAATATTAGATACTGATGCAGTAGTTTTTGATGTTGAAGTCGTTGAACTAACCGGCATTAATATTGTGGTTGTTATTTCATTGTTTGGTATTGTAGAAACTGTAATTTGCGCTTCAGTGGCCGGCAATTGCTCAGGTTGCGAAATATCCATAGTCAAGGAAGGAGGAAATTCAGTTTCTATATAAACTGTGGGGTCATATGGCCAAATTCCGAATTTTTTGAAGCCATCAACTGCTGTAGACATCGATGATGCTTGTATAAAAGCCTTCTCAAAAATCTCAGCTATTTGACGTACCGTGACGATCATTCCTGGATTATTGCGTAGCCATGCTTCGACTTGCTCGTCATAATACGTGCTGAGCTGCCTCATGTATACGACATCAGAAACGTGAAATCGGTGAATAGTGTGTGGAGGGAAGCACAGAATGATCACTCCATGGGATTGAGCTTCATTTATGAGGTCAATATTTTGAGCATGGATATTAAGCCCATCTAAAAACAACAAAACGGGTCGTACAATTGTTGCTCCACTGAATTCCACAAACTTCTTAAACCAGTGGGCAAATAGTTCCGTAGTCATCGAGCCAAAGTCACTGCATACCCCCCAAGACCTAAGCGCAGAATTTAGCATTAATTGCGGATCCATACGCTCTCGTGGAAATACCATCATGGGTGGCATGAATCGACCGCTTGCACTAAAACATATTTCCACAGTTACTGTTGTATCTGCGGAAGTTACTGCCTTGGCTTGCTTACGACCTCTTTTGGCTGCAATTTTTGATTTGGTTTTTGGCGCAATTGAAATACTCGTCTCATCGCAATTATAAATTCTGTCAGGCGTCAATTTATGTTCATCATATACATTCCCCAAAAAATTAAAAAATTGATCTACAACCTGCTTATTAAATCCCTCACCACGAGCTACTGAAGTACTCTTCGGCCGTGTTATAGACAATCCTGGATGTCTTTTGAGAAATTTTTGTGCCCAATCTTTACCAGCTTCTTGTTTTTCATTATTAAATGGATGAGTTTTATTTTTTTTAACCGCTAACCTGTACGCTAAAACTCTAAGGTCTTTTAATGTAAAATCTATTAGTCTACTCTCCATGTCCAATACATAATTACATAGCTCTTGTTCTTCTTCATCAGAAAAAACTTTATCTTTAGAGCCTAAACGAACCTTCAATGTTTGGCTAATGGAAGCGTCACCACCAAATTTTTCACGAATGGTTTTCACTTTTCTTTCCAAGGTCGTCGGAGGAACGGAAAATGTTTTTGCTGCTAACCTGCATCCCATCTCTCCTTCTATTACAGCATGCACCGCATTTTTCATGGTCTCTTCTGACCACTCTCCTCTATTTGTCTTTCTTTTATAATTGTGCACCATTCTACAAGAGAAGAAACAGAAACATTTAGATCCATATGGCATTAATATTTTGAAATTTTGGAGGGGCAAGATGGGGCACCTCATATATTTTATCCCATTTTTCCCTCGCGTTCCTAACAAACATTAGCAAAATTATTTAAAAAAAAAAAACAATGCTCTACATTATAAGGAAACAAACAAGTCCTTACCTGTTGGCGTGATTGTTGACACGTAGAAATAACTCGTGATATTTAGGTAATAAACTGCACGTAGCTGCGTTCAAAAATGAAAAGAAATATGACAAAAAATAAGTTATTTGTAATGAAATGAATCGCACCGTTTGTCTAGCCAGTCACTGTGCTGACAGTAAACTGACGATTAACCATCATGGCGGCGCATCGTCGCGCATAGCTGGATCCTGATTGGTCAGTTGTTTAACTATATAGACGCTACGCCATCTTGCCCGCCGTCCCGTCCCGTCATGCCCTCTCCCATTACCTACATACCGATTTTTTTACTAGTCCAACGTAAATTCAATAGGCAACCTAGAGAATAAGACGGTTTATGTCAGTCATACTGAAAAGTCCACAAACATATAAGAGTAAGGAAAAGTCTCAGCAGAAACAGCTTTCGAAACCGGTGGTAGATTCTCGACTTGTCATAAATGCCACAAGTTGGACTACATGAAATAAATGATTTTGAATGAGGTTGAATTTTCAAAGATCCTTTCTTAGCGGATGCCTACGTCCTAATAGCTTCTGTACTTTTGCCTTTCTGCAGCCCGACCCGTCCAATTGTTTGAGCTGTGCATTGATAGATCAGTCAGTCAGTCACCTTTTCCTAATAAATATCTATAGAAGATTAAGCAGGCACTTCAACCAAATCACAATACGAAGTATTATTACATAAGTTAATGATCACAATATTTAGTTACCTAAGTACCTACTCATTATACATAAGTACCTACTTAGGTATTTCTGTCACAAATTACATTGTAGCGTGACAGTGTTAGTAATAGTACGTTTATGAGCGTGACAAAATTATTGTGATGAGGTTTATAGGTACCTACAGCGTCAATCAATGGCAAGTCCACAGGTTCGGAAGTCGTTATATCAATTGAATTGAAGCAATTTGTGTTGGTTTGAAAGGTGTGCCCCAACTTTATAATTGGCGCAGACTCGGTTATTAGCAGGACGAACAATGTCTCAGTGGCAACGGGTGTTATGTGTACAATGCACGCACGAGAGTAGGTATCTTTGACAGTCATAGAATTAATCCAAATATCTTTCTATAAGATAAACAAAACCACCCAGTATATTATGTACTTACCTACTGCGAAATGGTTAGTCATTAGACCGTTAGCTAAGATAATAGTGATTCATCCACGTACTTACCTACTAAGTAGCCAAGATCTTTCTGCCCGATTGGCTTTCGGTAGTGAGAGAACTCTTACTTAGGTTTATTACTACAGTGATAATCTCGGACAGATTAAGTAGCTTTCATTCCAGAGATTGACAGACTACTTTTAATTCCGGTAAATCAGATTTTTTCCAAGAAATTTCTAAAACTCTACATCGGCGCGGACCTATTCGCGTGTAGGTTTATAATCTAGTTAATAATATGGATGAAAAGGGGGAAAAAATAAAACCCATACTTATTTTAAAATTTAATTTAATATCCATACATAAATGGACAAAACCTCATGGCTTCAGCAATGTCTTCATAATAAAACTAGTACAAAAACATTGGTAAAGTTACTTAAAATATCAAATAGAAAAATTATAAGTATAGAGGACCCTAAAAGGAATTACGCAATTAATACTAAAACTTACATTTATACGGTTACAATACTCTAATTCTACGTGTATTCTGTTACATTAGTGTGCATTTCCTAAACATTTTCATATCATTATATTAGTTATAGAACACATTTTTGTTAAGATACGTTTACACAAGGCGTAGAAATACAAAGTTTATTTCTGAATAAGTCGATTACAACTTCATTATAGCGTAAACAGCAAGTCAATAGTGGAAAAAGCATTCAATTATTGCTACTTTCTATAGGTATGTATTTGCAATAATACATTTTAGTAGCCAAAGTGTCAGCCAATCAAGTGATTGCGATTTTTACACTGTAGCAATCACTTTATGGTAACTCCGTTGCAATACATTATGAAGAAATACATTTTGATATTTTAAAACACATTCTGAAGAACATATTTTGTTTAAGTGTATAGTGTAAACGCACCTTAACATCAATTAAGGGGCTTCTATAGATTATTTATATTATTACATGATTTAAAAAAATCCGTTTGCCGGCACTATATTTCTAATTCTATTACATTCACAAAATTATAGTTAGTTAATTATATAGTTTTTCCACTGTCTAGTCAGCCACTAAAAAACGAGATAAGAATGTTTATAACGCATGTCCTAAGTAATATTTCGTATTTAACTATTGTGTAGAACAAATCAAATGTCTTGTATAAAAGACCGTCCAAATTATACCAAACCTTGACTAAAAGTTACTGCAGTTATTGTAATCGCAATCGTCATGTTAAATTAAACCAATGATTTGCATTAAAGTTTCGTGATATTAATTAATAAGTATCGTTATTTTTATATTGAGCTATTTATAGCTGGAAATAAATCGTCAGTTTATACAAGACAATGTATTTGTTCAAATTGCATCATAATTAATAAAATTTCTACGTTAACATTTGGCCGCTATTTTTAGTAGGTACGCAAAAACTCCAGGCGCACGATCTCGATTATTTTGCACATCCTACGGGATCTTCGGAGGCAAGTTCTGCACGTACCTACTCACCAGAGGCTCTAATTTAACTTTTCACGTTAATATCAACTATGTGGAAAACTAGCATGGGCGTGAAAGGAGCGGAAATACGTCCGTCTCTTTCCCGTCCCATAATAAATGACAGATTTACATATAGACGCAAATATGCAATAAAGACTTAACCCACACAACTTATTAATTGATAATAATATAAAAAAATATTTTAAAAAAACCGACTTCAAACGCCACTTAAAAGTATAAAATAATTTTAGTTTGTACACGTATGTTGAATTCGGGCCAGCGTCGCGCATCGGTTTCATCGTTTCTATTTAGGCCCGTCCATCTCACGGGCTAATTCAACAAGTATACCGGCCTAATAGTATTTACGATTTAATAATTTTAGTTTGTACACGTATATTGAAGTCGGACGGGCTTAAAATATAGAAACGATGATACCATTGCGCAACGCTGGCTCGACTTCAACATATGTGTACAAACTAAAATTATTTTATACTTTTAAGTGGCGTTTGAAGTCGGTTTTTTTAAAATATTTTTTTATATTATTATTTTAAGCTTTTTAGTGTAGCTTCATGAGACCAATTCACTAGACCATTTGTTTTGCTCCTTAAAAAAAGTATTGAAATATATTATTCCAAATAGAAATTTAGCATATGTATGTATGCTATGAAGTTTGCATGGTTAAAATCCTACACACACTCTGATCACGAGCGATTTGCTCTTATTCAATGAGGAGTTCCATCCTATATCTCCGAAGATATTCATTAGATCTTCACCAAACTTAAATGGGACCAACCTGACGATATGCCCTTTTAAATAAATAAAAAATTATTGAAATCGGTTCAGATTTGACAGCGTTATAGAGTAACATCGTCAAAAATTCGGTTAAAAAAAATTATATTGAAATGCCGAATAGAAAAGCATTATGTATGTATGCTATGAAGAATGCATGGTTAAAATCCGACACACACTCTGATCACGAGCGATTTGCTCTTATTCATTGAGGAGTTCCGTCCTCTATCTCCGAAGATATTCATCAGATCTTCACCAAATTTAAATGGGACCAACCTGACGATACGTCCTTTCAAATAAAAAAAAAAAATTATTAAAATCGGTTCAGATTTGACGGAGTTATGGAGTAACATCGCCAAAAAATAAAAATAAAAATAAAAAATAAAAAAAAACATACGCGTCGAATTGAGAACCTCTTCTTTTTTTGAAGTAGGTTAAAAAGTTAACTTTATTCCTTTACATGATGTATGTATTTAATTTGACAAATGTCTGTGGGTTGAAAGGTTATTGCGTATGTGCGTTCATATATATTACGTAGATTGAAATATGAAGTTACACTAGAGCCTCTGGACAACCCTTAGATACGTGCACACCGACCGATATCTTAGCAAGCGTTGCTGTCTTTAAATCACAAACTTACCATATGCAATTAGCGCTCTTGATTTCTGTTTTGTTGTAACTACCGCTTTGTCATAATTTCAACATAAAGCGACAACCTCATGTAATCTTTTACATTTACTACTTGTAAACGTTGTACACGAGGATGATTCTTCCGATTCAGTTGTACACAAAACAAACAAAACTTAAAAATTAACTGATAGGTCTGATATTAGTGCAATCCTTTCACAACATTTCTTGCCGAAAAGGACGGCGCTATTTTTGTTCGTTTACCGTAAATTTTGTGTAAACCAGAAGTACCTCAAATGAGCCGTTAAAACTTGAAAATAGCGAGCAAACGTAGACATAAGTGTGCGCGTAATCCAAAATAAACATAATGGCAGTCAATTGTCAATATAAAATACAATTCTTACACAATCAAACAGTCTTATGCATTGTTTAAATAAAAAAAAATGACAGTCAGCAAATTATTTCCACAAATTAAAAAAAAATCACACACTACAAACTCCATAAATGCACGTACATAATTAGATGAATCGTACTTTCTATCAAGTATTAATTTAAAGCCTATCTCATATTATCTTATAATGTAAACAATACCCTATTTTCCGATTACACGCATTTTATACGTTCGCGTACAAAACTCGATATAATCAATGCAGGGCAGCATTATTTTATCAATTTTCTCAATATGATTTCGTGTTTTATCAAGACTTATGAATTGCTCTTTTTAAAATAGCACCAATGTTATTAATTTTTTTTAGTTTTTTTCATATTAAAACAGTAAGATATAGATTTGTTACATATGTTTTGGAAAAAATTCGAATCTACAGAATAATGTATTACATATGTGGTTCGACAGTAATATTACCTAATGAATGGTTTCACTTTCTATTCCATACGTAGATTTTATACCTATCTGCTTTAACTCTATATCTTACCGTTAATATTTTATGAAAATTGCACTTTTCATCTATGTTTTAAGGTTCCATTATTAGCTGCCTTTGATATGTTCAATGAATGCAATATCACAGAATTGAACTTTTGTATTTATTGAAATTTAGCGAGAAAAATGTCATGATTTAGGATTTTTTTTTGAGATCTTAATATTAATAAAGTCGCAACATAATAATAATTGTACAATAATAATAATTGGCGTGGGATAAAACTTAATATTATCATTTATTCGTATTAACAATAACTTATAAAGGCGTGATTACTTTTTAAGGTAGATACATACTCAATAATCTCTTTATTTAGGCATTAATTGGCTCATAAGACCTTATCAAATATTTTTAATTAAGAACACTTCGACTAAGGTAATACATTATATCAGAATCATTTTAAGGAAATGTGAAAAATGTTAGCCAAAAACGTTTGTAAAACATTAACATTCAGGACTTCTTTAGCTTTACTATTTTAAAGTTATGTACCCACCTTAAATCGAAATAAAATTCTCCTTCGTCCAGAACATTGGAACCAATTTAGCATAAGAGCACAAGAAGACATTTTTTTAAAATATCAAATATTAAAAATACACGACGTAACGACAAGTAAATTTCACGCGGGCTCGTGAATTGCAAGAACTAAACCTGAAATTTAGCATTTTGTTCATCGAAACTAACTACGTTCAGAGGATCCAAAAAGATTGGCGAGTCAAATATTAGTAATGTAAAGTAGTAGATTCTCTGTTACATTAAAACCAAACTTTTAAGCCGTCAATTGGATACCAAGTACTTTCGAGTTTGATGAATTTCAGTTTCACGAATTACAATTTGAATGTCACAAAGAATACTAAACTTATCTTCAGAACAAATAAGGCGCTTGTTTGCTTCAACAAAAATTTCTTCTTTTTTTTCAAAAAATCTTAGTTTTCGATTATATGTGAGTATTCTGTGAGTTTACTTCAACTTTGTAGTTAAAAAGTACATAGAGTATGAAATTTCGTTTTTTTCCTACACATTTTTGCACAGTATTAAAATCACTAAAAATTTTTGGAAATAAAACATTGTTGCAGCATTTGAACGACAGGTAAACAATTCGCAGCCTCTTTTAATGATTTTACGAATTCTTTTTTTACTTGTGTTGTTCTTGGTCTCTTAGCTGTGTTGTTGTTGAATTCAAAGGTCAGTGTTGTTGCTGAATTCAAAGGTCAGTGTCGTACCAGGCGGCGACGTTGCTGTTGTCATGGGGCGGCTCAGGAAACGCCAGGTCTGCTGACGCGGTCCCGCCGCCATCGGCTTCGCCAATATCCATGTCCATTCCAAACCCACTGCCGATTTCCAGGCCCTGCATTGAATCTATCGGTATCTGATCGTAGCCTGCAAGTTCAATAAGACTTTTAGTACCTTCACAGACTGAAGTTATAAGTCCTCATACCAAATATTGCGAGATCTGTACGAGTATGTATGGTTACTATAGAGTTTATATATTTAGCAAACATTAATAGTTTTCGTGTATTGTATTACAGTCGGAGTAAAATGAAACTTATGTAGCTTGCTGTAAGATTCAAGTTTGTTTATATTTCTGCAGCCTAGTTTGCAAAATAAAATTGCTGGTACCTACTGAATGCACGACTTTAAAACATACCTTATTGTCCATTTTACTTCGTCATTGTGATACTTTACTTGAAATCTATTTTAACGTTTGCGAAATGGGAAAACCTTGCACTATGGGTATTGGTAAGCTAAAGACTTCTCAGGGACTCAACTGAAGCGGATATCTTATTTAAAAGACAGAATGCTTCAAGTTTACATAAAATTATAGGATTATAAGATTAATTAAATAATCGAGCCTCCTTTTCCAGATTGGAGGGGTAAAGCAATAAAAATCCAGGCAGTGATTACTGTTCACAAACTGTTGACACCGTCCATAATTTAAAATGTTATGACGGTTGGATATATTGGGGTCATTCTTGAAGCTAAGCTCTAACTACCACATCGTTCAGTTTCCAATAACACATTCCAGAAAATATAATTATTCTGCCTTGATAATTTGGTTAAACACTAACTTGAATTAACTAAATTAACAAATCTCCTTTTCTGCAGGAAAAGGGAAGCACTATTTTTAAACCTAGTATTTAGTTTCGTTTGTATACAATCAAAATAAAATATGAATAATAGCTTCTTAACTTAATATTGGATAAAGAACGACGTTTTAATGAATCGAAGTTAATTAAGTTAACCACACCAGTTGTTAATTAATCATGCCTCAATCAAGTATTTCAAACATTAAATACAAACATAAAACAATATATAGCTCATTACACATACAATGTTACCATCTTCAACTAAAAATAGGTTTAGACCTGCAGCTAACGTCATTAAAACCAGCTAGTCAATTGCGGAAAAGCTGCATCAATCATTGCTGTTTCAATTGCGGTGGAATTTTTTTAAATATTTTTAGTGAGCAAACGAGCAGGTAGGTCACCTGATGTTAAGTTGATTACCGCCACCCATGAACATTTGATAGGATGAATTTAAGGTATTATTGCTGCAACGATAGCTTTTAACTGATAGCGAGTGTCGGTGAATCAGACTCGATTGCAATCGTCACACTGTATAAATCATTTTAGACAATCCTGCAAATGGTCTATAATCTATATTGTCCATGGTTTATCGAGAAACCCCTACCTATAGAACATTCGGAGAAGGCCCCGGCGCCTATTGTACTTGAACATGGTAATACATAAAATCGAGTTAATATAAAACCACCACAAAACAACCATAGTAATAATATTCCCATCACCTGAGTTTAGTGATAAATAGGTCCCGGATTAAGCTGCGTGTAAAGAAGAGAGAAACATATTTATACAGAACTTTACATCATTCTTACGATATAAGACAATGAACATACATTTACAGTGCTTCTATTATTAACATACTTTTACATTGAAATGAAATATTTTTCTATCTAATTACAATGTTAGTTTCTAAAAAATATAATTACTGACACATGCAACAGAATAATATTACAATTAACATTCTGGACAATTTCTTTTCAGGCATGTTTAATAATTTTCCAAGAAATTAGTAAGATTTTATGATCGGGTTCACTGAAACAACATGTTGTTTCAATGTAATAACATGGGATGAATCAATCGACTTTGGTCTTCTTCAGAACAGAACTTCTCGACCAATAGACGTTCACTGCTGCTAACTATCCGAAAAAAAAAAACAGGCAAAAATTAAATCATATTTCCAAGACAATACTGAGTAGAAACATATTTTATGTTGAAGTTTGTTCGAAGTAGAAATCGCTTAAAAAAGTTAGGTCAAATTTTTTAACAATCTGCATCTATTTTCAATATGTTGCATATTACGGAGCCATTTAAAAAAAAAAAAACGAATATCTTATGAGTTATTAGAATACAATAATTATGATGTATTTGGCGCTTAATACACTTGCATCTGTCGCGTTTCACACGAGTTTTCGGGTATGTTTCATTTCGTCTATCGCGGGGATTTTGTTCTGGCATTTTTTTTTGACTGATAAAAGTGCGCAGACTTTTGTCGTCATTTCGTAATGAATTTCACGTAGAAGAAATAGTGGTTGGGTTTTAACTTGATCCTGTGCATATTGGTAATTAATATGGTAGGTATATGGTATTTCTTTAAATAAATAATGTACCTAGCATAATTTAGATAATTACTAAATTTATTTGTCAATCGTGAAATTTTGTTCATAAATATAGGGAAGACACTGTCTTCTGTAACACAGTTTTTACTTCCACAGGAGACAGGGCTTCACATTATGTTATTATGTACGTTTATTGATAAATAAATAAAGATTTATTATTTATTATTATCGTTATTATATTCTGTTGCATGTGTGCACATTCTACGTGATTGTCTATATGGGTTATAGATTGTCCAATTCTTTATTTTCTTTTTGGCAGATCAAGAAATTTTGACTTTAGTGACGCCTTCACACGTTACCGATTCGATTTGAAGTAATAATCGATTTTATTTAAGAAGAAGTTTCAATCGATTTAATGAAATACTTTTTAATTTTGATTTAACGTACTTATATTTTATTATATATTTTTAATCACTTAGATAAATTAATTTGACATATGTTTGCGGTACAGACAAACAGAAAAAAATAATAAGTTGATTTGGGTTCTTTATCGATAATAATAATAATTAAGGTTTTCTTTCAAAATATGTTTAACTAGCGACCTGCTTCGACTTCGTCTGGGTTGAAATATTAAATATTTGTTTTTACGGGGCTGCGATCGCACAGAGCTTCTTATAGGAAACGATTGTTAATAAGATCACCACAGGAACCACAGGAATCTTCCGCGCCGATACCTGCCACCGTGCCCCGCCGCACCGGCTGGCACCATTTTATTATTTTATCACGCTGAAATATTCATTTTCTGATAACTCCGATATTAATTTAAATTGTATAGTGTATATAAATCAGATCAAGTTATTTATACCTTTGCCTTAATCCTTACCTAAATAAATGATTTCTCAAGCAAGGCAGTTTAAATACCTGTAAATTACTTTTTAGTTTATTAAAATCGGACATTCCATTCGAAACATATTACGAGTTTAATAAAATTGCTCAGTGAAATGTTTTTAAAAATTACGCGTTGATGTCAGTTGTCCTGCATTTACTGTACGTTTATGCCAAAATGTTTAAAAAATAAATGTCCAGCCGTGCGAAGCCAGGACGAGCCGCTAGTATTTAATAATTTTACTTGTTTCATTTGTATACCCAATTACGTAGCTAGTTTGTTAAATAAATAAGTAGGTAGGTATGTGATTTTCCAAGTATATTTGCTCATAACTCTTGATTTAAACTTGGTTTAGACGTTATTAACCACGCGTTTTGAAGTTAACTCACTTCACTAACGCGTGCATAGTTACATTTTAAGGCAGCCGTCAAAAAATAAATAAATGAAAAGAAAAATTTCTTTACTCTTGGTTTGAACTTAAATTCCAAGATTTCAACTTAATTCCTTGCAAATATTCAATATTGGAGTCATAGTTACTATTTTTATTTCCTTTTTTTATTAAATTTACAGAAACAATACTTACACAAAGTCAAATTATTTTTATCATAATCGTGAATGATTTATCGTCTTTCAAGAACTGTGTTATACTCTGTGGTTGTTTGTTATGCACAGGGCACTTCACTAAACGTCAATAAAGTACGACATTATTTTAGTACATTATTCCGAAAACAAAAAAGCGGTAATTTATAGGCGTAGGGTATTTGGCAGATGCCAAAAAGAAAATAAAGGCTTGGACAACGTATAGTAATCCAAACGTGTGTGCAGGCGTGTTCACGTCTTACCTTGCTGGTGGAAGGAGGGCCGCGTCCCGTACAGGCCCTCGTAGCCCTGTTCGGGCCCGAGCATATCCTATCGAACGGTATCTCTTATCAACACATTCAAAACAAAGTTGGAAAGCAAGCGAATCGACACATTTAAAATGTCGTAATTTGAAACGGGGAAATATCGCTCCTTTGCGACAAGAGTGACATAATTCAAAATCGACGATGAGAGAATTCTCTCGTTAGAGAGTAATGTTTTGTGCATGCTACGGTCTCGAAACAACACAGCGGCCAACAAAGTGACAGAGCATTAAGTCACAATCGCTCTCGCTCTTATTTTTTTGTGCTTAGCGTAATGTTGTTTTTATAGCAAAAAGTATAATTTTCGACACTAAAATTGGTGAATTTTGAATTATGTCACCCTTGTCGCAAATGAGCGATATATTTTAACTATCCGGTTATATGTATAACTCAACTAGCTTTTGCCCGCGGCTTCGCTCACCATAAGTTCTATTTTTCAAGCCCCTATTTTATTCCCTTAGGGATTGAATTTTCTAAAGTCCTTACTTAACGAATGCCTACGTCATAATAGCTGTATGTATGCTAAATTTCAGCCCGATCCGTCCAGTGATTTGAGCTGTACATTGATAGATCAGTCAGTCAGTCAAAAACAATCAAAATTCAAAATGATTTATTTCACATAGGCCAAAATGTGGCACAGATATTTTATGACACGTCATGACTCTTACGCCGCTTCTAAAAGCAGATACCGCTCAGAGAAGCCGGCAAGAAAAGGAGAGGAAACTCTATAATTTCACCTTACTCACTTTCAAGGGAAGCTGAAAATTTCTTTTTTTTTTTTTAGAGATAAGCTTCACCTATGTCTACTTCTTCTAATATATCGACCGTTCCGTAGAACAAAGTCTCATCTGCTAAATTCATAACTTGAGATTTGAGCCTTGCAGATGTGACTTTTAAGGCTCAAATTTCAAGTTATGAATTTAGCAGATGAGACTTTGTTCTACGGAACGGTCGATATGTTGTCTTGTAAATCATTGTACATAAAAAATAAAATAAGAGTCAGTCTCTCAAGAGGTACTTGTGGGAACATGTCCCAGGATTGAAGGATTGGAGCACAAACCTGCAGATCGGGTTGCATGGTGAGATCGTTGGGCCACATCTGGTGGTCGTCGCGGAACAGCGAGTTGGTCAGCTCCATGGAGAGCCGCTTCTTGTAGTCGTGCGGCTTGTCCTCGGACATGCGGAACAGCACGGCGGCCGCGTACGTCGCTACACCTACAACGTGCCGACCAACAGCTCATAAAATATGACGGTAAATAGTAATGAGATTGTCATTACTACAAGGACACCGGGTTTATAGCAATGAAATGTCATTACTATTTACTATGGCTGCTATCTACACACTAATGACTAACAGTCATCCGAAACCCTTGGATCCACGGAAGACTAGCGCTATGCCTGTGCTTTTCCCACAGGGATAGCATATGCTGAGTGGAGTCAATTTTGGGACCACACATATTTTTTTTTTGTTTTGTATCTCTCTCTGTCATTAACCGTGCTGTGTGTCTCAAATATATGCTTCTTTCTTTCTTTCTTTAATAGTATAGTGAGTAAAAACCGGCCAAATGAGAGTCGGACTCGAGTCGGATACGAAGGTTTCCGCACCACACGCCGAAAAAAAAACACCTTTCTAGTAGGGGAGCCGAGCCCCCTTTCATTTTTAATTAATTTTTATTATTTGTTGTTATAGCGGTAACAGAATCATACATTCTCTGAAAATTTCAACTGTCTTTACGGATCATGAGACATGGATCTTTGGATGGATCATGTCTTTATGGATCATGAGACCCGCTGACAGACAGACAGACGGATGGATGGACGGACAGACAGCGAAGGCTTAGTGATAGGGTCCCGTTGCTTACCCTTCGAGTATAGAACCCTAAAAGTGAATAAATAATACAGAAATCTCGAGTTTAATTTAAGGTAAGTGTAAGATGGCAGAGATAAACTCATTTGAAATGTATCATAATCTGCCTCGACTTTTTCTTAACATTCAGCAATTCTAGCACTAAAATCATAACCTGACTGAAAGAACTGGACACACACTGAAAGAATATTACACATACTGAAAGAAATTTATACACAGTTAAATTTAAGTTTTAGCATTTAAACATTTTAAACTGTGGATATCGTCGTAATGCGGTTTAAAATGTACTTTTTAACTTTAAGACACCATCGTCTAAACTAAAATACATCAAAAAATCTGCATGCTCAGGCACCTGTAGTATGATCTATGCCGCATCACATGAACATGCAATACAGTAGTACTCCGATGTAAAGCCACCTGAGTCTTAACAGTTTTGAAAGTTTGTAAAAAGAACAAAGAAAGTTACAAACAATCATATTTTTAGTTTCAATCCATTTGAATTGTTAAAACATCATAGGTTATTTGAGTGCCCATTGCTTGTGTTTCATCTTGAATTCAATACGACAACTATTTGCCGAATCATTTTCCCTAATTTTAGTACACCAATGATCATTAGCCAGAATGCTTGGTTTTTTCATTCGATGACAAGATAGCCCTTGAGTGCGATCGCACCTGGTAAGTAACGATGCAGTCTAAGTTGGTAGCGGGCTAACTTGGAAGGGGTATAGCAGTGTAAATTCAATCCATACCTCTAATCGGTTTCTACACGCCATCGTGCCGGGACGCTAAATCGCTTGACGGCAAATCTTTGACGATAGGGTGGTAACTAGCCACGGCCAAAGCCTTCCACCAGAAAAAAAGTTTATAATAGCCAAAAAGCAAGTACCTTCATTACGAGAGTGAAGAAGCTCGGTGAGTGGAGCCGTGGCCCCTTCAGCCTCTATCATTTCTGCACCTTCTTTGTCCGCTGCCAATTCACAAAGAACCCCGGCTGCTACACGCTAAGGGAAAAAAATTATGGATACTATATCAGATTCCGACTAAACTAGCCAGTAATGCTATACTCATCAAAGGCTAAAATTCATGGTCTTCCTTTTATTTCTCATGCTATGTTATTTAACAAAAAATAATCCTTATGATGAAGCCTTCCGATCGGTATGATAAAGATACAGGTTAAGTTTTTTTCTCGTATAGCGGGTTCGAGTCCCGTATCAACCAGGCAATTATTTAAAAATCTATGAATGCAGTTTAAATTGTTTTTTAAATTAAAATGTCTTCTTTCAGTAAAATGTTCCATCTACAATATTTAAGGTACTTCCCCTCCATGTGGCAAAGCCGTGGGACACCCTGTATAGTGTTTTATTCCTTAAAAAATATAAATAACTACCTGATGCCCGCGACTTCGTCCGCGTGGATTTAGTTTTTCCAGTGGAGTTCCAGCGGGAATTCTTTGATTTTCCGGGATAAAAAGTAGCCTGTCACTCACAAGGTCCTCAACTATTTCCATACAAAAAATCACGTCGATCCGTAGCTCTGTTGCAGGGTAATTGAAGGACGAACCAATAAACCAACAAACAAACACACTTTCGCATTTATTATATTATAATATGTATTTCTTAAGTACATAAATGTACTTAAATAATCCTGCCGTTTTGTACGTCATCCGGTTAGTACGACATAGTATCGCCGGTCCCTTGAAGATCGTTATATCCGGATTCTACTGTATAATAAAATTATACTACTATTACTACTATAAGTAAGGATAGTAAGGATTTATGACGTTGTACACAACAAGTGACCTAGTGATTTTTTTTTTAAATTAAATAGACTAGCGATCTCACCTGATGGTAAGTGAAGTTTTTTTTTAATAAGAATATTAGCCAAGCTTTACTTGACTAACATTCTCCTCTCCCCTCCAAATAAGCGGACAGCTTATGCTAGGAGTGGGTACGACAATAGTGCAACGGGTGGGACTCGAACCTGCGATCTTGGCTTGCAAGATGGTACTTTGAAGGGGTCAACTTACTTGTATCTAATAGATTTATAAATACATATCAAAAATTCTGATTGAAAAAGTAGATACATATCACTAATTTCGTGGCTGACGTATGGTTCGGCCGTGGTGTAGCGGTTAACACACTCGGGCGCGATTCCCAGAGAGACGTGGGTTCGAATCCCGCCGGCCTCGGAATTTTTGATATGTATTTATAAATCTATTAGGTTATTTCCTTTAAGTGTAGGTTAACACTTCTATAAAAAATTAAAAACTTACTTGTATGTTCTCGATCTCGTTGAACAGCAGTTGCACGAAGATCGGTATGACATTTTGCTGCCGGATCAGCGTGCGGTTGAGGCTCTCCCGCGCCAGGATGTGCAGCGCCCCCACGGCGCCCTCCACTATCTCCTCCATGCGAACCCCGTCCGCGTAGGCGCCTCCCGTACCGCCGCCGCCGGACACGGAACCGCGTTGCTGAAATAGACCTTTGTTCATTTTTATGACCAAAACTCGGTTATGGTCCGGGAGGTAGCGTTGCAAATACAAAAGTCATAGTATTCCGGCTGATATTGACATCGATAGTTGATCTTATATGACTAACTAGCTTTTGCCCCCGCGACTTCGTCCGCGTGGAATTTTTCCTGAATTTTCTTTGCTATAAACCTCACGGAGCCCGAGACCTTTCCAACGAATGCTAAACCGTGGAAATCGGTTCGTACGTTCTGGAGTTATAGCGTCAGGAAGGAAAACCCGACTTATTTTTATATATGACTAATAAGCGAACCGACCGTCAGCTGCCTAAGTGGCGGGGCCAGTGTTTGTGGGACAACTCCAATTAAGCTAGACCTCTAAATTGTATGTGCGCCCATACAGCTCAGAGGTCTATCTTAATTGGCCCGAACAACAGCGCGCACGGGCTTTTATAGGACCATTGGTGGGTAGTTGTTTTATTTCCGACACTATACTATCGAGGACATGGACTCACCCGTTGCGTGTCGTTGAAAGCGCGTAACAAGAGCCGCACCAAATGATGCACGGCGCCATGTTCGCGCAGCGGAGCGTGGTTGGCCGGGCACAGCGCCAAGTTGCGGACCAGCCCGACCACCGCCTTTACCAGCGGCCAACGAGACGGCGGCTGCAGGAGTTTCACTATCACCTGGGAAGACACGGACCATCAGAAAAACTATCTTCTTCTTCTTCTTTATCAACTAATGGACGTCCACTGCTGGGCATAAGTCTCCTGCATGGACCTCCACAAGCCTCGGTCTTGCGCCGCCTGAATCCAGCGGCTCCCTGCGACTCGCTTGATGTCGTCTGTCCACCTAGTGGGGGGTCTGCCAACACTGCGCTTCCCGGTGCGAGGTCGCCACTCCAGCACCTTGGGACCATAAGCTCTTCGAACTATGTGCCCCGCCCATTTCCACTTCAGTTTCGCGACTCGCAGAGCTATGTCGGTGATTTTGGTTCTCCTACGGATCTCCTCATTTCTGATTTGATCTCGCAGGGATACTCAGAAAAACTATACACAAACGTAAAATTTTGTCTTTTAACCTTGAATATAGGTTTATTGCAATATGGAATATGTCAGGAAAACAAGTGCATGAGCGAATGCCAGCCAAACCGTACCAATGCTCGCTTCTTCAATCAAGTTGCTTGACTTGATAGATAGATTATTCATTCATCAAAAAGCAGGTGCAATGTGATGTAATATGGAAAATCGAGCCTTATACGGCCTTGAGCCTTGCAATAACGAAATATTATCACTACATCCCTAATAATATTATAAACTAGCGGCCCGCTCCGGCTTCGCACGTGTATAAAATATATAGCCTATGTCATTCACTGTTAATGGATGTTATTATACATATAAACCTTCCTCTTCAATCACTCTATCTATTAAAAAAAACCGCATCAAAATCAGTTAAAATAAATATGTAAAGTACCAATAATTTGTTTGGCAAAAATAAGATAAGATAAGTGACTACTTACTGGCAGTCCATAATGCAGCCTGACAGCGTTCTGTGCCATCTCACTCTCGACGTGACGTGACGTGAGGTGACGCAAGGCGCAAACAGCTGGCTCAGTGATCTCCTCGCGGTCCCCGGCAGACACCACGGTACGCACCAGCGCATCCACGCCACCCGCCTGGCACACTGTCACCTAAAAGATACATGTAAATAGGTAAAAAAAAAAAAAAAACTTGAGAGGTGTCAAGGGACACCCGGATGGAACGAAGTTCAATGCGAAATAGAAATGAAAATATCTGGCTTGCTTTCTATAAGAGAGAGAGAGACACAGACAGAGAAACATGCGACGCCTATAGCAAAAAGTGTCGTGACAACTTTTCGTAAGAATTTTTTCCGTCTAGCTCCCTTTCACAACGCGCGATAAGGAACTTCGTTCCAAAAGTTCTCACAGCATCCATTTTAATGTTTGAGTCAAAAAAGTACGTTCCTGTTCCTGGTGGAACGAGTATCGGCGATACGTCACGTATTATAGGAACTTTTAAATGCCCCTTTAGTCTCGTGAACGGGTGCCACCAACAGAAATGGGTCTGCTTTGTCTACCCGTCTTAACATGTGTTGGATTATATGTACCTACGTATGCATTTTTGAAGATTCTTTGTGGAAGCACTGTGTACATAGCATGGTTTTGGTAAAAAAAAATATTTTTTTGAAAAGAGCAACTGCCGAGTTTCTTGCCGGCTCTTCTCAGCAGAATCTGCAAAACGGTGGTAGATTTATGACGTGTCATAAGAGCTACAAGTTGGCCTACGTAAAATAAATAAAATAAATTAAATGTGATAAGTATGTTGGACTGCGGATGAGGTCTCCGGGTCAGGCCATTAAAATGTATTGGGATTTTTGTCAAGGAATTTTCAGTACTAGCCCAGAGCAAGGAAGTTGGCATGTGGCACCTCCGTGCCTAAAAATCTGACATGATAAGTGCATATATTTTCCTTTTGGAATAATACCTTGTTACGTTGGTTGTTGCAAGTCAAGTTAGACAGTATGCCGGCAGCACAAGTCACAATGTTGACATCGGTGGAAGCCAGCACTTGTACCAAGCTTTGCAGCAGACCTTCCAATCCTTCCACCTGGACAAAAACAAAAGAAATTGTATAATTAATTAAGAAATGTAATAGATTTCTGTTTGTATATCTGTTTCTTGTATATTTGCTTAAATAATTAATTTTTTCCAAGACAAATCAATATGAATTTTAATTTTATTGGTGAAAAAATATTTAGTATTAAGTTGAAGATTCCAAATTTTAGAAACACAATCATATGGGAATGAGATATGTTTGAAAAGTTAATTTAAACATAAAATTAGTATGTTAATTAGTAATTTGTTAGTAAATTAGTAGGAATTAGCAATATTGTAAGTAAGACGTGTTTTGAAGAAAAAGTACTGCTTTAAGCTTTAAGGTTAAGGTATAAAAAAGACAATTTGTATAGATAATTTACTTTGGTAGCAGCATCAGAAAGATTCCTCAAAGTCCAGAGGCAGTTCTGCACTAATCGGCCACTGGGGTTGCCCAAGTGCATAGCCAGGGCTTGCATGCCACCTGCCTCGACGATGGCCGGTTTGTTGCTTGAGCAGACGGACAGAACCTGGTGAAACAACATTCAAAATTAAATTTGGTTTTTCTAAATATATAGACTCGAGATTGATTACAATCTCTCCTGATGATAAGTGAAGATGTGGCCTAAGATGGAGTGCACTATAAAATGTCTTTGTAGGATCTTTTGTAGATACAGATACTTGAATCTTTTGACAATAATTACAAATTCACTTTTGTATGCATTCAACTGAAATAACGTCATCAGTATGCACCGAACGTGCCTACAAAATGGAAAGAATTGGCCAATCAGCTGAAATTATTTTTAAAATAGCCTGCATAATGCACACATAGGATCTATTCACAGTTAAAAAAAAATGTGATTGAAGATGGTTTCAACCATCTACGATTACATAAAAAAAGAATAGTTTGCACAAAAACCTTACCTTCAGTACTCTTGATGTGGTCCACAGCAACTTCTCGTAGTCATACGAACGCATGATACGGACCAACTCAATCGGACCTTGCGATGCTAAGATAATAAGTTTCGACTCCTGGTTCCCATACGCCAATATCTGAAGACAATCAGTGACAATTGCTAGGAACTTCACATTATTCCTTTGAAGTAATGCCACCATCTTTTGAAGTCCACCAGCAAGACGTACAGCCATTTTAGAACCGTCTTGGTGCAACAAAAGATTGTGTAAAGTTGTAATGGCGTAGAACAGCACCGATTCAACCGGAGAGCTCAAGAGTTTGACCAAAGCTGGTATTCCTCCACTCTTGAAGATAGCAAGTAGACCTTGTCGGTGATGAGACAAATTATGCAAGGTTCCGACGGCTCCTTTAGTTGTCTCCAAGTCATTGCTGTTAGAGATGGCGCGTACTAAAGCCGCCACCATTTGCGGTGAATTCATAATCGCGTGTCGTGATGCTTCCTTCTTTGACAACTGGTGAACCATCATGGCAGCTTGAGATACCACCACTTGATCCTCATCGTTTAATAGTTTTATCAACTCTGGGATGGCCCTGTGAATACAAAAATAATAATAAATGTTATTTAATAGGTACCTAGAGGTATTGCAAGTTTTTGAAATTAGGAGATTGAGACTGCCATTTAAAGCATTGTATAGTATACCAAACATTTTTTAATATATTTCACTGAAGACCTAAATAAAGATGTCAACTTCAATGCTGAGTTGCTTGATGGCATGTCTTTGATGGTAGAGTGGTAACTAGCGACGGCCAAAGCCTCCTACCAGACCAGACCATAGACAATTTAGAAATTATAAATTCCCAAATTTCCCCCACTGGGAACCGAACCCGAAACCTCCCAGTTATTAGGCCACAACGCTTAACACTGCACCAGGGAGGTCATCATTCAAAGCATTCAGACTTCAGACTAGCAATGTTGGCCGTTGGCCAACTAGTTGGCCGGTTTGGATCTAGCTTTGTAGATGGGATATGTGCTTCCCCTAATGCCCATAAACATAGAAGAACCTACCTTGTAGCCAAATCAGCGTCATCTTGATAGTTGATTAGATTGACAACAGCATGTTTCAGCATCTGCGAGGGTTCAGACAAGCGCTGGACTGCGGTTGGCTGAGCTGGGTCTAGTTGTGTAGAGGGGATCTCAATGCCTTCCTCTAGAGTCTCAGGGAACATTGCAGCACGAACGCGCTGGGATCTGGTTTGTGACAAGTGCTGATTCATGTCTGAAAAATGTTCAAAGTAGGTATAACAAATTTTTAATGCTTATGTAAGTAAATGCTTGGTTGGGTTTAAAACAGTCTGAACTAGATGTACATTAATTTGGAAGGGGTATAACACATGTAAAACCTATATTCCATATATGTATCTGTTTCTATAGATTAAGAGCAAGGACACTTATGCCCATTTTCACTAATCATATCATGTTCCCTACAGGTTGGTGAAAACAAAATTGACAGTAAGCATCACCTAACTTAGCTTAGGTAGCCTCTAAATGTTAGGGAATATTAGAGATAGCTGGTATTAGGCGCTTTTTGTACCGCATCGGACCCAAATCTGAGAATTCTCGATCCGAAGTAGGCAAGATATAGACCAAAATCAAACAACGAAATTCGATTCCATACCCAGGCTACTTCAGATAGAGAATTGTCAGATTCGGATCAAATACAGTGCAGAAAGAGCCTAAGCTGAAAATAAACAAAAAGAGAATACTCTGACTTTAGCTGTTCTTTTTTTTTAAAGATTAAACCCCTGCAGTTGAAGCCTTTGATAAGAAAAACCTGCATAAGTGCAAATATTACATATTATATTCTTGAAATAAAAGAATTGAAAAACATAAGAAAGCTTACCATCCACTTGTTCTTGTGTGAAACCTTGGGCAAAACCCTGGTCCATATCAAACATGAGCTGATCCCCTTCCATTTCATCATCTTCTTTGCCAGTAAGAGATGGCACCTGTTTTAATATTTAAAACATTAGCATGGAGCAGAGGTCGAAACCCATTTCAGTTTAATGAATAATTTTAATTAAGCACCCATTAAAAATATTATTCTATTCACTGGTTAACTGAGAGAAAAAACCAAAATCATATTGATATTACTAGTTTATTCAGACATTTCATTGAACCTTTTCAATAGACCCAAATTTAACTAGACTGATAAAATCATTATATCTAATGGCTGCAGTATTTATGGGTGTCAAGTAAATGAAATAATTAAAATATTTACCTGAGTAGCCGCCCCAGAGTTGATACCAGAATCCACCAGATAGGAATTCTGCTGCCACATGAGCGTTTGCTGCTCCTTGCTTGGCGCCATTGGCACATCAGAACTACCATAGTTGTTATGTGACACTGGAATTAATAAACAATTTCTTATTTCAATTCAATACATAAAATCAGTACAACTGCACCAAACATATCTTTCTAATTCACTTGCTCTACAAGTGTTAACTATGAGCAACAAAAATATATGACGTATTCTCTTCACACATCCCTATAACTTGCATCATTTGCAGCATTTTTGTGGTCATGTACAAAATTGTTTTGCATTCTTTGAGGCTGATAATTATAGCACAAAAAAATTTACTTTGAGCATTGAACCATATATACTTCACAGTTTGTTAAATACCATCTTAAAACTGTCAATTAGAGAATTCAATAAAATAAAGTGTGAAGGTAATTTTTGCAAGTTTGGTTTCTATGCTATTAAGTAGGAAAGTACCTAATAACATAAAATGGCTATGCAAGTAAGCTACAAGCTTATAAGCACACTGTATCTATTATAATTTATCATTATTGGTTAGATCTGAACAGAATCTAAATATCTAGGACAATGCTATCTCAAAGAAATGGCATTATTATTATATAGGTAGGGTAACTCTACTACAATATGAGTCACAATCATGTTTTGAAAGTTCACCTATTACAAAGTTGTATTTAATAATGGAATCTTTCAAATACTTACTCGTACGACTCTGTGACGTTGGTGGTATCTGATAACTCATGGTTTAGCGGATGCAGCAATGCACCCTGCGCCTATAAAAAAATAAACTATGAAAAGTTGATCACTACGCAGCCGTGTATCGATCTATAAACAATCCAACATTCCATGATTTCACTATGAAAGGGCATCGCTATGCACATAAACACTTCCTTCTACAGCTTGTTTAAATGCAATTGAAGAATATCGAGCAATTAAAACAAAATAAACAAAGTAGGAACCCAAGTCCGATGAACTAAATACCACACCCGACAATAATTAGAATTTGATTTATTGTATAATAAGACGAACGATATATATTTGATAGCAAAATGTTCAATATTATACATACCTTAAAATTTTAAGCAGCTATGATTTGGTAAATCACTTATTTTCACACAATTCAAGTAAATAAAAGTGCAAATTGCTTTCTCCACCTTCACTAACCTGACATGACAATATGGCGTCGTGTTCGGCAAGTTTCGTTTACAATCGACATGGACCATTGCTGTGACGCTCTCAATATTTCTCTTTCTAACTTGGAATATGAATGATTTTTTACCTCTTTCATACTTATTTTCTTTAGGTTGGCCATTCTGAGACAATATTAAACATTTCTTTCCACGCAGTGTTAATAATGAGTTATGAGTTATGAAATATCATAACGCATAACGGAATAACAGTGTTATGTGATCTTAATAATTATTTTTTTAAGAAAAATGTAGATAATATTATTATGTTGTGCGTTTGGTTTGGTACTGTCCAAGTGTACAACACAGATACTCTAAATCTGTGGTGTACAATGTAATAATATGAAGAGTATTGGGGCAAGGTGGGGCAAGGCCGCCAAAATTGTCAGTTATATCACAAAAGTAACACAACAACATTTTGTGTTATCGTTACGCAAATGTAACCCAAAAGTAGCACATTTTTTGCGTAAAGTTTGTTTCCTAATGGTAATTAATAATGTCAGATATTTTGTAAAATTGATTAGAATTTTAACGAATGTGATAATAATTTTTATTTAATAAATTAAATAAGAACTATTAAAAAATAAAAAAACGGCTTTACAGATCTTATGTGATACATAACACAAAAATATGTTACAATAACACAAATGTAAGACAAAAATATCACAAGCGTAACACAAATGCAACATAAAAGCGACACAAAAGTAATAAATTTAAATCAATTTTAGCTTATAACTCGGTTATTTACTATATTAGACGCTGATGAATACTTTTAAATTACACTATGAATACAATCGTTAACAAATATGGTTTAATAGTAATAAAATATCTGTTTCTTACCTCATTAAATCTTGATTATTGTATTTTTTCAAAACTGACAACGACTTGACGCGCACGTTAACATCTTCATCTGATGAAACAATATGGCCGATTTATTTTTTAATGCGTTAAGGATATAGAGGTTGGCAAATTGTGAAATCGTTTTTGCCCATTGGCTCTTTAAATACATAGTAAGATTGGGATAAAAATTCGTAACACAAATAAATCGTAACATAAAAATAACGATATTTTTTATTTTTACCTCTGAATAATTTTGTTAATATCAAGTACTTTTGTACAGTTACTTTTCATATAGCTTGGCTAGATATCAAATTTCAAATTTTTATACATATAAATAATGTTTACTTTAAAATTTAATTAATATGGCTACTAGAAGTTATTGCCCAAAAAAACGACAAAAAAGTGAGACAAAAAATTGATAATTTTCGCGGCCTCACCCATTGGTAAGTACCTAGTTACCCAGAGAGTGGGCGTGGGTATGAGGGATGAGGAGACAAAATTCTCGTTGTGTCTATATTTCGTGTTCTGACACCATCTTATAATGTTCATAGTAATTACCTATTCAAGGTAGACTATAGATTTAAAATTGGGAGGTCTTTTCTAAAAGTGGGGCATCTATCTCGATTTTACCCTTGACACGACCATTTGACAGAATTTAGGAACGTATTCTCCAAGAGAATCTTTGAAGAGAATGTACGGAGTGATTACATTCTCTTTGAATGTAATCACCGTAATCACTCCGTGCGTATTCTTACAGCGCGGAATGTAATAGAATCTTAATAGAATATAATCTTAGTATACATAATTATCTATTATAATACAGAACACTGAGTCTTACTTACTTATCACTTAGTTACATAATTATAAATTGAATCTTTTAAGTATCTAGTAGGTTATTTTATATTTTTGTAAAAATGGCTTCTAGTCTTTTCAATATTTCAACGTACAGTCGGTTTAATTTATCACAAAGCGAATCAGATATTCAAGTGTTCGTCAAGGAGTATGGCTATCGAATAAAAAAACAACTGGCTCGGGAAGACGAAGGCGGAAAATCAAATTTCGTTTCGTTTGCTGAAAAGAGATTGAGAGTAACGGATCTCACATGGCTTCAGGATAACCAAGAAAGGTTTTTTAAAGATACCCCCAATGAGAACTTATTGAACTTGAACTATTTGTCTCAAACTGGATTCATTTGTTCTATGATTTATTCTCCTGATGGCAAGTTCTTGATTGTTGGTCATTCAACAGGACTTGTTCAGGTAGGTTTCATTACTATGCGTCCTACCTTACCTTACATTTGATTACCTACCTACCTTAGGTAGATTTCATTATTAGATATGCGTCTGTAAGCATAGCGATTTTTAAGCTATTGCATAGCTTCTATCGCGGGCCAGCGTGGAGACCGAATCCAGAAATTCCGTAACGAAAATAACCTGACACGGGACTCCTCTACGGTGAGCCGCTAGATGGCGCATTTTTTATCAACGCCATCTAGCGGTGAGCCGCTCGATGGCGTTGATAAAAAATGCTATGCAATAGCTTTACCCCGGCAGTCCCCGAGTGCCACACGTCTTTTTTTTATTATTTGAAAATATGCTATTTAACAGACTTGGCTATTCCATATTCCGGTACGACCTAAGGTCATACCGGTATAATGGAAGCCGAGTAAAAAGAAAGTAAAAAACGCTAAGCGAAAACGAAGTAATAACACGGGTGGGCAATGCAATGCGAGTGAGTGTGAGTCATCGAAGAGAACCGAACAAGAGCCGAACTTTGCTTTAAAACGACTAGGTATTTTTTATTACGGAAAATCAAAGAGTTCTGACGGGATTATTAAAAACTAATCTACGCGGACATCACACGTGGAATACGCGGAAGTCGCGGGCATCAGCTAGTTAGTTAATTAATAAATAAAATGTCGATTATAGTAATTTATCTAGTAGGCCACTGCAATGCATTCAATTTAGCAACTGAGTACCTACTATGGATGAACAAAAAGAAATCCTCAATGAATACGCGAACAATATATTAATTCACTACAAAAATGAAGACTTCCCAAACATTTGGTATCCAATGTTCAATCAAGGGCCTAAAGATGTAAAAATTTTTCAAGGATGGGTGAAAGAGAATTTTGAGAAATTCTTAAAGGGAACTCGTAATGAGATATTGTTCAATCGGTGGTATTGCTCTGAATTAGGGACCATAACAGCAATGACTTATTCTCCCACTGGTTGCCATATCATTGTCGGTCATGCATCGGGTATGATACAGGTACAGTAATTATAAATTTTTAACAAGTTAAATTACTAAGCTTCACACGCGTTTGAGTTTTTTCGAATCTTGCATCATCAGTACCCTCGCCAATCTTTTTGATTACTTTAAAGCTTGCTCGATCCATCGATCAATAAATAAGTAATTTACAAACATAAGCAATATGCTTAGCATATGGGGGGCTATTTGGTATAGCCTAGACTTTCAGCTGATACTTGATAGTCTTCTGCACATCGAATCTTGGCTATGTGCAGATCATTCGAAAGGCCGGCGTAGACTATTCCGCAATCAAACAGAATTGTTTGAGAGAATTGTTTCAGAAACAAACAGTACAATAAGTCCATGGTCCAACTTATTCAGCGCTTACTCTACGTTGGTACCTACATTTATTTAAATTTTGAAAAATCCTTTCGTAGAGGATGCCTACGACATATCTAGTAGCTATCTGTATGCCACAATTCGATCCGTCCAATGCTTTGAGCTGTGCGTGGATAGATCAGTCATTCTTTCAGTCACCTTTTCCTTTTATATATTTAGATATAGATTAGCAAGGATTGTATCTTTCCCCAGATGCGTCACGGAAGCACAGCTGTAGTCCTATGTACGTTGCGCAACATTCAGTTTCCGCCTAAACCCATATACGCCCTACAGTACAGTCGGCTGGAAGAGCGAATTTGTTACGCGGCATGCATGGATGGAGCCGTATATCGTATTGAAATACCTAACGTAAGAACCAGACCTTATTATAAAAAAATGAAGACGGGAAATTGTGTAGGCAACTCAATAGTCTCTGCTTGCCTACCGCTCAAAGCCAAAAAAATTCCCTGTACCTACCTAAGATCCCGAAGATACATACATCAACTTTATATTAGTTAACTTGTAGATACAATTATGAAATGATTCCTCGACTACACCTCACAAGTTTAAGAAATCAATTAAAACTATTGTCATGAAAAAAGTATAGTAATATTATACAATTGAAGATTGAAGATTAAATATACCTAAATGCTATAAAAGCGTGGATGTAACGCAGTTTTGCACTTCATGAGAAGGTACCCAATAACTGTAACCAGTGTAGAATGTGATATTAATTATTAAAAAGAGCATCCGCAAAGTTTTTTGCTGGTTCTTCTCACACGTGTCTCACACACTCTGAACCAGTGGTAGATTCACTTGACGATTCGAAAGCACTTTGTAAAAGTTTGTTTAAATACATTTTATTCTATTCTATTCTACTTATTATCTAATCTTGTAAATAGATGGACACATCACTGGACGATCCCCCAGAATACTGCATTCGAGCCGACCCAGCGTTGGAATGCCTCAACACACAGTACTACGGAAGCCCGGACATTTCCTCCTACGCTTCGCCATTTGTTACTCGTAATTATTTACAATTTCAATCCACCTCACCCCATCACCATAATACCATCTTCATCTCACCCCATCACCAGCCCACTCCTGAGCAAGGTCTTCCTCTCAGAACGAAAAGAGTTTAGACGATAGTCTGTCACGCTGGTCAAGAACTTTCAGACATGCAGGTTCCCTCACTGTTTTCTTCAGCCTTAAAGCAAGTGATATTTAATTTAGTGAATGAATGATGAATCAGCTAATCTTTATGTTTTGTATAGAAAGGCCAGCTGCACTCGCCCTGGGACTAATGGCTGACCAGTCGAAAATGGTCGTCGGTTATTCTGACACGTCCATTAAAGTGTACGATATGGAGACTTTAGAGGTTAGGCTTCAAAATATTCAAATTAATTTACTTCATGTAGGCCAACTTGTAGCACTTATGAAAGTTATGACAGGTCAAGACTCTACCACCGGTTCGGAAAGCTGATTCTGCTGAGAAAAACCGGTAAGAAACTCAGCAGTTGTTCTTTTAAAACAAAATGTTACATTTAGTATCTTATCTATCTTGTGAACAGCTGAAGCAAAGCTGATTGCTTCCAAGCAGCTTTGTCATTAAGGAATTCATTAACTATGTAATGGCCTCTACATATTAAATGTTTCTCTACACACTGTTATGTGAAATAGTAAAACCATTCCTTTCGGAATCAAGTTATAAAAGCGTATACTCGACACCACAAAGGACTTCTGCACTCTAAGCAGACGTCAGGATGGTGTTACTAGTTTATGACGGTGTCTAGTTAATAGATCATATTATGTATCACCTCTTTGTTTATAGAGATGAATATTTTGTTTCACAAAGACTACGTTATTATAAATATATTGTAAAGCCACCGTAAGTAGAAATGCCAATATCTTTAAAATTCTCACAAAGGGATTCTCGCGGTCCTAATTTATAAATTGATCGTATGGCTCTTTTCTGTAACACAAAAATAGTTTTGATATCAGCAGCTCAGCGCCACAGTAATATTCCGTACGATATTACACTGTGGAAGTATGCAAAGTAGACGAGCCTAGCTGCAACGTCGGAAAACTGTCTTATTTTCCTAACAGTAAAGGCAGCCGCGCTGAGTTTACCTGCCAGTGCCTCTAACTGAACTGAATTCACAGTAGTGAGTCGAAATTATGTCATTTTCATAATGCTTGCAAAATTAAGATTTATTGTACGATGCCGATTATGCCGATTGTTTTAAAAGGTACATGATGATTAAATTGTTGGAAAGGTAATATTAATATTATCTGCGCCGCGGCGTCTTAAAGCTTGCCAGAGCCTCCTTTGCGGTTTGATTTTTAGATGCCAATTTCAACGATATGTAAAGAGGTAAAGCTGTAAGACGAAGGGCTCTACTAGTATGCATTGGACTTTAGTATTAGTTCGCTTCATTGCTAGAATATTTTTTCAGTGGAAATATTGTGCATTGCTTTTTAAAATAAAAAGAGAAAAAAAGAGAAAAATCTCACTGTAAGGGGTTTTTCGTGTTGGACGAATATATTTTAAACATTTTCATGCTTTAGTAAGAGAAAGCATAAAATACTGCGTAGCATTGCGTTTTAATAAAATTTATGCTCATTGAATATTTTATTAGTCTCTTACAGCGCTAAATAAACTGAAACGGTTATGTACCTAATACCTACCTCTCTAGAGTTAGAGAGGCCAGTACGAGTGAAATACGTCAGGTGTTAAATTTATTGTTATTGGGTCTCTTTAACATTTGCATATTCCAGTTTGTTTTGAATATGCATTACTTTGTTTGATACCGAATAAGAGAAAACAAAATACAATTTTCATTAGAAATATAATAAATACCTAATTTGCAAATATAAATGTAAACGTATTATTTGGTTTCCAGCGATTCCTTCAAAAGTTTTAATTAAGTATAAAACAACAGACGTTGTATTTTACTATTATTATCTGTAATTCAAGATATAAGCTTTGGCATTCGTCTGCAATAGCTTACATCTATATTTAAATTTTATTCAAATAATATTATACACATAGATGCGAAAGTGTATTTATATTTGGTTTGTCCTTCAATCATGCATCATCAAAACAATAACAGGTCGATTCTGTAAAAGCTGGATCAATCATTGCTATAATTTATTTATTTATAATTTATTTATGCTATATTTTTTTTGCAACATTACGTTTAGCCCATGATGAATATCGCCCAATCAGAGGTGATTGCTACTTGAACACTGCAACATTCATTATTAGAAATTCGATCAGCCTATTGATAGGATTTTTTGCATGTCTAAAGATGAGGACCTAGAAAGTTAAGTTTCTCAAAGTAGGCATAAAAATTCATCGTTTAAGACAAGGTTTTTAAGCTTTTACTTTATTTTCAATCAGGTTACATATTATATGAAAGGCTCAAACAGCTCACCGCATTATTATTCCAAAAATCCTCCCCATATCATAACTAATGGAAGGGATCACTATCCTCAGCAATGATACTTAAGACGCAACGAAGTTTACAACTAAGTAAATCCCAAATTACTTACTGTGTAATGCGATTATAATAAAGTGTGTTACTTCCCATAAAACGGTCCGCGTAATCTCGGTTTATAGCCAATATCAGATAAGGTTTACGAGTAAAGCTCAGTTCACACCTTCAAGACTAAAATTAAATCAATGTGTGATGATCGAAATAAAAGATAACCTTGTACCCTTTACGAGCAAGATTTTTAATTTTCGCCATAAACCTTTCCATCTATGTCCGAGTTATTTATCAGCAAGTTTTTTTACAATTCAATTTACCTATAAACTTTCAAAGAGTCTATCTACCTACCCGTAAGCCAATTTCAAATAGTTTGACAATTTTCAATGTTAGATCAGTTCGCGGAAGTCTCGTCTTAACTTTAGAGAAATTCCCGGAAATCTTGTTACGAATCTTGATTTGACTTTGCAGTTCTGATCATAATTTCTAATATGTATTATCCGAGTTCTTCGAATTATACGTGGGATTAAAGGACATTTCTAGAAAATCCAAAACAGCCTTTACCTAATAGATACTAATTATATTAGAGAGTTTCGTAGTAACCACGTAGCGCTAGTTGTAGCATTGCTACGAAATAATCTACGTTCTAAATTGTTATTACTTTATTATTTGCTATTTCGTCTTAGTTTAAGTAGTTGGATTTCATAACTTCAAGATTGCCCGCAGACTTACATTATATGTCACTATGTCTATTGGTATACTCTGCTAATTAGTTATCCAACTTGAAATTGTAAGTCCTTTGGTACTGAAATACTTATAATAATTGAGTTTATTTGCTAAATTTTTATGTGTGACATATGTCCAGCAGTGGACGTTTATCTATTGACGACAAAGTGCGATATTATGGACCTTAACATGTCGTTAGTCCTAGAACAGTCTCCTAAAAAAACATGTCGTCAACATTGTTGCATCATTTCTGTTAGTGTGAGCGTAACTTAATTGAAAAGTTGTCAACCCTTGCGAAAGTAGGTCGTTGGTCAAGAATCCTTTTATCAAGTTACTGCGAGCCCAGATGATGCTGACGAGAACACGTTCCCATTTTTACTTTGACCCTCTTCAGGCGATAAAGTCTGGAGCTATCAAATTATCATACCTACTAGCTTTTGCCGGCGACTTCAGGCGCGTGAAGTTATAGGTTTCTTAAATATACCGTGGGAACTCTTTGCTGTTCCAGTACTAAAAGGAGCCTACGTTATTCTCCAGATTCTGTACAAAAATTACGCCATTGCTTTTTGCTTTGATTGAAAAACAAACCAAAAAAACACATTCGCATTTAAAATACAATACAAAGCTAAACGCAGATAGATCTTTGATTTGTACTGTTTAAATATGATATCCACTGTTAACGCTTTCATCTCCATTACATAGTTTTGTACAAACCACAGTGGTGTCTAAAGCAAGCTGCTTGTGCAGGTACTTGTGAAACTAATAGCGAACTCTTTGATAGCTTAGTTTGTTTATGACAAAGTAAACTTCCATAACTTTCTGTTTTAACAATGAACGCACACAATACATTTACTTAAGTAATAAAGTTTGAAATGTTTCTGAAATTTCAGACTGATACAACATACAAGGTTCAGAAGTTACGTCTACAGTTCATACCGAAGAAGCTGCAAAGAATACATTCTGGGCAGGTCTGTGCGGTGCGATGTCATAATGAGAGGCCTAACATTTTCGCTAGCGGAGGCTGGGATAATACGTTGAGGGTAAGTTTACACAAAGAAGTTAATAGACAACAAAAAAAACAGCAATGTTAGTGTATTTCCTATAAATTATGCCAACTACCAGGCGCTATATGAGAGCAGATGTAACACCTAAGTACCGCGGCGAAGTACCTACCTCCGGGAGTCGCTTCAAGCTTGAATTCAAAATTAACGTAGACAAAATTACCAGCTTTATTTGTGGCATAAAAACACACTATAAATAATACAAGCAGAGCAAAAATAACTATGCATTGCAAAGTTGTTTTGCTGGCATGCTGTATTCACGATGGATCTCGATTAATAATAGGCTATGCTTTACATACAGTTCCTTTTATTAATAACATCGTCCTCCCCTTTAGCGCGCGCTCGGCTGCACTTTTTGTCTGTTCAGGCATTCAGTGCATATGTCAACAGTGTGGCACCTGGTCTCGTGAACGTATGCAAAACCGCCTGCAGCTACATTAAAGCTGCTGCTTGTAACCGGTACATCGATATAATATGCAGCGTTCACAGCTCGTTTTAATTGCATGACGCGCGCTTCACTGTACCTGAAAATATCAAAAGGTTCAAAGGTTTACAAGTAACTTCCTACAAACAAATAATTGGATAAGTACCACCAACGTTATAACTTGATTTTGAGATTTAAGGTCTACATCACATTTTACTAGCAGACGGGTGGGTTTATTTCATAGACTTAATTATTGAGCATGCATTAGTGATACTTAGATACTTATCAATTAAAAATCTAGTTCCCGTAGAATGTTCAACATGATGGACACAACAACATGTCGATTCCTTAAAAATGATTGAATCAGTGTAACGATCGCAATGACCTCTGATTGGCTGGTACCCTCCCGTTATTGGTTAAAATGCATTGATGCAGCAAGAATGCCATAAATTCAGCCAATCAGAGGCCATTGGGATCGTTACGCTGATGCAATCATTTTTAGGTATCGACATGCAACACAATATCCACTAAAATAAGGAAGTACCTAGTGTGAATTTACTTTTTAGGCACTAAGTACCACTTAGATGTATTTCACTTATTAGTTAGTCGTTTAATTACGCCGCAATAGAGTACGGCTGATCATGCATGCATGATGATTTTGCATTTTACTTCTTATCTCGGAAAAACAAAGATTTTCCGCGTAATTTTCTAAAAAACACCTGCATGCGAGCGAAGTCGCGGGCAAAAATAAATATCATTAGCTATAAAACTGGCTAAATATGGTTTCATAGATATCATTTTTGATAAGGTCGTTGAAAGTACCTAAAAATAATACGACTTAGATATTTTAGTAGAATAATATGATAAGCTTCCCGTTGCTATTATTTCAACGTAGCAAAATACTGCCTTTGTTTTATAACTCCCTTTGGCAGAACAAGCATATCCCATTTCAAACTGTTATTCCGTAGTAACCTACCATGTTTTTTCAATATAAAATGTAATAATTTTGAATAGGTAGTTATATCTTTTAATTGCTGTACTTTTCATTGTTGAAATTATTTAACCTGTTGTACACTTGTGGCTTCTCACGAATTAATCCGTGTAAGATTAAAATTTTTCAGTTTTACTTACTTATTCAACCCATACCCCTAAACGGTATCTACACGCCATCATACCGGAACGCTAAGTTGCTTGGCGGCACGTCTTTGTCGGTAGAGCGGTAACTAGCCACGGTCAAAGCCTCCCACCAGACCAGACCAGAGGCAATTTAGAAATTATAAATTCCCAAGTTGCCCCCGCCGGGAATCGAACCCGAGACCTCCCAGCTAAGATTACATCGCTGACCACTACGCCAGGGAAGTCGTCGTCGTCGTAGGTACTATTAACGTGATCCGAATAAATTTTTAAATACATGTCAAAAAGAAATTTATTCGAATATCTTAATAAACATAAAAAAATCAGTCCTAAAAATAAGATTAAGGTTCAGATATTAGAACAATGAAACGTCTGGTCATCTGATCACAGGCAGACACGTCTATGAATTTACAATGAAGGGTTTTCTTTTCGTTTTGACGCACAGAACTCTGAAAAATAATGTAACTGTACCGACCTCTTTGACGCTGGTCTGTGGTCGACATTACTATTAAATTAAAATGAGCTTTATTCCTGAAGCTTCGTTCACATTGAGTTGAAGAACGAGTTCATTATTTACTGCTTATAACTAACTTGCAGGAATCTACGTCCTCCTTCCTCGTTACATTTAGTATAGTTCACTCACGACGGTGCGTGACTCATGGTTGTGTGTGTGTCGTATCTGTATAAGTGTGAGCGAGAGCTTGCTCGCGCCTGACCGCTCCTACCTAGGCTCCTGACAGGATCACACATTTACGCAATGTGCATATACAAGACGTAACCTCAACTAAATCTCACGCGCCCTCGTGAATTGCAAGGACCATAAAACACTTTTTTGCTGGTACATCGATTGTAGTATAATTACACGTATACATTTAACCTTTATTTTAAGTAGATCTACTTTTCAGGCCCTGTCCTTATGTGTTGACTCTACCACAGGTTAAGTAAATAACTTTAGTCAAAAGACCTAACCGTATAACTCATTTTTGTACTTATTATTTATTTATTTATTTATTTATTTATTTATTTATTTATTACCAGTTACAAAGTTATATACATTTACATGATAATTAGCATCGAAAAAACCACAGAGGTTTGTCCTCGATGCCACTCTGCAACATAGCATTTAAAATGAGTAAGTATGTACAAAACAATATATAGCTAAACTATACTTACCTCCACAATCAAAGACACTCCTTAAATTATGTTTAATGAATCTTTTAATTACATTAGAATTCAATCTTTTAATGGGCTGTCTAATGAAGCCTTTACTAACTCTGAGAGTAAACTTTTTAAATCTTTGCTACTTGGAGTAACAGTAATAGTAACGATCAGGAATATTGGTCTCGTCTTTATTCGACATATTGCTTTCTCTGTGATACTATGGACAGTAGCAAACCTTGTTCCACCAAATAGTAAGTTCACATGGCATTGTGTGAACTGTTCTATGACTCATGTATGCACCACTATATTTTCGATAAAATTCATCCTGTGAAAAATTATTGCCGTGTAAACGCCTCACTCCACCCAAGCGTTCGAGAAACTGTACTCGCAACATGTAAACGCTCCCTGAATAAAACATAGCGGACAACGACCGCTCAAAGCGTTTCTGTCGAGATTAAAATATTTTGCTTAGCGGTTAACTGCTCAAATTATTTATTAAGCGTTCCTTTTCAGCGCTTAGCGTCAACAAAGAATCGTAACGCGGTTGTACATTTTTAAAACGACTTTCCCACATACTTTTAATTTTTCGGGCGGTTTATTGCATATTGTATAATCCTTTGTATGTATGAATTGCCTTTGACGTGGTATTTTGACATTTTGTACACAATTTAATTTTTCATGTTATTATTAAGATCATTTTCTAAATTATTCGAAATATGTTACATGTTAAGTAAATATTTTATTGTAAACGTTAAATCTTCTAATGCGGAAAAATTTAATCAAAAAGCAAATTGGGAAAATTCCGTGGCTCCACAAATATAACTTTCTCCTAATAAATTTTTGAATACAAAAAATTTCGAGGCTGGCGGGATTCAAACCCACATATCTCGGAAATTGCGCCCTGAGTGTGTTGACCAGATTACACTACGGCCAAGTCGAATCACATGTTAGCTATGAGTATTATAGGTATATATGCTTTTTCAATCAGTTTTTAGCAACTGTTAGCGACATCTAAAAAATTCGGAACTTTTGCAGTTCAATAGGGTTATTGCAGTGAATGATCACTGGTCAGATTTTAAGTAAAAAAGGCAATAAATATGCTTTATTGGTTGAATATCTAGGTTTTATTTTATTTTTTTCAGATCTGGGACATAAGATGCAAAGTCGGATGCATGATGACTTTCGAAGGCGTGAATATCTGCGCTGACAGTATCGACTTAAACGTAAGTATAAAATAAGTTATTTATTAGACTTTTTCCGAGAAGATCGCGGACTGAGTGCCGATTATATCAACGACATTTAACCGAAGAATAAATTGAGCGTTCTTATAGTTTTTGTATTGAAAATGTGCCAAAATATCGCTCGGATAAGACTTGTTTTACGTTTATGAAATTGGCCTTAAGAATAAAAAGGCAGTATTTTATATCAAGTAATTCTATAATTTTTTACAATTTTATTGTAAGAAAAAAAACATTTTTCGCTCGTTAATCAATCAATCAATCAATAATTTTTATTATTTTACACCTAATACCTATATAAAAATTACAATTTAATTATACTAAATGTACCTAGAAGTTTCGGTGAGCCGGTAACAAATAATATTTTCATAAATCTTGTATTCTTGTTCAAAGTGGAACGTAACAATATTTTTAAAATGCCTAAAGATAAAACAAAATTTACGAGCCTCTCTCATTAATTCTCGAAGTTTGATCTTCAAGGAGAACAAAAGTGGAGTATTTTCTCATAAATAAGGATAATACAATTTGCGTATCAAAAACTCGCGTAGAAAAGTCTATAATTTATTCGAAGTAACGCTATTTGTGATTCGTAGCCGGGAGCTAAGTAATTTAGGTTATAGCTACTTCCATTCTTCGCAATATGATGTTATCACATCACCGAATAGCATTATATTGTCTGAAATATGAAAGCCTGAAGAAAAATTTCTGAATGACGTTTCTGAATTTTAAGAAGTGCCGATTTTGCTTTATTATTTAGGTATTTTTACAGTAACAAAAAATAATAATGCCAAAACTAAAGAATGATTTTATAAACTTTTTTTTTTCTGATGACAAGATAAGCCCTTGATTACTCTGTACTCTGCTGCTTAGATATACTTTGAATACGCTCTGCCAGTCAGCGGTTTCAATTCAGGTAGATCAACTATATGAGTAGCTATAAGACTAGGTAAGTATTTTTTTTTATATTTTAAGCGAACAAACGAGCAGTCACCTGATGTTAAGTGATTACCGCCGCCCATGAACATTTGTAGCACCTGAGGGACCACCAATGCGTTGCCGGCTTTTCAGGAATTTGTTGGTCCGCCCCTTGAATAACCCCATGTTGTAATTTAGGGGGAACACCGTCGCAGGAAGGTATTAGTTGAATATAGTTCATGTGTACAGTTATAAGAGAGACAGGACCTATTTCACCATCACTGCGTAATGTTGACGTTATCACAGTTTTTTATTGAGAATCAGTCGTTAAATGTATTCGTCTAATTTTCAAATTAAGTTTAAATCTAAACACCGTCGTTTTGTAGAAGTGTGCGTTACAATTTCGTTCCTCCTTAAAAAGTAGAAAAAAATACAATTCAGTATAATATTATTGTCTAACATTATTATAAATTATTATTATTAGCCACCTCGAAATGTAAGCCTGGAAACACTAAATTGAAGTAGCAGAGAGATAAAATGTAGCAAAAAAAACATACGAAAAAGATAAGTTGAATTGGTGTAGGAGTAATAATGCTGATTGCTGTCGCCTTGTCTAGTTTTCTACGATTTGCGGTTCGTAGGCACATTATTATAGCAAAAAGAGAGGGTTTTTTCTATTGTTAGATGAATTTAGTGACTTTTTCCATGAAGCCACATTTCAGGTCCTGGCAGATAAAATAAATGTTTCTTAGGGCTTTTTTTAGTAACGTGTTTTTTTATAGATACCCCACCCCCCAGCTAGAGTGCTTACAAAATTAAAACAAAAAAGTACAATTTATTTTGTCATTGTGTAGGTACATTGTGGTTACTAAACTTTTTCTTTTTATTTTCGGAAAAGGTTTTGTCCCAATTAGAAAATATAAATGGAAGTAACTCTTGAGGTATTTATAATTATTTATCAATATAATAATAAAAGGAAAATACAAAGACATTAGCTAGATGATAATTTAAAGCCGTCATACCTATTTAATTTTGAGTAAGGCTTTCAAGAATTAGGTAAGAATAAAGCTTTCGTATTTAAACACGTCACGGGGATTTGGTAAGATTAATTGAAAAATATGTTGTAACGCAAAAGCCGGTGATAAATGAAGGCTCTTACAGAATTAGGTCTGTGGTATTTACCTACTTAGTGTATTCGATTTGTAAGTATGCCTACTTACAAACGGTGCCATATAATTCAGTCTGTTCAGCAGTTCGTTCTAAGAACAGCGCTATCCGCTTTTCCGCTTTTTTTATCGAAAAAGATAGGATAACTTTCAGACCTGTCAATTTATATTTTTGTTTAGAGATTGTGCAAATAAATAAGCTATTAATATGATATATTTTAGTTTTTTTTTTAATACATAATATTTATTAATATTATGTATTAAAAAAAAACTCGCACGTGCATCACAAAAATTGAAAAAAAAAAACTCAATCAGACAAAAAAACATCTTGATACCTACTTACGACGAATCTCCAAACACGGGTCATAAGCTCTCAACCACTCGTTCTATATAGTTAGAAACTCTTGAGATGTTTAAAGAACTAAGTCTACGAGGTACTTTTAATTAAAAACAACCGCCTTTGTCACGAACTTGGTTTCATCTACAGTTTTGTTTCGCTCGTTATCAACTTTGACGTCCCCTCATAGTTTGCTCGGAACCTTTGAGGTACGGTATTTTTATTTATTATACTTTTCATTAGTGTGTGCCTGTAGCGAAGTTAGCCGTTTCTCCTGGGATTATTTTTTGAAAGCGGGCTCCGTCATTTTTATCTATAAAACAATATGCGTCGTTTTTTATGAAAAATCTTGTTTGTTGTAGTTTGAGCGCTTCATTTATTATTTCTCACATTATTTTTGTTTTTAATGAATTCAATTTACAAGGTATATAAAAAAGCGGCTATGTAATAGACACACGCGATACAAGATTTTACTCAAATTAAGATGTTAAAAAATTTCTATAATACCTTTAATTTTAACCTTATGATTGCAAAAATATGAAACAAAATTTACTCACTTATCATTAAAAATTACGAGTAAGTAGTAATTTAACTAAACTAAGAACGTGAAATCAGGTTAAAACTACAGAATTTTATATTGAGATAATGTAGAATAATATTATCTTTGTTTAGAGAGATAACTGCATCGTGGGTAGTTGGCAGCCGACTGAAGCTCTCACGGTATGGGATTTAGTTGCCAAGAAAAAGCTGCACACCGTCAGAGTGCAGAACAGACGGGCCGACGTCGACGGCGAATATATTTACGCTTGTCGATATTGGCGATCTAAAGAGGTGAGTGGAAAAAAGGTAAAGAATTTCCAACCGATAGACGTCCACTGCTGGACATAGGTCTCTTGTATGGATTTCCACATACTGTCCACTGGTTCCCTGTGTCGTCTCTAATGTCTTCGGTTCACCTAGTGGAGATCTGCTAACACTGGGCTTTTCGCCAAATCCAAATTGACTGGATAGCGTTCGGAAAGCTTCGTAATATCTTCTTGTGAAAAATCCTCCAGTGCCCGAAGACCAATGTCAACGAATACCATATTTGCATTTGCAGCTGAGGGCAGTTTGTTTTTGTAAAAAGGTTTTTTATGACTAAGTATTATGTATGTTAACTTGTTCTTCTCTCAAAAGAGATACATATACATTATATATTATACTAGCGGCCCGCTCCGGCTTCGCACGGTATAAAATATTTATAGCCTATGTCATTCACTGTTAATGGATGTTATTATACATATAAACCTTCCTCTTCAATCACTCTATCTATTAAAAAAACCGCATCAAAATCGTAGTTTTAAAGAGTTAAGCGTACATAGGGGCAGAGAAAGCGACTTTGTTTCATACTATGTAGTGATTTTACACAACAAAAATAACCAATGGGTCATACTTATAGCTTGAGGTAATTATTAAATTGAAGTTATAAATAGATTACCTACGTTTTTATTATTTTTTTACGATAAATGTAAGCTTTAATTGAAGTCGTTCTTAAATATTATTATTCGATGCCATACTATTTGCCTCACGTAAAGCAATTAAAATTTCAACATCTAAAACTTGCCCAAACTTGGATCAAACTATCAGAATAATATTTAAACACGACCACAGTCGACCTTACAAAGCAAAACTTTGGTACCTGCTTCCAAAGTGTACTCAACGATGTTCGGAGAATTAAAGGAAAACAACCTCTCGAAAACCTTTGTAACCTCTGTAAATTATACTCATAATACAACAGCTTATTCTCTATTTTCGTACCAAACATTATAACAGAATAGCCCAGCTACGTGATAATATTATTGTAAAACTGGCTGCCGCCAGTCGTTCCGTTGCTAAACACACTGATAAGGTAGGATTAGGTCCATTAGAGACCTAACCCGTGATATTTAAGTATAAGTAGAAATCTACAATCGCACCATTAGGTGCCATTAGGTCCGGAGAGATGGTGGGAAAATGAATGAGAATTCGATTTGATTTAAAAATCTGATAAGTAAATTTAATTTTCAGGAAAATTCAAAGAAAAATATCTGTATCATCATCTCCACAAAACACGATCTTGTGCTGCCTTGTGTCCAGCGACTGTGAGCGAGTTTCTTGCGATCGTCTTGCAACGCTAAGCCTCCCAGTGTAGGATTGTTTTTTCAGGAATCAGCCAATACCAGCTTAGAGCCACGTGTCCCGCTCATTGCAACTTTAAATTATAGTTATTTTTTTTATTAATATTAGGTATTCTTGAGCCTCAATAGCCCAACGGTTGGGGTGCGAACTGAAAATTTAAAGGTCAAAGGTTCAATCTCCAACGTTGCGCTATTATCGTAATTACACAAACTTTGACGTCAGTTACACAATAAAAGTTTCTTGAATACGAGCGGCAAGAAAAAGTTTGCTATTATCCTATGCTAAAACATTGTATAAAAACGGCTGCGATTATAATTAAATTATTATACATTATGACAAAAATTTGTATCACGCTTGAATATAAGTGCCTAAAATTTCACTCACATTCAAGAAACTTTCCTTGTGTTACTGAGCCTTTACGCTTATTTGGATGGTAGATAGGACATATCAGTCAAGTTCAGCATAGCTAATATTCTTTAAAAAAAAAGACGTGTGGCACTCGGGGACTGCCGCGGTAAAGCTATTGCATAGCATTTTTTATCAACGCCATCTAGCGGCTCACCGTAGAGGAGTCCCGTGTCAGGTTATTTTCGTTACGGAATTTCTGCATTCGGTCTCCACGCTCAAGGCCCGCGATAGAACCTATGCAATAGCTTAAAAAGAACATTTGCTTTCAGTTCAATCGCAAAGGCAAGTACGCGATAGTCGGCGGCAGTGGCACCAACTGTGTTGAAGTCATCAATCTCCACAACCGATACATCTCCTGCTCTTACCCAGCCCTTGGTACAGTACTGGCCATCACGAGCCACAATGATAAAATCGCCTTCGGTGGGACCGCGCCCGTATTGAACATCGTCAGTTTCCATGACCCCAAACATGAGAAATACAAAGTTGAATCCGAACCGGAATATGATTATACGGTCAGAGATCCTACGTGGTTCGACGATCAAAGTACCATTGGAGACTTCGAACGTACTACGCTGGTTAAATCAACGATTAGCAACATTACTTCTACACTTAGCCGTGGTGGTACATCTACAATAAGTCAAAGAGCGGTACTTAGTCCCAGCAATCTCCTCAATACAAAGTGACAGACAATATTATGTGCAATGTATTGAAATTTCCCAATAAAAATAAAGTAATAAAATTACTTATTTCACAAAAAGAGATGAGAAAGATCTTATAACGCACGCTTAGTATTCAAGTGACCGAATTAAAATCGTTATTAATTTTATAAATACGAAAGTGTGTTTGTGTGTTGGTTCGTCCTTCAATAACGCTGTAACAGAGCTACGGATCGACGTGATTTTTTGCATTGATATGGTTGAGGACCTGGAGAGTGACATAGGCTACTTTTTATCCCGGAAAATCAAAGAGTTCCCGCGGGATTTTAAAAACTATATCCACGCGGATGAAGTCGCGGGCATCAGCAAGTATTACTTATATATAAACAAGTGCTTGATATTTTTTTTTATTTATTAAATTTTTTTATAAAAAAAAATAAAAAATTATTAATAAATAAAAAAATAAAAAACTTGTTTTTACCACTGGTATGCAATTAATCCTTAGTATTCATTATTTTTTATTTAACTCTTAGTAACAAGTCTCCTTTAAAACAGCAACTCATGCTGTTTTACTAAAGCCTTTCGTTTCAGCAAATTAAAGCGACCTCGACTGCCAATCAAACTACCTATCTACAATCAGCAAACACTTAGCTTAAAATTTATTTGCACGTTGTCCAAGTTAAAGTATTTTTATCAGGCTTTATGTCTAATAAATGACCTAATATTATTAATCACACTGATTTTTATAACTAAGTTTTAACAACTAAGCTTAATTATTTAAAGTTAGAAAAGCTAGAGACATCAATTTCCATTCTGAAAGAGGATTAATAGACCTTCAATTAATCGCTTACTTCATTAAAATAGAATAGAAAACTAGATGAGATTTTCCGGGAAAAAATTTAGCCTATGTGTTAATCTTGGGTGTGAGCTACCTCCATAGCAAAATTTCAGCCAAATTGGTTCATTTGTTGTGGCGCGCAGGAGTAACGAACATCTATCCATCCATCCATCTCTTCATCCATCTAGCCATCCATCCATTGATTCTCACAAACTTTCGCATTTGTAATATTAGTTGGAAAGTAGGAAATAGAATAGGATTCACATACAGAGGTATGCAGATTACCGCTCAATTTTTCTTCCTTCAAAAGTTCGGGTGTGATTGTAATATTCAAAGTAGGGAATAGGTTGAAATATCGACACTTCCTAGAGTAATATTACTTATCATGGTATGGACAACAGGTTTTGAATTTTTTTTAATATTAATCATGATGATTCTGATCACTAAAACTTATTTTACGAGTGGGCATTATAATGGTAACGTGGCCTATCTTTAGTTGTTCTATTGAGATGTCCTATACAAGAAAAACTTTAATAATTATAACCCGATTATTTTTTTTATTCGATGACAATATAGTCCTTGATTACGATCTCACCTGATGGTAAGTGACGATGCAGTCTGAGATGGTAGCAGGTTAATTTGGAAGGGGTATGGCAGTGTACATTTAACCCAAACCCCTAATCGGTTTCTACACGCCATCGTGCCGGAACACTAAATTACTTGGCGGCACGTCTTTGGCTGTAGGGTGGTAACTAGCCACCACCACCAAACCCTCTGGTTTGGTCTGGTGGGAGGCTTTGGCCGTGAGACAATTTAGAAATTTTAAATTGCCAAATTGCTCCCGTCGGGAATAGAACCCGAGACATCCCAGTTACAAGACTACAGCGTTCACCACTGCGCCAGGGAAGTCGTCAAAACCGTCGTCGCCGAAAACGTAATATTGAATATAACATATTAATTTTGTTCGTATAAAATATAGCCCATGTCACCCGGACTATAATAACGAACCGATTGACACCTCATTCATCAAAATTACCTCAGTAGAGTCTGTTCAAAAATAAAACCGTCCGTCGTGGGATTGGAGGACGCAGCTGTGCTTTATTACCTTTTTTGACACAAAAACGACGGGGTTGTATATGTTTGACGTGTCTATGTGTGTGTGTCTATCTGTGGCATATTAGCTCCTGAACGGATGAACCGATTTCGATTTTGTTATTTTTGTTTGAAAGGTGAATTAATCGCGAGTATTCTTAGCTATGTTTGATGAAAATGGATCCAAGATGGCCGCCACCACAAAATGGCGGTTACATATTTTTATTTTAACGATTACTGACTGGCAATTAGGATGTTGTAACATGTCGGGGGTGTTTTAAATTTTTAATTTAGACTTGTCTCTAATTTATTCACTACAGTGAAACATTCGTTAATCGTCACATGCATAGACTACTAAAATCGTAATCCTGCCTTTTGGCTTTGCCGTAGCTAGTCGGAAAAAATCATTCCAAATAACTGTATGTGTAAACCAAAAATTTCTGCTCTACATGTTGCTATCGACCAATGATGTAGCAAAAACACCATCCAATTTTATTTATACGCACGCAAATAGCCCATCACGAATAAAGGTAATCTGTTTCAATTTTGTTAAAAAGGAACTCATATTTTCGGTATGAGTCCGCTCATTTTCGTTACGTCATAATTTTGTGAACGTATAATTTGATGTTTCGGCTGAATTGCTGGTGCTGTTGCAATAACAGTAACCGTTCCAGAGGACGAATATAATGTTAACATAACATGAAGTGTTTGTTGTAAGGGTTACTACACGAGAGCACACATAGAGAATTATTTTGTGTAGGTAATGTTGTGTACCTACCGCGTTTCCGAAAAGTTGCTTATGTTTCAAATGTCAAAGTTCAAATATAGGTATTACTCGTACTATCCACTATCCAACTGCCATATATGGGTCATTTATAGAGATATAAGTGTTGCCTTGTCTACCATTTTTACTTTTTCTATTTTATAACGTTTGGTACAAAATAAATAAAATATATATTTTTTTCTACTTTAGAGGTCTTGTTGCCAGCCATATTATATCTTATTTTGCGTTATGTACTGCATAATTATATAAAATTCCGTATCATTCGTACGTGTATATATGAAAAGTTATTGCAGTGTGTGCGTGTGTATGTGCATGTGCGCGTGTGTGTACCGGAACCTACCGGAAAATTAAAAAGCTAGTTTCCGGGGGAATTGCTGAAAAAACGAAAAAATCATAATTGGTAATTTTGTGTATTAATAACCACTTCAGATTAATTATTGTTATATTAATAGACAGCGGAAGCGTAGCCGCGGATAAAAGCTAGTTATAAATAAAAAAGCGTTTTCTAACAGTGCGAATTCGTGCGCGGGGCGTTGGTGAACTTTCAACTTAGCCGCTTATGTAGTGCTGGATCTCCCTACCTGCCCCCACCGGGAGGAGGCGCTTTCCGTACTTGGAGCGAATATTTACAGCGCAACCTAAATATAGCGTGCCGCCGCTCAGCTGGCACGGTGGAGGGAGAGGCAAGGGGCAGGCGGGTAAACATACCCCCCTACTCTCCGGACTCCGGTACCGACGGAAGGCCATTCGGGCGGCGGCTTCAGAGGTGAGCGGACGTCCCTGTTAAATGCAGAAGTTGAATCGCGACCATGACCCTCTGTGGTACAGGGGTGGACGTTCGCGGTTGCTATACAAGCTTTATCAAGGTTGCAAGACAGAGATTCAACACTGGACAATCATTCTATAACTCTTTAAACTACCATGATAAGACATAAAATGTACAGACAAAAAGTCATAGAAATTCGAACTTCCATTTACATATTTTACGAAATCCTTTTTCCTTTAATATTCTATAGAGAAAGAGTTCAGCGTCAAAGTGCATATTTTAAATTCTCGTATTTGAAATTGAGGGGTGCTTTTGCATTGCACATGTGACCTAGAATTACTTTGAAGGAAATATTTTGCCTGCGTTCGCTGAGTTCCGGATATCAGTATGCTGACACATTTAATCTTTTTATGAAACGTGAACGTTTCCATTTGATTTTCAACTTTGCACATTCATAAGTGCACATACTAGGTATCTTTTATGAAGAAAGACTAAGATACATTGGACTTTTTTTAGTAACTTTAGTTTAATTTAAAACTACTATATTATAGTGCATAAGTGTGTGCGCGAATTATAGAAACACTTAGATACAGGTATAAAGGTACACTTTATATTCCCTCACTCTCATAGTACGATGGGACAGAAATCAAATATCATAACCCTTTTTTATAGGTAGACTACTGCAGCCTCGTTCTTATAACTGATGTTATTTCCCATATTTATTAAAGGAGAATTTGGTTTAATAAAACTTGAGGTTCTTCGATGAGTTTTCTTATTGATATTATAAATGCGATGCGAAGAACAAACCAACAAACAAACACACTTTGTGTTTGTTTGTTGGTTTGTTCTTCAATCTCGCGGCAACAAAGCAAAGGATCAACTTGATTTTTTGCAAGAGTAGAGTTGAGAACCGGGAGAGTGATTTCGGTTACTTTTTATCCCGGAAAATCAATGAGAACTCGCGGGATTTTTAAAAAACTAAATCCACACGAGTGAAGCCGCGTGCATCAACTAGTATAATATAAAGAAGGTGTTGACATACTCATACATTATCTACTATACGGCATCAGCAGAATCTGCATTCCAAACCGGTGGTAGATTTATGACGTGTCATAAGAGCTACAAGTTGGCCTACATGAAATAAAAAAATTTTGATTTTGATTTTTTTTTTGATTGCATCACTGCTGTTATACCTTCAGGCGTAAAGTGCACTCAGCTGTGCAATGACTGCAGCGATTCTCTAAAAATGATTACCACAGTTTGACGACTGCAATCGCCTCTGATTGACCGATACTCACTCGCTATTGGCTAAAATGCATTGTCGCGGAAAGAACACGATAAATTCAGCCAATCACCACAGTTGTAAGAACGATTGAAGCAGAATTTTACTGCAGATTTTACAGAATCTACCTTCAGGTAATCTTAATGTTATCATCATCGTCATCGTCTCAAATCATTATATTATAATCGTTCATTGTTCCAGTATAGGTAAGTATTATCTTCGTATCTGTCAGTCATCAAATCTGACGAATATGAATAGCTTAAATCTAACTTTATCTGAAAAGTTCAATTGCTATTATCATCTGCTAGTATTTAAATAGATGACAGTTACAAAATTAATATTTTATTAATATTAATTGTGTCACCTTTTATCGTGATGAACGCTTGGTAAGCCTCGTAGCAAAGGCGTAGCGTTGTAGCGTTGTAGCGGACGCGGCGTAGCGACGTAGAGGGGGCACATTGGGCACGGGAGAGGGGGCGGAGCTGCATCGATCCGCGGGCCGTGACCTTGACCCGGCCGCGTTCCCGGATGTGCCCCTCGCCTAGTTGCGCCATTGTCGCTTTATACAACTCCTAGCTTTTATTAGCTTCTGGTTTTATTTCGCTCTCTTTACAGTTATAACTGCTAATTCTTGTTAAATTGACAATTAAATTCATAATTTCATACTAATATAAATGCAAAAGTATATCGTTCCGTCTGTTTGTTGCATTTTTATAACTCACCCTTTAAGTCTAGCTATCTTGGGTAAGAGATAGCTTGCATTCTAAGCTAAACTAAACTAAATTTTCAGGTCTGCAAGTGTAAATTAAAAATTTTAAACACCTTCGACATGTAGGGTCTATGGCGGGACTATGTATGATATACCCGACTTATATATGTCAAACTCTTTCATCAAGTAGGAAATGAGCTGATGATCTTGGAACGCCTAAATAGATCTTCTTAAATTATAGATAAAAACCATTCCAGTCAGCTTTCAAAGAGAAAAAAACGCGTCAAAATCGGTCCATTTGTTGTGGAACTAAGAGAAAACAGACAAACACACAGATACACACGTTAAACTTATAACACTCCAGTTTTGCGTCGGAGGTTAAAAAGTAATGCTATTACGCCAATATCCCCTATTTTTCGCCAAATTCGTCCATCTGACCATCTTATCTCAAGAGCTGTAATTTGGCATAGTTATAACTTATAACTATATACATAATATTAATACTACAATTACACAATAAATTCTTGTACAAAACTATTATTTTGGGTATCTTCCCTGCACGTATAAAACGGGTATGAAATTTGTTTTACTCGTCTATTGTGGGGGATGTCTTTGGAAAGGTCTTTTAAAAGTATTGGAGGTAGGTTCTGAACCTTTTTTTTCAACCTATAATAAAATTAGTTTTGTACAACTAAATTAACACCAAAATTAACATCAATGAAGAATAATTTTGAAATTGACTTTATACTTTTCACCATTAAAAATGGCATTAATTAAACTTTCTTCGCCAACTTCGCATTATCATCTATAAAAATAAAAAACGTCGGGAACAAAATGGAGCTTTCCACTTCTTAATTAGGTTTTATAATTAAACCTCGGGCATACGTTACGGATAATAAAATCTGCCGTCGCGACCGGTACGGCTGTGAAAACTCCGCTATATAAAGCCGTATAAAAGTATCATCTTGTTTGCTAAACTCAGTTTACAGTTTAAGAATGTTTTGCACGTTATTACACGACTGCCCAAAAAAAGGAGTGTAATGTTTTCAGGATTCACGTATGTGTGTATGTATGTGAGTTTCATTATTCCACCATAACTTCTAATGGTTGGTATGGGATCTCATTAGAATTATCATCCCGAGTGATTCTGGGTTTAATTTTTTTGACACATAATAATGCGAATTTGGGTCTAGTCAGAATGTAGGTTATATATCGTGCGTATCAATAATATTAAGAAATGTATCTACGCAGAAATGCGATGGCCTTATATGTTCGTTTATTTACTAAGCTCTACTAGGTCTGTATTATTATATAGTTTCCTAACGCTAGTTTCTGATAGAGATTTATTGAATTTGCTCTCGAACACGTTCCCGTTAGCTTTATATGATTTGCCGTTTCCACTTTTGATTCGTTGCAATATTTCATTTTTAAATTGTGAAAAATTCATAATTTACTTTATAAATTAAATGGGTCAATACCTACGCTCAGTATATAATTAAAATATGAACTTTTCATATTTTGTTTAAATTCGTCCACTCCACTGCTGCACATAGGTCTATGAGAATTTCACTATCACTACCACTATGACCAACGCCTGGTGCAATGTTCTAACATGTAGGAGGCAGAGGAGAGGATGCAGAAGTGCCTTGACTGCGTGTATGGATGTCAATAGTCAGATTGTGCTATGATCGACGACCAAATGAGGATCAGCTCACAACGAGACGTGACGCGACGAGGCGCGCAGATTCTTGAAGTACGAAAGACCGCACTGCGCTGCGTAAAGAGGTGTCGCGAGGCGCATCGCGATGCAGCGCGGCGTAGGGCGGCGTAACGCGCCATACTTCGACACGTATCTAGTTCGCTTTCGCGTTCTCACTGAAATTTATACCTTATTGTGTAGTAAAGAAGTTCTATATTGATATCGCTATCGACGAAAGTATGAACATCGTCGCGTCGCGTCGCGTCTCGATGTAAATTGACTCTAACGAATTGGTCGCCATATACACTGGAAAAAATGTCTGCAAGACTAACTGTAAGACCCAAATGGTGATGTTCATCTTAAAATCAGCCTCTGTCATTTAAGTCGTTGTAAAAAATCTTCTTTTTCTTCATCATGCGATATAGTTCTCCCCAGTACTAGAGATCAGCAGTCAGTTTTATGAACCTCTCCTTGCCCATGGTTAGTTACGGAATAGTTCTTCGACTGTCTTGATGCTAGTTTACTTCCTTATATCCCTAAGCCAAGACTTCTTTCGTCTACCAACACCTCGACTTTTTTCGGCATTTCCCGTCAAAGTACCTAGTTCACAGCAAGCGATACCTGTTGTTGCGCAATATACTCGGTGTTCTTCTGCATTTGGACAAGGACTTCAGCATTATTAGATACTTCAGCCATCTGACTTATGCGGAGCATTCTATGAGACTAAAATCTAACAGAATTAATTTAAAATTCACCTTCACGAAAATCGGATATGCACAGGAGCAATTCATATTTTATTCTGCTAGTGCTGTGGTAGCCGTTCGGAATCATAAAATTTTAATTATCAGCTCTCGGCCAAAAATCAATGGATGTTCGTAGCCGCAACCGGAAGAATTTGCAAACAACGCTGTTGCTCTTTATACAGCACTGACGTGGTTAGGAGACTTGACGTATAGTACTTTTGACGTTGTAGAATAAATTCCACGTCCACTGCATAGACTTTAGTTAATTGAATCAAGTTATAATCTATTACTTATTTACAATGATTTTTATCATCAGAGGCAGAGGCCTCCTTCTTCTTTTTCCATTCCCTTTTTCTTTTGGGCTGTCGGTATATTTTTATTGTAAAATCATCTGTAAATATGTAGGAGGATAAAAACTGTCAGACCTGAACTGAGCTGAATAAATTATATTATCTTTATTGTAAGCTTCTTTCTAGCAAATAAAACTTGTTTCAAAAGTTTTCAAATTGATATTGCTTTTCAAATGGCCCACTGGGAGCACTTACAATTTTCCAATATCAGCGTTAAATTACGTGAAAAGTTACACCAAAGGCTCTTTAATTTTGTCTCTCTTGCGAAGTCTTGTGCGACAATGAACGCTTCTTTCTATCCAAAATTTCTTTGACGTCATTTCATAGCACGATGCAAATGTAACGATACGATTTATTACAGTACACCATGATTTTAAATGCTATTTATGCGGTAAAGCTCCTGCTAGACTGAGCTACCACGTCAATATGACGTACATTTTCATACTAATGTATGCAAATGAATACAAACTTGTATGTGGGCTGTGAGCGAACCCCGGTAGAATGGCAAATGCTAATGTTGCGGTTGTGTATGAAATGTGGTAAATCCTAGCCTGTAGCTTAAGTTTTATTATAAATATAAACTAAATGGGATTTGAGCCCTATAGGATGCATGATTTTATTGCTTAAAAAAAACTATCTATTTTATAATCGAGTTAAACACAAAAATCTCATAAATATGGAAAAATGAGCCACGCCCCAAATGTTTCCTTCCCTTCGGAACCCTACAAATCGACAGATAATAACAACAGCTCCCGCGAACGAAATAAGTACCTATGCACCTAACTTGGTGTTTTTATCTAGCTCTGACACTTTTTTTAACTTTAATCCTGTCCGGTTACCCAAAATTCACATAAGAACATATATTCAATCTGAGCTCTATTCAATTTATTCATTAAATTAATATTTTTTGGGAAACGTCAATTTAATTTCAATCCCGCACTTTCAAAGGCGCAAAATATTATCAAATCGTGCTGACAAAAACTCAGTAACATCGGATACATAATTCAAAAGCATTTTCCTTTTCTGTTATTTTTCCTTGTTCCATTTACTGTATTATCTTTACTGTTATTGAAAATTTCGAGGGTCCATCCATTGCTCTACGGGATATCATATTTTAAAATTTCCATTTATTTCATGGACTTTAGATGCTATCTATTTGATGGTTACTTAGGACAATTTATTATCCATGAGAATAAATTTTTAATTTTTTGAATTGAAAATATTTGTATTGCAACCAAAAAAGACCAAAATTTTTCCACTGTCTAGAACAAATAACGACAATAAGAGCAACTTGTCTATAAGATGTGTCATGAATACAAAAGTTGCTGTTGCGTGAACAAAAACTGTTTTAATAAGATACTACTGGATAGGTATATTTCATAACATCTCTGTATCCGTTTCACTATGAGCAATAGGATTATGGGTCATTAGTTCTTACGTAGAAGAAATACAGCCATTCTTGTGCTTATGAATGGCGTTCGAACCATTAAACATGTTATTTTTTATTTATAGTATGTACCTACATGAAGTTACTCTTATAATATTTATTCTCTTTCATTAAAATTGAACTTAATACCTATATTAATCATTATTATTACAAAAGACTGCTGGGAATATCAATAGGGCAGTAATCGTTAGAAAAGATAGATAGATATATTCAAGGAGATAGATAAAGGTTGATACACATTGCACCGTGCCAGAGCTACGACGAGCCATGGACAGCCGAGCTGTCACGCCAGGGATCGGCGATTTTTAAATGAACTTTCCCTCTAACCTCGTGCACTAAACTTGACACATAACAGTGTTAGATTCTGATGAGCGTGCGCCATGCCCCATATAAACAAAATTTAGCTCTAGCTAGTTATAATGACTGTGTTTTAAAAGTGGTTTTTCAGATTTCTGTGAAATAAGAAGTTACACAACAGTGGTCAATAGGTATTCAAATAAGAATCAAACTTTGTATTATAAAGCCCGCTCGAGAGATGCTGCTTTTAAACAGATGACATAGTTATTATACTCGTATATTTTAAGTTACATTTTTTAAGTCTTTCAAGGTTTTTACTGACGTGGCTTCGTGCCAGCGATCTTCTGCCTCTGGAAAAGCTTCAAATGCTATTCATACATATTTTTAAAGAAATCTTGACACAAGACCTCTCAAGCAAACTTAGTGATTCAACACGTGGAGACCTGAGGCTACCTTTGGATGTTGTTTGGTTACCCTTGACATCAAACAGAGCTATTGGTTAGGTAACTTTATTTTTAGGGTTCTGTACCCAAAGGGGTAAACGGGGCTCTATTAATAAGCTGTCTGCTGCTTGCCCGCGACTTCATCCGCGTGGCGTGTGTTTTAAAAATCCTACAAGAACCTTTTCTTTTTCCGGAATAAAAAAAAGGCTATCTCACTCTCTCGGTCCTCAATTAACCACGTGCAAAAAAAAAATACAAATTTTGCCGCGTGACTGAAGGACAAAAAACGCTTTCGCAATTGCAATATTAGTAATACATCACGGATTCCATATTTTTATTAAAAATACAGTGTGATTCCAGGTGAATCCCTCAATTTATCAGCATCCAGCGTCACAGGGTCAAGTTACAGGCATGAGTAACTCGACAGGTTTCACTGTTTACGTAGCCCAATTTCTCTTTATTTTGAATGTGTGGTACATAAATATTCGTATCAATTTTTTGTCCAGGAACAAGCAAAAAGTTCAAAAGCTGTAAAATTCCGAAAATTGAATATAACATCCGTTATATTGATTTTGTTCGTATAAAATGTAGCCTATGTCATCCGAACTATAGATTTTCGGGTTACCCAGCTTCCATCCTAGACTACGTTGACGAAGGTGAGATCGCTAACTTATCGAAGTATTAACAAGGATAAAGGTTTTAAAACTGCAACCCAACTACGGAAAATTGTATATAACATCCCTCATATTGATTTTGTTCTTATAAAATGTAGCATATTCAAGAAAGTAACAAAAAATTATAGTAGTATAGATTTAGTGAATAATTAGATAACGACATCGTAGCGCGATGTACTACAAGTTTTGTGTTCTGATATTCGTATCCAAGTATCTATGTTGATGGTAGCAGGTATCTGCATGCTCATTTTATTAACCTGATTTGCAATTCTATTCAAATATATCGCGAGAAAATAAATCAAGCAGACATAGGCACCTGAGATTTTATTATGTACGTAAATAAAATTTTCCATTGTTCAAGCAAATATACCTACGTAGGATCTTCGAAGGATTTATTATTTACCTACGTAGGTTATTAATGTTTTTCTCGTCGTAAGTATTAATTTTAATATTTTAGTTTTAATATTAATATTTTTCTCGTCGTAAGTGTTTAAAGGTCTGATCAAAAACTTAAAGACTCACCCAGCGGACGATGGAGAGAGCTTGAAGTATCTCTACGTAACAAATCAAAAAGACTACGATCTGTAGAAGACTTATTGCAGCTGAAGTGACAATGGGAAGGACACATAGTTCGAAGAACCAATGTAGAATGTACTGATGTCACGAGGTGCTGGTACTGAGAACCCGGCCCAAAAAAGGTAGCGTTGCAATATCTCCACTAATCTATATCTATACAAATAAATAATATTGAAGTGTCAGGAATGAAAAGCTTTAGCTACAGCAGTGTCTTATGGAAGGTCTTGACGACTTTCACATCGCGTGCCAACCTACAGCTAGCGCCATCTAGTTATTATAGACGAACAATTGCAAGCTAGTCACTATAAATTGGGTCTGTAGAAATCCTTGCAAGAGACCTTTGTTTCGCAGTGAACGTCTATCGGCTGAAACCAGTTTCTGTTGAAACAATGACCTGAATTTATAGCCACAATAGCCGATCGGTTAAAAGTACGGACTGAAAGCCAAAATGTTGACGCGTATTCATTGACGAGATCCGTCCTCAATCTCCGAAGATATTCATCAGATCTTCACCTTTAAATGGGACCAACTCCATTTTGTATATCTCCTTTCAAATAAATAAAAATATTGAAATTGGTTGGTGGAGTAACATCGCAAAAAAAAAAATACGCGTCGAATTGAGAACCTCATCCTTTTTTTGAAGTCGGTTAAATAGACAAAAGATATACAAGACTTGTTTCATATTATGGCAGTCGGCAGCAGTCATTGCGTGTAGCGTATTCTACACAGAACTGTATGCAATAACACTTGGCGAACTTCCAAATGTGTCTGTGTACGCAAATCGATAGTCCTGAGCGAAGCCGAGCAATTGAGAAAATTTAATTGCACTGAGAGACTTTTCCGACCGAAAAATACTTTGACGCTTTTGTGAAATAATTTAGTACGCTCTTGCGGAAACTCGATTGTTAAAACGTTTGTGAATAGAACTTTAAATACAGGAAAATATTTCAATTAAAAGCAGTTTTACCAAAGTATAATTTGTTTATGCATTTGTACTTGTACAAGAATCCCATGCTTTGGAAATTACTTTATCAATATTTAATCAACAGTACTTGATTTGACGACCTCCCTAGCGCATGGTGAGCGCCTTTAGCTGGGAGGTCTCGAGTTCAGTTTCCGACGGGGGCATTTTGGGAATTTATAATTTCTGAATTGTCTCTAGTCTTATCTGGTGGGAGAAATTGGCCGTGGATAGTTATTACCCTACCATCTTAGACTGCATCGTTACTTTAACATCAGATGAGATCCCAGTCAAAGACTATCTTGTCATCGAATAAAAGAAAACGAAATTTAGCTAGGAGAGAAGCTAGAATTTTAAGGAAAAACATAACGTAATTTTTACTCCTGAAAATTAAAGTGTACCCTTGGGATTTTTGGAATAGTTAAATCCGTGCGAACATCCTTACTAATCCTTACTAATATTATTATAGTAAGGAAATGCGAAAGTGTGTTTGTCTGTTGGTTTGTCCTTCAATCCCGGTGTAACAGAGCTACGGATCTACCTGATTTTTTGCATGGGTATACTTGAGGACCTGGAGGTGACGGACATCAACTAGCCATCTATATATTATTATTCTGTGTATTTTATAGCACGTCAACAACTAGTATGGCGTATTCAATCCTGGAATCGATGCAATAACACTTGGCAGGGTTCCAAAGGTGTCTGTGCACGATAATCGATAGCGCTTCACAAGGCAGTCGGGACCACTGGGAAAAAAGTTATGTCCTGACCCAATTTCCTGATCCTTTTATTGGTTAGCAGGAAATTGTACCTTTATATAAATTATGCAGGCAGACGTAGACAATTATTATTAATATTTTTCTTGCTTTGTTCCTTCTAATAGGTATTAGAGTGATTTAAAAATATTAAAAAAAAGAAAACCCAATAGCTGAAAAATCAAAAAAAAAATGGGAGATTTTGGATAAAAATCACCTATCGGATTAATTTGAATTAAGGCGGGAGCGAAGCCGCGGGTCAAAATAGTTAAATATAATTATAAAAAAGTAGGTATATCCATTGATAGATGCAGCGAAATGGCACCACTAAACCATACCACCCTGCCAGACATAGCATGGCAAAGTAAGGCACAGAATATTTTTACTTGAATTGTATTAGGCCGAGAGATGGGATACTTTTTTCCGGTTTCCCATGCTCCAGCAGATCGGCGGCTATAACAGCGCTCTGGCCCATTCTCTGTCGGATGAGGCTAAAGCGCTGATGCAGCTTTGCCTCAGTGCATGAGGCAAATTGTATAAATTTATTAAAAAAAAATTATCGGAGGTCAAATGGAGTGCCGTAGTTCGTATGGAACAAACTCCTTAAATAAAGATATAAAAAAATTAGGTACCTACGCGAAAACAATGCATGCCAAGCAAAGATTTGTAATTTTATCATGTAGTTAGATACAAGTTCCATGCTACAATCGTCTAGAATTGCTGTATCCAACCCCAGGATTCGATGCAATAACTTCTGTGCCTTTGGCCTATTGCCAAATACACCTGCGTATGCAAAATCGATAGTCCTAGATTTTACTAACGCTCCTATCGTTCGGAGGAATCTATTTTTACTGAGATAGGTAATATATAACAGATTGTTTTCGATGAGTTGAGATTTTGAAACACAGGATATTATGATGACTGTGCTCTAAATTCACCATCGTCGTATAGCGTTCAACTAACAAGTAAAGCGTTTCTATATAACAGTTTTACCCCTACGCAAAAAAAATGACCGAGTGTTATAAGTTTGACGTGTGTGTGTGTGTGTGTGTGTGTGTGTGTGTGTGTGTGTGTGTGTGTGTGTGCGTGTGCGTGTGTGTGTCTGTGTGTGTGTGTGTGTGTGTGTGCGCGTGTGTGTGTGTGTGTGTGTGTGATTTTGATTATTTTTTTTGCTAAATCTAGTTCAACTGTATTTAATTTACTGCGCGTATTTTAATTTGTCATCTAAATATATAAAAGGCAAAGGTAACTGACTGACTGATCTATCAACACACAGCTCAAATCACTGGACGGATCAGGCTATTATGATGTAGGCATCCGCTAAGAAAGGATTTTTAAAAATTCAACCCCTAAGGGGGTAATATAGGGGTTTGAAAATTCTAACTTTACGTGAGCGAAGCCGCGCGTAAAAGCTAGTTCATATATAAAAGTAGACATAATATTACACTTGGATTGAAGCTAAAGATATGCCGATCACGCACTCTCTCTTCTTACTGCTAATAAAATTGATTAGAAACATGTAAATTCATCTCAGGCAACGCGAAGTAGGCGAACGAATTGCTCAATAAAATAACAGTTGGCGAAATTCCAAATGTGCCGTGCGGAAAGGCTTGTTGTCGTCTCACAGGTTCGACAACATGGTCACATCTTTTTTTGAGGTTAATTGTGTTTGTCGGTATTGCTTTTGATAGATTACCGTTTTTTTTTATTTTATCTAAAATAGTAACTGACTGCTGTAAATATATTGTATGGCAGTCAGTCAGCTAACATACGAGTAGGTACATTGTTTGCAATGATGCATGTGACGATTCAGCTTGTCTATAGTGAACGGTTGTGCTGCCAGTTCTATCATAAGAAAACCTACAATACTTATTTAAAACAACGTTAAACTACTAAAATCGAAGAGGAGATTCTATACGACCTTGAATGTTACTATGCTTACACACATAAACACAAACACACGCACACACACATGCACGACTCACACAATCTAGTTATCATAATCCTTACTAATTATAAATGCGAAAGTGTGTTTGTTTGTTGGTTTGTCCTTGAATAACGCTGCGACAAAGCAACGGATCGACGAGATTTTTGCCATGTAAATAACTGAGGACTGGGAGCGGGGAGAGTAACAAAGGCTACTTTTCATCCCGGAGAATCAAAGAGATCCAGCGGGATTTATAAACTAAATCCATGCGAGCGAAGCGGCGGGCATCAACTATCATTTTGTACGAGATTAAATTGTTTCGGTTAGTATTAGTACAATACTTTCACATACATTCCTGATTTACTAGAGCTAAGTCTTTGTTATATCAGTGTGGCCTATATAAATACCGAACAATACGAATGCCTGGAGAAAAACGGGCTACTTGCTGAGGATGTCCAATTTATCATTGCTTTTGTTACGCCATCGGCCGAGGAAGCCTTTTATATACCATCGTCCCGCAATATTTCCTGCCCTTAATATCGCAGCCCGCTAAACAATGTAATCTCGGTACGATATAGAAGCAGATAGGAAGACAATTTCAAAATTCATCTCCCGGCGGTGGTGGTTTAATTTTTTTCGTTAGTCAACGAACTTTACTTTTTGTAAAGCAGAAAAAATTTGGCGATAACTTTCTCTTTATAATATTACGAGATGATACCCGCGACTTCGTCCGTTTGGATTAAAGTTTTTAGTTCCCACGGGATTTTTTTAATCTTCGGGGATAAAATGTAGCGTATGTGTTAATCCTGGGTATGAAGTTGTGGCGTGAAGGAGTAACTAATCTATCCATCCATCCTCAAAACTTTGGCATTTATAATATTAGTTTCCTTCCGAATTAGATTAAGATACATAAACTCGTCACTACTATAGCAAGTGATATTTAATTGCTAAAAATGGTCATAAAATCAAAACTTAACTTATGCATGATAGTACTTCTTTCTTGCTTTATATACGATCCGAAGAACGATCCGAAGACGGTTAGAAGAAATTCCAGATGTATCTTAATATATGTATTTTAATTAATTTATAGGCAACCTTTATCCACTCATTTCTATCTTTATCTTTTGTTTAATATTAAAAACAAATACATACATAATTTTAAATAAGGGCTGGCAAAATACAAGAGTCAATATTTCAAAGTTAAATTCAAACACAAAATTCCAGTTACGAGAACGGTGTTGTCTACAATTGCCTTTTTGGGGCTCTTGAATAAATAAATTTTAATGAATATTAAGTATCCCTTTGAATTAATGAAAAATTCGGACTTTCCAGGTCTTATAAAGTAAGGAGCTTTGTCGTGGGCTTAAGGAGTTATGGAAAGTGATTCTCTCAAACAAAGGATAATGATTCTGTAGCTCGATTAAACTTTTACAGAGTGATAGCTGATAACTTCGCTACAAGGCTTCGAGTAATAATAGGTAGCCTGAATAAGTATTTTATTTTGTAGAATTTTGACGATGCTTATTAAAGAAATCAGGTCTTAATTTCGTAAGGTCGTTTTATGTTATTACGACACTTCTGCAAACTGTTTTTCACGGATAAGAAAGTTTTAAATTACAAAACGTAGATGTGTAAAAATAATTTATTCGAAAAAATTATCTGCTCTACTTTTCTTGTATGTCTTTGCAGCTAATTACCGACTGGACGATTCCGTAAGAATCTTTATGTGTTTATTGAAAAGTAATATCATGCTTACCATTAAAATTATGAGTGCTGGACCATATAAGCCTAAACTTTTTTCAAAAATAAAACACGCCCCTGTTGACAAAGTTACCGGACGACACAAATGTTTTCATCCCGACACATTTGGAGTTACGCCAACAATGTTATTTGATGGAACAATTCGTGTGCTTAATTTACATGGCCTGACATGGATTCGCAGTGATCTTCTGAATTTTAACGTCAGTATGTAGAGCAACTATGTAACCTGATATACTTTTGCATCATTCGATAGTACTGAGGGTCAAATGGAGGTTTTTTTATCCAAAATAGGCTTGCGCTTGACGACAATCAGTACTGGACAGCACTGATGAGGCCTAAGTTGGAACGCGCTTGCCTAGAAGATGCCTATTCACTCTTGCCTTGAAGGTACTCAAATTATAAGTTCCACACCTTAGCGGTTCTAATCAGAAACGTTAAAGTAAAGCGTAAGTTTATGGACTAGAATATAAGTTAATTTTACCTTTAAAAAAACAGCCTATTATGTAATGTTCTGTTTTATTCAAATAATATTTATTCTTCTTGTTTATCAACCGATAGACGTCCACCGCTGGACATACGTCTCTTGTGTGGACTTCCACATGCTTGGTCTCCTTTGATTTGAACTGCAGGGATCTTTCTGTAATGAAATAATATAGTACAAGTGAGTATTTCTCATCCTGTGAAGCCTTACATAAAGTTTAGATCTATCCAAGTTGCAGTTCAATGCAGTTTGCATGTCACCATAATCCTAGAATATCTATCGCACAACGCAGTTACTTGGATATATTTCAGTTTTATAAATAAAGATCGCGCATATTTTTTCCGCAAATTCAAGTGAGGATAAAACTTTTTAAACCTTAGCGGCGGCTGGGCGTTTAATCCCTGAGTAGCCTACACGTAGTAAAGTTCAAGGCGACAATAAAACATTTTTACTTTCACGCCGGATTTCTTGTTTAAACATATGAGCAAAAGTGCTCATAAGTTGTATATGGTAGGTATTTTTAAAGTATTCGGTCAAACATTTGAAAAGAACCTTCATTTTTGGTATAGAAAAAACAGTTGAGGGCCTAGTGAATGACATAGGATATTATCCAGGAAAAACAAATTTTGTGGGATATTATTAAAAATTTCATCCAGATAAAGTTGCGGTCAAATGCTAGTAGACAATAACTATGAAATGATAAGCGTTGCTATGATAGCTCATTAGGTATCTATCATTGTAATTAATATTGTAATTGCACCAACTCTGGTGCAATTATCTATTATTAACGCCTACTATTTCAGTCATCTGTATTTCGAACGAGGCTTAAATTAATCTGGAATTAAACAAATTGCCTAGCAGCAATATTAATTACCTACTGACCTACATAATATACCTATATAAACTCTAGATAGATTAAAGTTTCGAACCTGAAAGTTTTAATTATATTGCTGAAAGCATTGATTTGATTTAAAAACTTGATTTGATTTTGTCTAGTGGGAGGCTTAAGACGGTACTCTAGTCCCAAGGAATTTGAAAAATAGGTATTTGAAGAAAATATCGCCGTCGCGCTGCGCCCGACCAACAGGAGTTATCCATGTGTACGAGTAGTGTATTTGTGTGCGCGAGTCCTCGCCCCTCCCATGCCGGTAACATTCACCCGCCGGCCGCCTGCGGGTGAATAAATATATTTTGAAAATTTGAATCGGATGATGCTTTACTATTGATACTGAGCCCAAAACAATTTTTTTTTAATTTTTCGTCTGTCTGTATCTTGGCCGCGCATCACACTGAAACTACTGGACGGATTTAAATGAAACGTAACATGATTTAAGTTCATACTACGACATAAAATATAGGATACTTTTTATCCCGAAATTCAGCACGGTTCCCTTGGGAGAGGGGATGAAAGTCAAAATGTGTATTTCATTGTAATTCATTAACGTGTACTCCGATTTCATTCATTCATTTTTTATTAGAAAGAACATACTGCAATGATTGTTTTGTAATTATTTCAAGGTCGTCAGTTTAGTAGTTCAGAAATTATAGACTTCACAATGCTCAGTACTAGGTCCAAATAACTTGAACCCCGTTACGTACAGGAAACTTTGAATGTGGCTCATCTTAAGCTGGCATAACACACTATCGTAAACCATAATGGATAGCCCTATTTTTAACCGACCTTCAAAAAGAAGGAGTTTATCAATTCGGTCGGTATCTTTTTTTTTCTATGTAGGTATGTCCACCGATTACTCCGGGGTTTCTGGACCGATTCACGCGATTTTTTTTAATGGGCCCTTAAAAGTTTTTTTTTACCTTCAGTTGAAGGTAAAGAGCAAGGTAAGGTAAGATAAGGTACCTGCAGCAACAGGTTTGCAGGGGTACTTTCTCCCTAAAAGCTTTAGGAACTGTCGTTTACGAATTTGTATGCTTGCTACTAGATCATAGAGCTCCAGGTCATCCTCCTTAATCCTGTAGGGTACTGCCCACCTAAATTATAGGGATTTAGAAGGGGAGAAAGAGAGCAAGCTGCAGGAACAAGCTACACTAAAAAACTTTTTAGGGTTCCGTAGCCAAATTGCAAAAAACGGAACCCTTATAGATTCGTCATGTCTGTCTGTCTGTCTGTCCGTCCGTATGTCACAGTCACTTTTTTCCGAAACTATAAGAACTATACTGTTGAAACTTGGTAAGTAGATGTGTTCTGTTAACCGCATTAAGATTTCCACACAAGAATAGAAAAAAAAAACAATAAATTTTGGGGTTCCCCATACTTAGAACAGAAACTCAAAATGTTTTTTTCATCAAACCTATTCGTGTGGAGTATCTTTGGATAGGTCTTCAAAAATAATATTGAGGTTTCTGATATCATTTTGCGCGAGAGACACTTCCAAAGTGGTAAAATGTGTGTCCCCCCCCTGTAACTTCTAAAATAAGAGAATGATAAAACTAAAAAAAAATATATGATGTACATTACCATACAAACTTCCACCAACAATTAGATTGAACGAGATCTAGTAAGTAGTTTTTTTTAATACGTCATAAATCGTAAACTGCAATTGCTGCTACGGAACCCTTCATGGGCGAGTCCGACTCGCACTTGGCCGCTTTTTACTAACTGCATACGAAAGTAAATACGGTACTTATACCAAGACAACAATTTTAAAATTTTTGTCTGTCTGTCTGTCTGTTTGTTGCCACTATTCTCGGGAATGGCTGAACCGATTTTGACGGGACTTTCACTGGTAGATATTATCGGGCATCGTATAGGCTAAAAGGAGGAGTTGTTGTGTTTTTCTACCTCTGTATATCGATATCTCCGTGATTTCTTAACCGATTTACGTGAATCTTTTTTTAATCGACACAAAAACTTTGCGAGATGGCCCCATAAAAACTTCGGGTTCCAACTCTTCAATCCTGATGCGGCAGGGGTACTGCTTCCCTAAACTGTGGGGATTTAGGAATTGTTGATTATTATGAATAGTTATTGTAGGGACCAAGTAAAGACATCGTTAAATTCCAGGATCCAACTCCTCAATCCTGATGCTGAAGGGGTTCTGCCAATCTAAACTGTGGTGATTTAGGAACGCGGACGAAGTCACGGGTGTCCGCTAGTACCTAATAAATAAAATAATCATTGTGTAGTGTAAATATCGACATCAGAGTGCATCACTAGAGTATCGATAAAAATATCGACAATTGTCACTTCCCTATTAGTGTACATGTAAGCCTTACCCTCCCTCACCTCCACCCTACCCCCGTAAAGTACGAAAGGGACGACTGCAGCTCGGGCTGATTTTACCTACAAAAACCTTGACCAAAAGACGTTTCGTATTCTGCTGTTTCCTTCTTCAAAACTGGACAAATCTCAAATATTCTTATATCATAGAGGAAGAGTATATCTATGCTTCTATGTTTTTCTTTTTTGTTAAAAACTTATCAAATTTGTCTGATAGTCGTTTGAACATGGCGATAAAATCGAGGGGTTTTTTCGGGTTTTTGGATTGTCATATTTTTTTTAATAATAATGTTTTGGAAAAAAGAAAAACATAGAGGCACGTATTAATTAAACCTAGATTTTTTGGAAAAAAATCATTGCTCTAGAGGCATTATCCACGAAGAAAACAGCAGAATACGTTTGTATGGAGAAAGGCCCACTAGAGTACCCTCTTAAACCGTGGCTAGTTAACACCCAACCGTCAAAGACGTGCCGCCAAGTGATTTAGCTTTGCGGCACGATGGCGTGTAGAAACCGATAAGGGGTATGGGTTGAATCTTCACTGCCATACCCCTTCCAAGTTAGTCCTCTACCATCTTAGACTGCATCGTCACTTATCACCAGGAGACAATGCAGTCAAGGATTATCTTGTCAACAAATAAAAAAAGCATTGATATAAAAAAATACGCTCGGTAAAAATTGGGAGGTACTCACACCTCGCAGAAATCGGCGCATATACTTTAAACAACTTGCACTCATTTCATTTCAATGTCTTCTTTTTTACTGTTGGTTAAATTGAGTTCACTTTTTCCTTAAAACGTGAAAAAGAAAACCCATCCTATTTATTTAAATTTTATCTCGAAAACTCAGTAAAAGTAAAATAATGTGAATGATTTAGGCGATGAAAAAATATATTTTCGATATCTTTTCCGAGGTCAGGAAAAATTAAATATAAAGTGCCCATAAACCGGAATTTTTAGACGTTATTTTTTATAATCTACTTCTTATTTTATTTCGGGAACATCACTTTGTTTAACGGGCGGGGGTAGGAAATAAGGCGGAATAATGGTGTAGGTATATAAAATGTTTCTCCAGCGATGGCGAGACAAAAGCAAATGATAAATTAAACATCCTCGGCAACCTGCCTGTTTTCTCTAAGCTTTTACGTTGTTCGCTAATTTATTTACGCTACGCTAGTACCCACCTATTATAGTTCTTGCAATTAACGAGGCGTGTGAGTGTGTGACTTATGGTTGTGTGTGTGTCGTATCTATATAAGTGGGAACGAGAGTTTGCTCGCGCCTGTAACGTAACCACAAGTAAAGCTCACGCGCCCTCGTGAGTTAAAAGAATTATACCATAAATTATATACCTGAGTCGCATATGGAGGTATATTGAGGCCCAACTTTTAGATCGATGAGCTAGAAAGCTCATCGGCTCATCATCTCATACATTAGGAATAGTAGGTAAGTATTATTTTTAATATTTTCCTGGGATGTTATTTTTATTGAAACTGTTGCAAATGATGAGATATACACTATTAATATATTATACTTACTAAAATTACAATCTAGGCTAATAAACTGGCTAATGAGCAATTCTATTTTAATTGAAACTTATACTCGTAAAATATCTTGTATACTAAGAAGTAGTCCACTGACGTATCTTATTCTTTCTTTATCAATTGAAGACTTTGATATGTCTGTCTGTGTTTATAACAATCATAATCTGGCAAAAGAAAATAAGAAGATCTAAATACATAGTCATTTAACAAGAACAAGTATCCAAGTACAAACAAGAATAAAGCATGGACTCATTCTCATTAATACTTGTGTTTCTCTTCTAATTGGATATATACTTGGGCATTTCTCTCAGTTTGTCCCAGTTCCTCGTTACGCAGCTTTAGCGTAAACAAATAAATTGCGCTTAGTGATCTGGAATAGCGTAATTAAATGTTCTTTGCCGACTTTCACATAATTCATAAAAACAATCTTCTTAAGTGGTCAACAGTGTCATTGTTTAGCAATCGAAATGAGGGTAACGTTGTAATAATTCATCATTCATTCATCTCAACTTAGTACCAGGCTCGGGTCTTCTCCAGATTGAGAAAGGTTTGGTCCACCGCAGTTCACCACCCTTACCAAGTGCGAACCTTTGAATACATTATGGAGAACTTTGTTTGACGACCTCCCTGGCGCAGTGGTGAGCGGTATGGTCTTATAACGGAGGTCTCGGTGGCCGGCGGTGACAATTTGGGAATTTATAATTTCTAAATTGTCTCTGGTCTGTTCTGGTAGAAGGCTTTGGCCGCGGCTGGTTACCACCCGACCGTCAAAGACGTTTCTCCAAGCAATTTAGCTTTCCGGCACGATGGCATGTAAAAACTGAATAGGAGATAGAGATTGAATCTACATGACCATACCCGTTCCAAGTTAGCCCGCTACCATCTTACGATGCAGTCATCGTCACTTACCATCAGATGAGATCGCAGTCAAGGACTATCTTATCAACGAATAAAAAACCTCTCAAGTATATAGGTTTCCTCTCGGTGTTTTCTTTCATAGTTACGTCGAGTATCGTAGAATTATTGTAATAATTATACTCATAATTTTTTGTGTATTGTTTGTTTAGAATAATAGTAGATTGTTACACAAGGGACGTAAGTAAGCTATTACAGAACAAGATCCAATTTGGCGCCAGTGCGAGCGCAGCTCGCATAGGGCGCTAATGGATCGCGTGCACCCGAGATATTTAGTCACACGAGCGAGCGCAGCGAGCGAGGGTGAATATAGTTCGAGGGTGTAATAGCTACTTGCAACCGAGGTAAGCATTCTACTTTATATCATTCTTGCGAGGTAAATAAAACATTGGTAATGCAAAATGAAATTTTAATTAGAATAATTAGCAAATTTAGAGAAAAAATAGAAAAAAATGGTTACTTATTATAATTAAAAATCCCTTTACGAACAAACTTCACAAACTTTCAGATCAAATGAAATGCCGCCATTTCCATTTTTTTTCGTAAATAGTTTTCCATTTTTTTTTTTTACGGCTCTGAGTTCCAAGAAGTTTTGCATAGTTTGAAATGTATGGAAATTAAATGCCGCCATGTTTAGTGTTTTTTTTTTTTCAGTAAAAAGTTTTCTTACCATTTTATAAGAAAAGAGATTGTTTACCAAGGAGTTTTGCATAGCTTGAACTGTAATGTGGACATTACAATTCAAGCATAGTGCGACGTAATGTTGCCTTGAATTGCAAACACCAACTTACAAGGAGACTTTCCACCATAGTAATCCCTAGTTACTGAGCAAGTATGATATAAAAGAACAAAACATTTTCGCCCCTTAACAAAATGAGAATATTGTAGGTATCTTAAAATTAATCAAACTTTCCCCAATCTCTTTAGTGATTAGAAAAGTTCTCAAGTAATTGAAATAACTAGAAACTGGATCGGAGGCTTTGAACATGAATATTTTAAGCAAAGTTCAGCGATTATATTTTCTTCAAATAGGTAACCCAACGAAACATTAAACGATATCTTTGGACCGTTGAAACTCCAAACAGCTCCTCGTACTATGTGCCTTGTCCATATTTCCTCCTCCTATGTATGTCCTCGTACTATGTATCCCGTGCCTCTTCCCCTCTTAGAGCATACCAACTGAAACACCATTACTTAAGATATTTGACGACTTCCCTGGCGCAATGGTGACCACTGTGGTCTTATAACTGGAAGGTCTCGGGTTCGATTCCCGGCGGGGGCAATTTGGGAATTTATAATATTTGAATTGTCTCTGGTCTAGTCTGGTGGGAGGCTTTGGCCATGGCTAGTTACCACCCTATCGTCAAAGACATGCCGCCAAACGATTTCGCGTTCCGGCACCATGGCGTGTAGAAACCGATTAGGGGAAATGGGTTGAAGTACACTGCCATACCCGTTCCAAGTTAGCCCGCTACTATCTTAGACTGCATCATCACTTACCATCAGGTGAAATCGCAGTCAAGGACTATCTTGTCATTGAATTAAAAAAATATTTTCGACAAAAAGAGCTCCTGAGTCTGTACTCTATTTTCATCTATTTTGGTTATCTATTCATATGACTTCTTATAGCCCGCCCGATAAAATAACACACTTTCCACGCCGAAAATCACATTCCTTATCCGCAATTACTGATCAATATCTTAGCAAATGACTTGTCCTCATTTCCTTACTCCCAAAAAAACGACTGAGTTATTTTTCATCTCAATAATGAGCTCTATCCCTTTGTACATAAGAGTTTAAATTAGTAACATAACAAACCTATGCCTTCTATAAATGTAATTTATTTTACTTCAATAAAATTATTCAGTAAAACTCTCGCACCCTCTGTTCATATTTATATAACATGTAGATAATACAGTTATTATCGTTAGGATTTTTACGTTGAAAATGGTTTTTTTTGTACGAGTATTTTTGTGATCATGTGCTAATTAGGCCTCGAAGCTGTGTTAAATGTTTTGAAACATAACTTTTAAATGTAGAGAACGGGCTAAATACGTTTTTGCTCACGTGCCAACTTTGCTTTTGCGGTAGGTGTTCATAAATGGTACCTATGAGCTGATAACTTGGATGTACAGACCTGCTAATCATCTTATTTGATCTGAACACAGCCGTTTGGATGTGCAGAATGCAAAGCCGATATCAAGAAGATAAACACTCTCCATATTTTCGTGTTATTTATTGGTTGATGGGTTCGTAGCGTAGTTCAGAGCATCCAAAAAGATTGGAAAGGACTAGCCCCCTTATGTATTAAAATTATTAGAAGTTATCTTCTTGATTATTTGGGAAAGTGTAGATACTATTTATTTTTCACTATAGATTTTTTGTTCACTTAATAGCTAAACTACCCCGGACTCTTACGTGGGTTTTTGTTGTAAATATTTATAGGGAGCAAATGGGCAGGCGGGTCACCTGATATTAAGTGATTACCGCCGCCCATGAACATTTATAGCACCTGAAGCACCACCAATGCGTTGCCGGCTTTTCAGGAATTTGTTGGTCCGCCCCTTGAATAACCCCATGTTATTATATTTAGAGAGAAAACCGTCGCAGGAACGTCGCAGGAAGTTGGTTCCACAGTTTCAAAGTACGTGGAAAAAAAAGATCTGGCACAACGGACGATCGAAGTGCTCCAGGCACCCAGGTGGTGAGGATGAAATTGTGTTCGGTGGCGAGCTAGTACGGTTGTAGAAGAGAGAGGGTGAAATAATTCTTGCTTATTCTAACATGAATACCATTTACATTCCTCGTTAAACTGTATTCTAAACGAGGGTAAGAACTGCATCGAAATCCTCTTAAAAATTTTAAAAGTTTCATACTATTAAAAGATGGAGAAGATAACGTTATAAAGGACCATGGAAAGCGTTGCGAGGGAAACTTTTCTCATTTTCAAATATTTAAGGGAAGCTTTCTACGGCAATGAGACAAATTCACTTCCAGCTCGAATAAAACGCGCTTTATAATTCAAGAAAATGCTTCTTTATGGCCGATTTCAACATGCCCGCAATTCTAACTTTGTTTCATATCTTGTCAGGAGTTTCTTTTTCAGTTTTATGGTCAGATGTTTTGTAGCACATGCCCTTTAATTCATTTTATTTTTGCTTGCTCTTCAATAAGAAGGCTGTGGGATTTTATCTATGAACAAATGCGCCCAAGCCTCAATAGCGCAAAGGTGCAGTCTGTAAACTAAAAGGTCGCAGGTTCGAACCTCAACCATTGCACTATTTTCGTACCCACTCCTAACACAAGTTTTCACTTATTTGGAGGGATGAGGAGAAAATTAGTCAAGTTCAGCTTGGCTGATATTCTTTATAAAAAAAAATGTGAGTATAATAAAATTATCTTTAAGGTGCATGACTTTAATGGTAATTTTATTACATTCTACTCACACAATAGTAGTATATATTGTTGCATGGCAGAAATCGCTTCTTAGTTCTAAGCCATAAGGTCGCCAATATCGTTATTTAATTTATTTTTAATTTGGTGTAAAATGAAGTGTATTTATTTAATTTCGAATCATTTAACTTTAACGGTTGGATCAGCATTCCGAACCAGTGAGTGATAGATGCACTTGAGCATTCAATAGCACTTTGTAAAAGTTCATTTGGATAAAAAACCGACCAAGTGCGAGTTAGACTAGCACAAGAAGGATTCCGTACCATCGTTAAAGCGATTGTTAAGATCGAGCAACCAAACGCAAACCCTAAAAACGGAACCCTAAAACTATTACATTTTTTCTTTCATTTCATTATTTTTGCCAAAAATATGACATTCTTCTTTGCTTTCATTCTTTCCAAATAAATTATAGTGCTTGGTTATTTCGGCAAGGTCGAAAATGTCACAATGAGCACGCAAATAAATATACGTGTCGGCTAGTCCATTAAGCAGAATTTATTGTTCCATTGGGCAGCACTAGACGAGTTTGGAATCTAGGCAAGATTTATGATGTTAGTTTGCTAAGCTTTTTCCGATCGTTCCGGCATTGAGTCAATAGGGCCATATAGGTACATTTTAAAGAATGATGTTTCATGAGTGTTTTAATATATTATGTACTTACTAATACATTAATTAAACATTATACATTGGTTTTGAATAATTCATGTAACTCTTAATAAGGACTCATGAATTATGTTAATGTTAACTTTATTCGTTGGTTAAATTTACGACGGTAAAACAAAACCAAAGTAATTTAAGCGTCTAGGCTTAGATTTAAATGAGAATGACACAAAAGTTATTTTTTTATTATTAATTAATATCTGCAATATGTATTAGGGTGAAAAGTTAAGCAAAATAATTGCAAAATCTTTCTTTTAGAATATTTTTTCCTTAAATTCTACGCACCTAACAACCAAATCGAATATTGCTAAGCCGGATAAGCCTCAATAGCCCAACGGTTAAAGGTGCGGACTGAAAACTGAAAGATCGCAGGTTCAAACCCCACTCGTTGCACTATTGTCGTGCCCACTCCTAGCACAAGCTTTCCGCATATTTGGAGGGGATAGGAGAATACGATTCAACTTTAGTTTGGCTAAATTATTTGGCTTTAAAAAAATGGTTCGTTATTGATCACAATTAAGCACTCTCTAAGATAAAGTGGTTCTTTTTGAAACATATTGTAGTCCTTAACTTACATATATTTACTTGCCAATATTATTTTAAATTATTGATTACAGGCAGGTTTGATTCACCTTTGTTAGTAGGTACTTAGTGGAAATTATTAATGAAAACTGTGTTGAAGGTACACGGAATACCTACCATACTACGAGCAGGTATAAGCAAAACTAAGTAAAGGCCTCCGATAAACTGAAACACTGGCTGAAGTTACAAAGCAAGGCTGTTAACTTAATGTCTGTTAACGGGCTCGCATCCCGAATACCAGGCACTACAGTAGTTTGGTGAACAATTCACTGGTTAAGCTTAGATCCGATTCAACATAGCGAGCTTTTCAACGATTGTATGCGTTCAATTCGAAACCCGTATGGTTTATAAGCTAGACTTTTCTCGGATGTTCTCATAGAAATCTCATCTATCTTCTAAATATATAAAAGGCAAAGGTGACTGACTGACTGACTGACTGACTGACTGATCTATCAACGCACAGCTCTAACCACTGGACCGATCGAGCTGAAATTTGGCATACAGGTAGCTGTTAGAACGTAGACATCCGCTAAGAAAGGATTTTGGAAAATTTCAACCCCAAGAGGGTTAAATAGGGGGTTAAAAAATCGAACCTAACGTGAGCGAAGCCGCGGGTTAAAGCTAGTATGTAATAAAAGCGTAAAGGTCTAGTGCTAGAACTGGTAGAATAATAGCATTTTTAATTTGTTAAGCAACTTAAAGCTGACGCGACTTTAAAGCATAGAAAGACAGGGCATCCAAGAATATGCAATGTTTCCAATCTACCATGGTGCTTAAAAAATTTACATTAATTCATTCATATCATTCTGTACTCAGAACACAGACATTACTATTACCTACTCAATCTTCTATATATATAAAATTCAAAGTCCTGACTGACTGATTGACTGACTGAGATATCAATGCACAGCCTAAACTACTGAAGTTAGAAACTTGAAATTTTTACAGTTGGTTCCTTTTATGACGTAGGCACACACTAAGAAAGGATTATTGGAAATTCCACCCCTAAGGGGTTTAAATAGGGGATGGAAGTTTATATGAAACTCCGTCATTTTTTAAGCTGTTTCCATCAAAGTTGGTATTTGAGCTTTCAGTTAAAAATAAAAAAGTACGTGTGTCACAGTTTTTGAAAATTCCACCCTAAAATCTAATTCCACGCGGACGAAGTCGCGGGGCAAAAGCTAGTATTAGTATAAAATGTACTGTTTGTGACACTAAACAAGAATAAATGTATTTTCTTTCTTTCTGTCTATATCGCCTATGTCTTATACCACCTATCATCATGAAGCGAACCCCTGAAGCGCTCGCAGCATCGATCGCCCGACCCCTGACACGCGCTCGTTCACGGTTACGACCGAGCTCTAATGTCACTTTAATCCGCGTTAACAGCTTAATATAAATTACTACCAGAGTTCATATATAACCTGTTTAAACTTTATTAGTGTTGCAAGCTAGTTAAAGTTACTACCTTAGTAAGTGCAAGGTAAGCCTTACTAACATTATAAATGCGAAGGTATCTTTTTTGTTGGTTACACACAAGGTTCTCGTGGAATTTTTAAAAACCTAACTCGACGCGGACGAAGTCGCATGCAATAGCTTAATTTATAACTTGCTTTTTTTTTATATTTTTAGCGAGCAAATGAACAGTCGGGTCACCTGATGTTAAGTGATTACCGCCGCCCATAAAAGTTTGTAGCACCTGAGGCACCACCAATGCGTTGCCGGCTTTTTGGGCTTTTGTTGATCCGCCCCTTGAATATCCGCCCCATGTTGTAATTTCTTGAACCTTATTTTAACTGAAAAAACTAAGGTAAAACTAGGGTGCAACCGCAGTCAATTAATTTGTCATCAAATAAAAAATATTTAAGTAGAGTGACATTTTCTAAAAACTTTGTTAGGTGCTATCTTAACAACACTTTGCATCTAAATTGCAAATATCTCAGCAATAGGAATGCCCAAAACGCCAAGTTACTTACACACAGACCGGCTTTGGTATTCTGTATTACCTATCTTATATGGGAAAGGCTTGGCGAAGTAGGTCACGCACACTACTGCAATGTGACCCACACAAGCATCTAACGAGGTTCTGCCACAGACTCTACAGGCCTTTATACACGACGTGATTATTACGCGCAGATAATAAGTTGGAGCCCGATGCGATTGCAGACGTCATGCTTGTGCATGTGCTGCTAGAGTATTCCTGAGTAATGAAATCATGAATAAGGAAAATCCTGCACATATTAATGAATCAACCTATGAACCAATTCAAGTTAGGTCTCAAGGTGCTCGAATGGCGATACGATTTTTTTTTTTATATTTTTAACGAGCAAATGAGCAGGCGGGTCACCTGATGTTAAATGATTACCGCCGCCCATGAAGATTTGTAGCACCAAAGGCACTACCAATGTGTTGCTGGCTTTTTAGGAATTTGTTGGTCCGCCCCTTGAATAACCCCATGTTGTACTTTAGTGGGAATACCGTTGCAGGAAGTTGGTTCCACAGTTTCAGAGTACGTGGGAAAAACAATGCATTCGACACAAAAATACAGCGTTGAAAATTCCCTCACTAGTAGATGGGTAGGTGATCTCTGGTCCCTGGGAGTCACTGGATACAAGTACCACAAGATCATGTTCTTTAGTTATCCATATAAGAGGCTTACATCCAGAAGTGTATCCATTCAGATGACGAGATAGTATAACTTGTAACTATTACTTGTAACCACAACTAAACGTACGCAGATGCAGGCATGAACTAGTGTACCACAAACGTGGAATACACGTGTCAAGTCGCCCACTTATTTATGCATGTATTACTTTCACGTCTCGAGGAAAAATGTAATCTTGTCTGATGTCATGGAAAATTGATATTTATAATACTACCGATACTTTACTGAAATACAAATATGGAGCAGGGTAATGCCTATTTTTAGCCTTGTCTATGAGATAGCTGACTCCCACAACTCCGTCAGCGTCAATTAACGTTTTTAAGAATCTTCGTTGATTTTTCGGAATGAAAAGAAAGTATCAAGACTTATCAGACCGACCACTTTAACTAAAAACAACTGGGCAATATATTGATTCGATAAGTTTAATCAAGTAAGGCATATTTCAATAGAAACCGATAATTAGGTACGACGCGACGTAGAATCTTCGGTTAGAAATTAAAAACAAACGTGCCAACGTAATTTTAAGCGCTACGAAGGCGCTACGCCATTCAGATTCCAGAAGGATTGCGCACCGTGTAGCCTCTACATTCATTCATTTTGCTACGAATGTGGGTAGTTTCACGGTTTTGACCCAAAATTCATGTGATTTTTTTCAAGTGCCATAAAATGAATTTCACGGTGGTGACTACAAAGATGCCACTCCGTGATGAGCAAGTTTCCCGCGCAATGAGTAAATCACTCTTTGAGCCCATCATCCATATATATCAAAATAATTTTCCATTACATTTGATATCAAAAAGAGCTGTAAAAGGTATTTGCAATAAATCGAACGGGGAAATAAATAGCAGGCAATCAAAACTCACTTCGACAGGCCTCACAGTCTGTTTTGATAATAAAAGGAAAGCGTTATTCTCTTTACTTACTTGAATAAAACTGGCGTTTATAGTAATTGCTTGTTCCAGTACATTTCTTCGTAAAATGTACTGAATCGCTGTCATCATTCTAAAATACTTAGTATTTTACCGCACACGTGCTATTAAACTACTGTCATTTACCTACCAAAAAAGTTACCTTTTAAAAAAGTAAAGATACCTTTTCACAATAGTAAGCAGACAATAGACATAGGACACCGTTTATACCGGAAAAACAGGAGTCCCTCGAGATTTTTAAAACCTACCTAACTCCGCGTGAACGAAGTCATGGGTACAAGCTGATGAGCTATAAGGATCAAATTCTGTATGTATTTATATCAACGCTTAGTGTCAGTTCTTTTTGTCATGATTTTTTTAAAATCCAGACTGTATATTTTATGTATAAAATTCTTTTGAGGTTGCCTTAGAGAGTTCGCTGGGTACTTGTGATAAGACCGCCCTTTGTACCTAAGCCTCTCTCGTATCCGTAGCGTTAAGGTTTTACCTACTTATATTCCTCTCTGTATCTATTTTAAATTCTCCACTTGGTTATCCGACTTTAGTCTTTTCAGGAATTTATTTATTCGTTTCTTATATACTTTACCTCGTTTTATAAGCGTTTTATCCGTTTCCGAAACCCTTTATAGGCTCGCTCTATTATCCGTCTGTCTGTCCGTGTGTCAAGGCCCTATTTCCTACCTATTTCTCATAAACGGCTTGAGGTATTAAGCTGAAATGTATACTGAATATAAAGATCAATCGTTTCTTATCTCTGAAAATTTCAATTTCAAGGCGTATGTTTAACTATAGCGCTATCGAGCGCAATCCATGAGAGTTATTTTGATAAAATCAATGTCAGAGCATGGATTCAAACCTAAACTTTGAATCTGGAAGGCAGACACTTTATAGACATAAGAACTAACTTTGCAATAAAATTGCGTCCTCTAGTACCTAATTCAAAGACCTAATTCAACACAATAAATACAGGCAAAAGTAAATACAATCCTCAAGATGTTCGGAACCCTCAGTGCGCGTGTATGGCTGCACTCGATCGGTTATTTTGTATCCAAAATAGACGATAATAATCATGTGTGGTAGAAAATAGTAATGGGGTCCATTCTACATTCAGGAAAATCACTCCAATCTTCATCTGAAGTGTAATTTTCAGCATTAAAGAAACTGCTGCATGATTGTCCTAGCCCAATGGTTAAAGGTGCGGACTTCATATTGAAAGGTCGACAGTTCAATCCATCATTTGCACTATTATCGTTTCCACTCCTAACACAAGCTTCACGCTTATTTGGAAAGGAGAGGGAAATATAAGACAAGTTCAGCATGGCTAATATTCTCAAAAAATTACTGGATTTACTGTAATAATAATGTTTATGTAAGATAATAGTTGGTAGTGTAGTTTAATATCATTAATGGAAAGAAGCACCACGTTAACAATTTTATTATATGTGAGTCATGGCCCACATTAGACGCTCAAGGGGTGAGAAGGTCCCCTATTGTCTCGTCGTTTTTGACACATCGCTTTGTTTGGCTCCCTGCCCCAATTTTCTTTATGTCACGGTTTCAAATGCATACCTTTACTACCTACACGTGACGACACGAAGTGGAAAATCTTCTATGGTGTATCTGATGATACGCTTTCTCTAGATAACATGAACTTATACCTACTGTTATGGGTGCTATACCTACTCTAAGCTCACGATTAGGGTGTGATTTCTATCGTACCTAACCCCTTAAACAAACATAACGAAGTAGACTTACTTGTGAGCATCTAACACCTACTAGTGAGTCGGTCTTGGATCGAGATTGAACTCGTAACACCAGTATACAAAACTAGGTCCAAATTAAAGGTGCTACAAATGTTCATGGGCGGCGGTAATCACTTATCATCAGGTGAACCACCTGCTAGTTTGCTCGCAAAATATTAAAAAAAAAATTAAATTATAATAATAGCAATAAGTCAAGCTCGTCAAAGAAATCTTAATATTAGTAGTTGGCAATTCACTTGGTTACTTTAATTAAGAGTACCATAAAAAAATCAGTGTATCTATACTCCGAAAACTCATTTCCTTATAAATCTAAGTCTTTTTTTGTAGCTTTTTACTTCTTTAAGTCTGTTTATACCTTCGATCACAGAAAAAAGTTTATACCTTTTACGTCTGCTGACTGTTTTATTTTATTATTTATTCAGGTTTACAAACGTCACAGTCCTAGTTGTAACAGATTTATACACAACGTCTTATTAACCGTGGCATCAACCACGTAAACCCCAAATTATAATAAAATAAAAAAAAGAGAAAAATAGAAATCTACAGTTACAAAATATTCCGAGTGATTTTCAACAAAATCTGTATAATCTTCAGATCTCTAGAAAAATGCGATTAATGTACCTATATTTTCGTACGTTTTAAGAGTGGAACGTAAAATCAACAGCACATTCAGTGTAGCGTAAAACAAGGGGGTGCAAAGTGGGGTGGGGGTGTTTAAAGTGCAAAGGTGCAATCAATGTTTCTATTTATAGCCGCTGCCCGGGAGCGGGTCTACGAGTACCTGACCGGAGCTTTCGATTGTGACTCGTTAGATACAAGCAGCTTCTAGTTACTGCAGTTTCTTTGTTTACAGGCCTAGGCAACACACAAAGTCATGTTATTTTTAGTCCCCAACAATAAAAGGGGTGTTATCTGTTTGACTTGTGTATCTATGTGTCCGTCTGTTCCTTCGTAGCTCCCCAACGAATATACCGATTTTGATGGGGTTTGAAAGCTAATATGATCGAGGTAGTTCTAAACTATAATTTATGAAGATGTGTTCAGGTGTTTGAAGATCATCAGCTCATTTCCTACTTGATTAAAGTCTTACAAACTTTCACTGGTGCGATTGATTTGGGTATATTGTTAAGACATGGTAAACTTCAACTGTTGCTGCAGCGTCAACTAGTCTGCGGGCTCAGACTGTGTCTGCGAGATACCAACCCTTCAAAAACTTACAGCAGATAAAGTGTGTTTGGGTACATTAAAA